>VXBI01006779.1:2465617-2600353 GCA_013397375.1 Toxostoma redivivum | reverse complement strand
CCCGCCGCAGCGCTGCCCTCCCGGCCCGGCCCTGCTCCCCGGGAGCCGCCGGGACCTGTCGAGCGTGCAGAGCCCGGCCCGAGGGGCTGCCCGCAGGCACTGCAGCGAGCGGAGCGCCGCGGGGGCTCGGCGCGGGGCCGGGGCTCGGTGCGGGGACCCCCGGGCGGGGCCGNGTGTGGCCGCACGGACCCCCCGGTGCCGGGCGCTGCGGAGCCGCCGCCCGTCCCGTCGCTCCGCGGAGTTTGTGCCCGCTGCGGGAGCGAGGGGCTCGGTCAGGACAGAGGCTGGGCTGGGGGCTCGGGAGGAGCCCCCCGTTGTTGGCCGAGCCGTGCCGTTCGTTTCAGCACCTGCTCCCCCCCTCCCGCTGTCCGTGCGGGGCTCAGCGCGGTGCCCGCAGCTGCCCTGAGCTCCTCTGCGCCGGGCGTTTTGGGCAGGGCTCCGCCAGCTTCTTAAAAAAGGCTCTGGGAGGAGGTGGAAGGGCAGGGGAAAACAGCTGGCACCGGCCCAGCGGGGAAACCGGGTGCGGGGGGAGCGCCCGCTTTTCCATCGAGTCCCAGCAGCCCTTCCCATCTCGCCGTGCAGGCGAGGCTGCACGGAGGGAGTGCAGCTCCCGATTCAAAATAGAACAATAAATAAACTCCACTTAGTGCCTGTTGCTGGAGTGTTTACAAAGCGCTGTTGCTACAAACAAGGCTGTGCTCGATTCCAGGTGACCATGGCAGACAGAGCTGCTGCTGAAAGAGCTTGCAAAGACCCAAACCCCATCATTGACGGCAGGAAAGCAAATGTGAACCTGGCGTATTTGGGAGCAAAACCAAGGAGTATTCAAACTGGTGAGGCATCCAGGAGATCCCATCTCTCCGTATTAGAATAACTTGTAAGACGAGGAAGCAAGTTCCTCGGGCTGGAATCATCTGATCTGACGATGCACATTTATCTGTCCCCCATAGTTCTGATTGTTGGCTGAGCATGCTGCATAGTCCAGTTACCTCTCTGCTGTATCTTCTTACTCAGCCCTGCTGCACTAATGTTACTCACCAAAGTTCATATAACTGTGTTAAAGCTGTTTCTTTCCACGCTGAAATGTTTGCCCGTTAACCTCTTTGTTACATGAGAATTAACAGTAAGATCCACTCCATCATTTCTCCCTTTGGTTTAATGACCACAGAAACCAGTGTGTAAAATAAGGCTTTATGCCCCATTGTCTGTTCGATAACAGCACATTCACACTGGGCTTTCATCATGAATTCCCATCTGCTCCTCATGTATATCACATATGCATGTTAAATTTAACTTGTTTCTAAATGGGGCTCTGAATTTGCTCACGTGCATAGCAGATCAAATGCAAAGACGTGTGGTGTAATTCTGCCTGTGTGTTACAAGTTGAATGGTACAATGGATGCCATTCATTAATATTTCTTTTTTTTCTGAACCTTTTTTTTAGGTTTTACCATAGGTGTGCAGCAGCTACATCCAGCCTTCATTCAGAGACCCTTTGGGTAAGTGGAAATGTTTCCTAACGGTCTGTTTGAAATAAGATTCACAAATCAACTTCCTCATTATTTAAAATGTGTGAAAAAAGCCTTCGCCATCAAGAGTGGACAGTTTCAACAGCTGTTGTTAATGTTCAGAATACTTCATTTCTGGTTGAGATTTCAGAAGTTTTGTGCGTTTGTCAGCTTTAATGTAATTCCTAAAGATCCTTCTTTATCCTCAGTAAATCTTAGTCATAATAAACCCAGTGCATTGCTCGCTGCTTTGCCAACTTCAAGAATTCACAGGAATTCAAATAAATGGAAAATAGTTTCTCTATTATAGTACTTAAGGTGTCAAAACAATTAAGCAAATTCTGTTCTCATGTTTCTCAAATAAGATCCTCTGCTTCCTCTGTGCCGTTTCCCACGTAATAACGCTTAGGATACAGTTTTATCCTAGAAAACAAATTGCATTGGAAACAAAGTCTGTTACTTAATGAAAGTAACATTAGGTCAAAAATTGATTTTGGACAGATGTTATACAAGGCTTGAATAGTCTGCAAAAGTGGGCTTTTGTCTGCTGTTTTCAATAGCTTATACCATCCCTACTCGGTTAGAAAAGTCCTCTTTTTATACATCTAATAGGATCTGGCAGCTGCTCGGCAAAAGACAAGTGTGCTTCACGAGAACAATAGTGACTGTCATACTGCCCTCATTTAACTGTTTAATGATTGATGCAGCTCTTTTTTTACACCATTTCAGAAAGTGAATATTGATAAGGTTTTTTATTATTATTTTCTAAGAGCTTTAAGAAAGTAGGTGCATTTTTTAAAGCTTTTGAGTACTGCCTTGGTGTGGTTTTTATGTGACTCTAATATAAATAGATGGGATTTTGGCCTTTGTCAACAGCAATACTTCATCCCTTCCCTGCTCTCCACTCATTTTTTAGGGGGTGTTTTGTTTCTTTTTTTTTTCTTTTTTTTTTTTTTAAAGAAAAAAATCTGCTAACAATAAAACTTTCATTCCTCTGCCCTTATGGCCACAGTTGCCAACTGCCTGGATAATCTCATTGCAATGAGTTTATGGATGTGAGAGGCTGTGTTGCCACAATAGTGGACACCCAGTGTACGTGTGCTGTGTACGGTTCAAACACGCTGCTTTTCACAAGCAGTTACAGCTCTGCTGGAAAACCTTGAAGAACATCTGCCATGAAATGAGGAGTCTCCCCTTTTTGGGGGGCAAGAGCTGCATTAGTCTGCATAGATCAAATGCTGCTTTTTAATAGCTTGCATGGGAGCTGCAAGAGCTTTCACAGCCCCCAAAGCAGCAGCAGCACCTTTGAGATGTAAACCCAGAGACTTTTGCATGAGTGCAGGAGAGAAGTTGCCAATAAAAGCAGCCTCTGGCGAGTCCTGCCACACATGGGAACAGAGAAGAGCAAAATGGTGAAGCCTGTTAAAACTCCTCTTGCTGGCAGGAGCACCTTGCAGATTATCTGCGGTTTTCTGGGTGCCCTTCCTACCCTGCAGCCGCAGCTCTTGAAAACATTTTTTTTTTCCCAACAGTTTGCTTTTGGTTTCACATCCAGAGGAGTGTGGAATCGACTGATTACATGTTCCTTGTGATCTAGACAGTTCCTGTTGCAGTTCTTAGGCATTGGTTTCATCATTAAACCAGCAGAGCTGCAGTTAGCACATACAGTGGAGAACATTATAAATTATTTATCAGTTGCCAAGAGACAGGAACCAGGAGAATGGAGGACTGGAGGCAGGGGATTATATATCATCATTTGCAAGCATCAGTAAACAGGAATTTCATTGAATGCAGTCATTGCTGCAGCAGAATCACTGGAAATGTGGGTTTTGCAGAATGTGTTTACCTGAGCACCACCTTTACCTGAGCACCACAACTGGGGCTGCTCTGTGGCTTTTGAGCAGAGCAGAGGTTGGCTGCCAGTTCCTTCTTTGTCTCCTCAGTAGACCAACAAAATTAAGAGCCTGCCAAGCTCCACTCTTGCATTCTCTTGAACCCACGATTTCCTTGGCCCTCAGTGGGACCACAGGGTATTAATTAAATAATAATATAAAAATTATACCTGTTAATTATAAATAATAAAGATAATTATAAACAATAACAAAAAAATTAATAATTAACCCTCAGGGTTTATGAGGGTAGATGAGGAGTTTATCAGGGTCTGTCCCTGAATTGCTGTTGTCTGTTTGCACCACCCCATGTGGATCCTGGCCTTTCCCAAAGGAGGCTCCATGGCTCAGCTGCTTTGCCCCTGGTGTGAGATGTTGCCTGGCTCTCCCTCCTGCAGTTCCTGTCTCTGCAAAGAGTTTGTGCCCAGGGGTTGGTGTTGTGGTTTCCAAAAGATGCTTGTCACGGGGCACAGGGTGCTGGTGAGCGAGCTGGCCTTGGCAGGGCAGGAATGAATGAGCAGCCGTTAACTGCGGGGCAGTTCAGGAAGAGCAAGCTGCCAGTCATGTCCCAGCTATCAAGCCACAACATGCAGGTTTTGGTGAAACCTGAAATGAATGGAAACTATGAAAATTACCCAAACACCAGAGAGGATTATTTATAAACTGAAGGCTTCCCCCTTCCAGCCCCAGACACCTAAATGCTGTAAATATTGCCAGGGCTATGCGGAACAGAAAGAGAAACCACGAGGAGCCTCTTTCCTTCCTCCTGCTGTCCTGGCAAGGGAGGCCCTTGCACAGCAGACAGCATGGAGTCAGTAGTAAATCCTGTTTGGAAAAGAAGTTTCTAGCTTCTTGTAGCCAGAGATCTTAACAGTAATGCAAGGCAAAGGATGTGTCTGTGTCAGGATGACTTGGAGATCCAGCTGCTGGGTTTAGGGAAGCAGCATTGGGCCTGGGGCTCAGCCTGGAACTTGCAGACTGTGCTTTGCTTGGAGGCACCTGGCAGTGCCAGTGTGTCCCTGCCATGCTTCATGTGATCAGGGGATGTGGCAGAGCTGCTTGGTCCTACCTCATGGTTCCCTGCTCTGGGGCTCTGGAGCTGGAGGCAGGTTTGAGTCTCTGCAGGGAATGGATTCCCTGGTTCCTCTGTGCTTGCTGCTCTGGACATGGCAGCATATGGCAGATGCATTCCTGTGGCTGTGCCTCAGCGAAGGAGCTATCTGTGTGGGAGATCTACCAGTGACTGAGTAAGTGACTGAGCTCTTGCAAACATAAAGCTGTCTCTTGTGGCAGGATCCAGCTCTTTCCATAGCTGCACGTCGGATGTCATTGCTCCAGAGACCCCATCCATGTGTAGTTACTTGTTTTGGTGACCCCTTGCCTCTGGCCCACATTTGGTCTCTGGCAACGTCAGAAAGAGTTAAATCTCTTTGAGTTTAAATTTCATGTGTTGATGCTGCTGCAGTTAGGAAGTGAAGAAAGTCCCTCTTTGTGTCAGCCCAGCCTTCCTTGCAGCTGCTTTATCCTTAAAATTTCTCTATTGGGTTAAAAATAAAAGGTAACAAACTTTCATCTTTTCTGTGGTTATGGCTTCTAAAGGGGCACGTGCTGTGCCCAGCCTCTGTCAGCTGGCATCCCCCTGCTCCAGCTTCCCACTGCCCACTTACCCAGAGCTGGAGGCTGCAGGATCCCATCCCACTCTGCCAGGCTCATGTGGATGGAGCACCCGGCACCTGGTGTTATCCTGTGCCAGGAACATGAAAGCTTGGGGGGAAAAGAGGGGACATTTCCTAAGAAATGTCCAAATCCATTTTCCAAGCGGCTTCAGCTGCTGGTTCTTGTGCATGGTGACTGCTGTTCAGACCAAATGCTTGCCAGTCAGAAAGAAATCCCTTTTGTTTCTTTAATTTAATTTTGTGGTTTTTAGCATAGACGTGGTTATAGGCAGATCAGACTGCCTTGACAATTTTCTTGAACATCTACTTCAAGGTGGCAAATGCTGGTGTCAGACCCAAGGGTTTGATGTACTTGGTTTTTTTGGGTTTGGGGCACAATTTGCTCATTTTCTGCCTGTAAAACAATACAAAAGCACAATCTGGTATAGTGCTATATGAATGATGTGCCAAGCTCAGACTTGTTGCAAGGGACAGGCTCTGGGTGAGGGATCTGAGCCATTCCTGGGCAGTCAGGGCACAGGCTAGTGTGTGATGGAGAGACAGCCTGAGCTGGCTCTAGCTTTGTCTTACTGCACATGGCTTGAGCTGTGCCATCTTCTCTGTGTGATTCCATTGCTGCTGGTGGATTTCCTCCTCATCCTGCCCAGCACAAGAGCAGCCTCCTGAGCAGCAGAGACCTGAGTCCTTTCTCATTGGTGCAGGAGCTGGGGAGTGGCAGATCCAAAATTCACCTGTGTCGCTCTGTGGTGCCCCAGAGTCCCAACGTGGCAGATTGATGCACATCTGAATTTCCAGAGCAGCCCAGCCTGGGCTTGATCTCATGTTTCCTTTGAGCAGCTGTTGGCATATGGGCCCCAACTTGTAGTATTAAGCACATGCCCAGTAATTCCAATGATGAATGCAGCCCTGGGCATCCTGCCCCAGCTCTGAGGGCACCAGCCAGGGAACCAGACAGTTGTTGTGCTGATAATTTGGTAGCAAGGACACCGGGTCACTTCTAAATACGACTTTTATGAAGAACTTGTTCCCCACGGATGGGAGCAAACTGCATACCAAAGCTAAATATATTCCATGATCACAAAAGATGAAAAGTCCTGGACCTCGGAGTTAAAACTCAATCTCCTGTTTCTCAGTCTCCAAGTGCTGTAAACAGAGTTGTGCTGTCCCCTGCAATTTCCCTGTCACCAGCTTTGAGCATTTTAGCTCTCCTGTGTCAGAGTTGAGCTGCTCTGGCCAAAGCAGCTTTCTGGGAAAGCCACGCTGGATCCAGGCATCCCCCATGATTCCAGCTCGCAGGAAGGTATGGAGGGATTAGATTTAGATGTCTTAAATGTTCTACTGCCACAAAAGCACAACAGCAGAGATCACAAACTCTTAAAATGGAATTTTTTTTTTGGCTGAGAAGTTACTTAATTACTTGTTTTATCAGTGTAGGCCTTCTTTTATGAAAAAGAAGTATTTCATTGCTTCTTCCATAGCTGAAGTATTTGACTTCAAAATACTTCAGCTTTCCAAGAAAGGGGTTTTGATAAATCAAATGAGTGAATGGTTTTAATTAAAGGTCAGTGGAAGGGATCATGTGTAAAGAAAGAAAGTCTGTTAAAAATGGAACCAGTTGAAAGTAGTCACTAATGTGTATTATTCCAAAACTTGTCAGGTACTTCAGAAGACCTTAGAGACGTTTTTCTGCCATTGATTTTCTCTAAATTGCAGAAGAAAATTGGAGAGTTCAGTCAAAGGCAGAATTCTGGGGCTACCTGGGTTAATCTGTTGGAGACCCTGGTTTTCCCTGCCATCCTAGCAGGCTCCTCACAAGGATGTTGGAGGACTCAAGTTCCTGTCATGCACTGGTGTGAAACAGTCCCTGGTTCTTCTGTCAGTTAATTTCTGGTTTGGCTGTGCTGATAACTGGAAAGGGGAGGGGTTTTTCCTTCTCTGGAGAGCTGACTAGCTGCGGATAAACTTCCATGTGGCTTTTTCCTTGGTGCCAGATGGCTCTTGTTTCAGGCAGATGTTATCTCCTGCTACCTGAGTGCTTTTCAGCCTGCTTCTCTCCAAAACTATTTTTGGTCTGGCCCAGTACGCCTTTGTTTGGGATCACGGTTTGTTTTTTTTTTCCTTCTTCCTTTGGGTGTGGGGGAAGCAAGATGCAGAGGATAAAGCTTTTGAGCCTGGCTATAACTCATGGTGGAGCTCAACATGTTGATCTCAGTTTTGGTTGAGTTGAGAAAAAGGATTAGATCTTTGTGAAATGTGCTCCCATCTTTGGTCTGCAGCCTTCTTTTTACTTCTTTCTGGTTTTTTTCCCCAGTGACTGCGGTCTGGGACAGTCTGTTGTGGCATGTCATGCCTTGATGATTGCCACTGGTGTGGTGACATCTGCTCCCAGCAGGGAAGCAGGAAACTCAGTCCTGTACCTGTTTGCACAGGCTGCTGCATAAATCTTCTCAGAGGGACAGAGGAGGATGAGGAGAAGACAGACAGGCAAATTAGTTACAAGAGGAGCAGAAATTGTGTTGATTGCTTTGCTATTTTGTGTTTGTGTCGTATTGCAGCAGGTGATGATAAATCCTATGGAGCTGCAGAGTTCATCCTTGTGTGACTTTGAGCTGGCTGGGATAGCTGGCTGATGAGGCTGAAGCTGTTGACATTTCAGTGCATGTTTAAATCAGCTTTAGTAGGGACATTTCAGGAGTTGGAGGTTTGTCATGTTGTGGTTGAAGCCCAGTCCTGGCAGTGAATGGTGAGAGATCATGGAGTGATGAAGGCACAACCAATGTCCTGATCTGCACCCAAGTGCTGGTGGATAAACTGTGATCCCCTCCTGGAGTGAGAGTCCTGGCAGGGACCTCCAGCCATCCTCCAGCCTCCTCCTCATATCTGGATTGAGAACTGCACCTGAATTTCTCACATTTCCACAGCCTGTCATCGTGGCTGGGGCCCCTATGATACCTGTGGCCAACCCTGCCTGCACTCCACACACGTTTACTGAGTGTCTCCTCGAGGTGAGTGCTTGCTGGCTTGGGAGTGTCCCTCAGGAACGATTCCTTGGAGTGTGAGTTACACCAGGATGTGTGCCTGCATCTCCAGCTCTGCTGTGGTGCAAGTGTGGGGTGTGCTTCCCAGAGCAGTTTTCAACTCAGGAGCCCACTTCAGAATACACCTTTGGGTCTGCCATGCAAAGTGGCAGTGGCTGGAGGTGTCACATCACCAGGGGCTGTGCTCAGCTCCCCCAGCACCTCCTGCCATCACGTGCTGGGCCAGTGTGGGTGTCCCTGGGGCAGCCAATGGGGTCAGCTCTAGTGGAAATGGAGGCCAAATTCCTGGGGTCAAATGCCAGAATTTGTGCCTTCGCTGGCAGACACAAAGGGCTCTGTTTCTTTTATTCTTCAAGGAATAAAAGGCTGGTCGTGGTGGTGGCATTTGTGTGCTGGTCTCTGTGAGGCTGCCAAGAGCCCTGTGCCCCTCCTTGTTTCCCCAAATGTTTGTGTGGTGCCATGTCCCTCCTGACAGAGGGGTGCAGCTGTCTCCACCTCTTCAGAACTGACAAAACCAGCTCCCAGCAGGGCTGGCAGAGATCGAGGGGGTCAGGAACTCCCACCTTGTTGCTCTCCCAAACTCGTGCAGCTTGCAGGAACAGCTCATGGCTCATGTGTAGGAAGCCCTGCAGGATGGCAGAGAGAAAGTGCAGCTAAAGCACATTTTAGGTGTAAATGTGATACAAAATAGTCCAATATATGAAGTGTCTTTGAGATGAGCTGTGGTGGGAGAGCTGCTGATGAGAGCTTGTGGGACACATTTCCTCCTGATTTGTCCTTTTTTTCTTCCCCAGCCAGCCCTGCCCTGCTGCTGTGGTGGGGAGCCCTGGCTGATGGCAGGCTTTGAAAGGGAATTTTTCATCTGCCTGGGGCCACGATGCCTCCCCTGACATGTTTGAACATCTCCACCTGCACCAAAACGGGGCCCCTTTTGTTCTGTGCCCAGCCAGAGCAGGACAGAGCTCTGTCCCCTCTGCCAGTGGCTCTGTGACCATCTCCTTTGTTCTGGTTCAATTCTGGCCAGCGTGGGCTGGCACCTTTTTTCTTCCCTGTCCCTCCTGCTGTCCCTCCTGTGCCACCAGTGCCTCTGGGCTCAGGTTTGCCCGTGCTGGGTGGCCTTTGCCCCTGGTTCCTTGTCGTGCCAGCAGCATCTCGTCCATCTGCTGCTCACAGGATGACCTTGGTGTGTGGTGGCCATGGCTGATCACTTGGTTGATGTTTTATAATCACACTGTGTGTGTTTTTTGGTGAAGTTCTCTTCTGGCTGGCAGGGCCCATGATGGGGGATGGAGGAAAACTGCAGGGAGGGAGGAGGGGAAAGGCATCTTAAAACACAGATGTGACTCATCCTCTAGAAATTCAGATTAGAGTTTGCTGTTTTCTAGAAAGAGAACTCCAGAACAGCCTGCTTTTTTAAAATTTATCTCCTGAAAGATCATCTTCAGAAATAATGGTAGAGGGGGGAATATTTTAAGATTTTCTGTGGATGCTAAATGTAGCCAGCAGAGAACTTCATCCTACTGCACTGTTTTGTTTTGTTTGTAGCTGCAAGTCATCAAAGTGACCTTACTTTGGATTGTGTGTTTTGTTTTGATTGATGAATTGCCATCTGTCCACGTAATTCAGAAGACCAAACTGCATGATATCTTGATTGAAATTTCTAGCTGCATTATTGATATCCTACAGACCAAAAGAACCTTCCCTTTTACATTTACATTCCCTTTAGAAGCAGATCCTGGAGTTGCTGAGTGTGATTTTTTTAGTGCAGTTCCAGCTATTGTGAGTGATGTGTGCTTGTGTATGCACTGGGCTGGTGGGATGGATTTCTGGAAGTGGGGTGCAGGAGTGCTTTCTGCCTTCCAAGCTGATGGTGCTTTTTATTCCAAATAGCACTGAAAAGCTGGGATTTTTCCTTGCTGAAGGAAAAATGTAGGATGTTTTACATTCACATTTGCAGGATGTTGCAGATTTGATGTCTCTGAGCTCCATGCATGAAAGCAAAGCCAACAATGCAGAGTTTCTTGGGATGAGCTGGGAATGTCCCCTCACCCTGATGGCACCACGTCCCCCCATGGGCTGTGCCAGCTCTGGAGAGCAGTTGTGTGGCAGCAGGGGACATGGAGGAGCTGCTCAGACAGGGTGATGCTCAGGTCCTGGTCATTTGGTGGGTGCAGGTGGAATGCCTGTGGGCAGGAAAAGTGCAGGCCCCTCCTCTGCTCCTGCCACTGGTTTTCAGTGCATTTTTTTGTTGGAGTGATTTTAACTTTGTTGGGCCCTGGTGGCAGGGTGTGACATGCAGGGAGAAGTGATGAGCAGCCAGAGCATCCCTCCCCAGTCTGGGATGCAGGATGCTGATCTGCCAGGGGGTAGAGCAATCTGTCATGCCCAAGGCTCAGTGCCTGGGGGTGCCTCTGCAGAGCCTTTCCCCAAGCCCTGGCATGCCCAGAGAGCAGCACTGCACCTCTGAGTTATTGAAAACAAAATGAAAGAGAAAATCCCCCAGTGACAGGCATGAGGAGCCTCTGGTGGACTCAGCCCTGCTCCTCCAAGAGGTGGCTGCCACTGCCTGGTGTGAGTGTGACATGAAGTGCCCTTGGGCTGAGCTGGTGCCTGAGCTCCAGCTCTGATTCAGCTGTGCTGGCCTCAGTTTAGATCAGAGCTGAACAAAAAGGGATTCTGTGCATTTTTGCTGCCTCATCTCATTCTTGTTACCCACAGGGTGATGCTGGGTATGGTGTGTTGATGGACTGAAGGACTGTGAGGTCCCTCTTGCTGTCCAGGGGTGTTTGGTGTTCTCAGAAGAAGCTCTTGCCCTGAATCAAAGGTTGAGGTGCTGCTCACCATCATCCATCCTCTCTGGGCACATGGAAGAACCTGATTTCGAGGCAGTGTTGCTGTGTGGAGAGGGAGAGGAGAGCAGTCATTCTCTTGTCATGCAAATTGTCTCAAGCAAAACCAAACTGCATATGGGAGTGGGAAAAGGAGAAAAAACTGGGTTCAGATGAGCACTTGTTTGTGAGAAGCCTTTTTCCTGTCTGAAGAGCAGATTAAACCATGCAGTGCTGGTTGTAAAGCAAGTGGGAATAGCCCTGGAAGTGCTGGGCAGGAGGGACCAGCCCCAGGTGGACCCCAGCACGCTGCAGGTGGTGGCTGAAATTTTGGATGCTCCGGTGGAATGAGGGTAGCCATGTACAGCCCTGTGCCTTGTGAAGAGCCCGTGGGAGGCTTTTAGAAGTGGTTGTGTTTGAAAATGTGCTGTCACACACATCCACACAAAAATCCCCAAAATATTTGAATCTGCATAATCTCTCTGCAGAGTTTTGCCTTGGGTTTTTTTGGGTTTTTTTTTGTTTGTTTGTTTGTTTTATTTGCCAAAATTATTTGAGTTTGGAAACAGGGTGGCATTGTGTGGTTCATTGTGTGGCCTTGTGTGGTTCAGCAAGCAGTGGCCAAAGGGACCTTCTCCCCAGGGTGCCCTTTTTGGTGTCACCCTGCCACACTCTTCAGGCCACATGCAATTCCCCGTTTTTGCCTGGCCCTTGGCAGTTTGTGTGGAGGTACCTAAACCTTCAGGTTTGCACAGTTTTGCCCTTGTTTGAGACGTGACTTGATGTGGGCCCTTTGGAAAATACATCCCTTTCATTTTGGTGCTCCCCCCTCCCACCCCTTTCCTCCTCATTAGCAGTTTCTAGCAAATTAGCAGGCACTCCTGCATTAATCACCTCCAGGATCTTTCCACCTATGGACTTTAATTGACTGTGACATTGTTAAGTTCCTCTCAGCAGCACAGCTACCTCAGGGCAGGGAGAAGCAGCACTTTTGGGTCCTCATGGAAAGGGCAGCAGAGATGCCAGGGGCAGATGTGACAGCTCATGGACACAGGAGTGTCACTGCCCTGCCAGCTCCTGGGCAGTGCTGTGGGGGGGAAAAAAGCAGCAGTAATATCTCATGTTTTACAACAAACACCCTGTAGCATTCCCTAAACATCCAGTGTTGTGGAAACACGGTGTAAGTGTGTAGTAACTGATAACACCTGGCAGGCTGGAGGGACTGGGGCTGTGGTCATTCCTGGTGGGACAAGTGAGAGTGACACATTGTCCCTGGTGCCAGGAGGTGCCCCACAGGGGCTGTGGGTCCTCAGGACCCTGCGCCCAAGTTTGGATGGAGAGTACAGGAGGCAGAAAGGCTGGCAGGGACAGCCAAGGAAATGAGGACAGGCAGAGGCTGTGCCACAGCCTTCCAGGGAGCTTATTTTGGATTGCAGCAGCATGGATAGTGGGACCCTTGGGGACCAGGGTGTGTGTTTTAGTAGCAACCCATGCTTCACCTTGCACTGTTCCCACCCTCGGGTTCTAGGAGTGTTTGCTTTCCATCCCTCGCTCGAGGGCAGCACCGCTGGGCAGCACCATTTCCGTGGCTGACGCACATGAATTTGGGGAGGGATGTGCAGACCAGGGCGGGAACGCAGCCCCTCACTGACTCTCTCCCTTTACCTCCACAGACTGACACCTCACTACGTTTACCCCCAAGCCATCATCCAGCCCAGCGTGGTGATCCCCACCCCCGTGCAGTCCATCACGTCTCCCTACATCGACTACACGGCCGCCAGCCAAGCCTACTCCCAGTACACCACAGCTGCCTACGACCAGTACCCCTACGCTGCCTCCCCTGCCACCAGCTTCGTGGGCTACGGCTACACGGGCACGGTGCAGCCGCCGCTGGGCGCCAGCACCCCCGCAGCGCCCGCCGCCGCCTTCGTGCAGTACCAGCCGCAGCAGCTGCAGCCCGACCGCATGCAGTGAGCCCCCCAGGACAATCCCCCTCTCGCCCTGCAAGGATGCCGCTAGGACAGCAGAACGACAAAAAAAAAAAAAAAAAAGCTGTAAAAGAGATAAAACCAACAGCGAAAAAAAAAAATATCACCCCGCCCCTTTGTCCCCCTTGTGTAGGTGCGTGTCGATATCTGAGCTGTTTAGAGTGTTGAGGGTGAGCCCAAATCCTTGCAGTCTGACTGTGCTTATGAAAGTGGACTTCTGGTAAGTTGGGGGGTTTTTTTTCCCTTTTTTTTCCCTGTTTTTTTTTTTTCTTTTTTTTTTTTACCCTTCAATTCGGACAGACACTGTCTTGAAGATGTTCTGAAAGCGGCTGAAAATGTTTCACAGGAAAACTACAGATTGTTGCACACATCGCGGTCTGCTTCCATCACCTGTGGTCTTCTTCCTGCCCCCCCTCCTTCCTTCCTCATCCAGCCTACAATCCTCTTATTTACTGGTGAGGTACAGAGGTACTCGGAGAACATGGAAAAAAAAAAGCAATCTTATTTTTTGGTTGTACAAAAACTTTGTAATACTCAGAGATGCCTTACAGAAGAAAAAAAAAAGCATAAGAAAAACTATTTTTTAATATTTATTGCGATTTTATTCGCATGAGCTGTGAATTGCAGACAGAAGAATAGTAGTAAGTATCTGCCTTGTTTAATTCTCATTTTACTAAATTATTGTATGTAGGTAAAAGTTCTTAAGTAATTGCTGAATCACTTCATCATGCAAAAGGGAATATTGGCTTGAAGGAGAGCAGAATATTCCTTTAGTCAACGCACTGTACTATTTTCTTATTGTAATTGTTACTCTGTTAAGATTATCTCAAATTTAGGTATATTTTTAAATGCAAAAAACCAACCAAGAATACTGAACATTTTGTCTACTTTGGTAGATCTTTTGTTACAATGCTGCAACCTATGGAGACATTTACAGTATTTATGTAAAAGAGATTTGGGGCTGTTGGCCAGCAAGGTTTAGGAGAATATCATGAGTGGAGCAATAGAGAAAAAGGTGTTATGTCACTGAACAAATAGGTAAATGTAACCTTTTTATGCCTGTAATCCAACAGCCAAATAAAGGAAGAGAACAGGCGATGTAAGTGCATTTCTACAAAGACAGCAATAAACTATTTTAACTTTTAAAATGATTCGATGCTGTATGGTACCATGTTTGCTTGGCTGCAGTGCCTTAGGCAGTATTTCCCAGCCCTCCTGGTCTGGCCATGCTGGGCTTCACCCTCAGGTGTGCCAGGGTGTCCTGTGGGAAGAGCCTCTGCTGCCATCCTGGCAGGCATCAGGTGGTGTCCCCATCCTGCAGCGTGTCCCACATGCTGCCCTTGCTCTGCATGTCCCGAGGCACCCCAGGCTTTCTGGGCTCACAGAACCCTGTGTGCTGGTCCCAAGTGCTTGCTCATACCATGTGAGCAGAGGGTGGGAGGTGCTGCCATCCTGCTGCAGCTCCAGTGGCAGTAGGGGTAGACAGGATCTCATCCCAGAGTTTTCGGGCTGTCGCTTTCCTTCTGTTACATGCTCAAAAGAAGTTGGGGGTTATTCTCCTAAAATTTAATTTCTCTGAAAAAGAGTGGTCTGCCAGAGCCCTGTCCTGGTTAGGGGGATTTGCTGAGGGTGTCTCAGATCCAGCAGAACCAGGCAGGTGCCAGCAGCAGAGAGACTCTCACCCTTGAGCCTCATTCCCTGCCCTGGTGCTGCATTTGCCTTCCCCCCAGCCAACTTACTTTAGGTTTTGACAATTACAAACTTCAAGAATCAATCTGTAAAAGTAAATAAAATTACTCTGTTTGATCATGCCAGTTATCTGGTTCATCTCCATGAAGGTCACAGCAAGCCTGGTGCAGGAAGGGCTGCGTTTTTGGCACCAACGTGCTGCTGGTTCAGGTGGTGATTCCTAAAGCCATCCTGGGGGAAGAGGATGCCATAGGATGAAAGCAGAGGCAGTTCAGCACTGTGGCTGCCCTGGGGAACTTAAATGCCCACGGTGGGCATGTCTAATGTCATCAGCAGCCCTCAGAGTAAACAGCCCATCTCGATGAATGGAAACAACCCTCCTGCCTTGCTTGCGTTGCGTGAGAATGCAGATCCTGGTGGGGCTCTGTTCACCCTGCCTGGGGTTTTGCTTACAACCATGTGGGTGACATTTATTTCCTTTTTAAGTAATTGCTTTCTGGATGCACCGTGGGGCTGCCAAAGGAGCAAGAGCCGAGCGCTGCATCCAGCCCGGCACAGGGCCCGGGCCCTGCCTTTGAAGTGCTATCGGCGCTGGAGATTATTCAGCAATTCTTTCTCCCTGTCAGGAGTTTTCTGAAGAGAAGGGAGGGGAGGATTTTTGGATGGGGGTGCTGGGACCTGCTGGGGAGCCCCAGCCCAGCAGCATTGAGGTGCCCATCCCCAGGCAGTGCTGAACTGGGATTTGGCTTCCCTGGGCACACATCTCCCCGCTCCTCGGGACCAGCAAGGCTGCTGAAAATCGGTTTGTTGTTGAAAAAACCCCTGTGTACGGTGTGCCCTGAAGTGAAAAGAGTGATGGTTTTCCATTGGCTGTGTGATTTCCTGAGAGGTGGCCAAACTGCCAGGAAGCGAGGGCGCAGGCGGCGCTCCCAGCACCCAGCGCTGCTGAATTCCACGCCTGGAACCTGCTCAGCTCTGCTCCGGGCTCATTTCGAGACACAGCCACATCCAAACACAGCCCGACCTGCTGCCTTCCTGTTTGTGAAAGCCCGGCTGTGAAATCCCGGCAGGCGGGCACAGTGATGAACTCTGCCACTCTCATTCCCGGTGGGAGCAGCACTGAGCTGCCAGGGAAGGAGCCAAGCACTTCCCGGTCCTGTGCTAGGCTGGGAAAGTGGGAAGAGCTCAAAGGGTTGCTGTGTTAGAAGGACAAGAGATAAACTGTAGAGTATGAGCAGTGAGGTGTGGATGAGTGGCAGTCTGGCTCCCAGGGTGGCACAGGGCAAGTGCCTAAATCACTTTAAAATTGCTTAAAAGTATATATATATGTATATATATATTTTTTTTTTTAAGTGCATTGCTTGATGGAGCATCCTCTTACACTTCCTTACGTTGTCCCAGCACAAAGCAAGCTCATCCTGGGCAGCTCAGCTCTGCTGCAGCCAGAGAGAAGCCAAGGGAAGGGATGAGCAGGGGCGTCACTGCTTGTTTTAAAAGCTTCAGTGAGCCACAGGGACCGGGAGGAATGGAAGGGCTGGCTGGTTTTGGCAGCACAGCCCTGGCAGCACCATCTGCTTGGCATGTTCCAGGGTTGGGACCAGCTTTGGGGGGCCAGACCTTGTCCTGGGCACATCCCTGTGGCCATGCTGGCAGCTGACCCAGCCAGGCCACCTCTCAGCAGCTGTGCCCACATGCCCAGTCATTTGCATGACAAATTCAAACCTTTTTTTATAGGAAACCATTACACTGAGGCTGTCAGGGGGAAGATTTGGCTTGTGTGGGCTGGGGCATGTGCAGCCCCTCTGCTGTCATGGGGAAGTGTCACCATAAATACCCGTGCTGGGGTGCTGTTCATCATCTGGGTGAACCCAGCCACAGGCTGGCATCATGACCTGGCATCACCTCCCTTTCCACCTGGCAGCAGAGAGTGAGAGACAGCCCTGTACTCCAGGGAGGCTGCTGCCAGACCCTCCCCACTTGCCAGCCATGAAAGGGAATGTCTTGGGTGAGATTTCTGCCCTTCCCAGGCACTCCCTCTGCCTGGGGTGTCCCCTGTCACACAGGTACAGCCAAGGGCTCTGCTGCCAGCAGCTGCCTGAATCTGCTTTTGATAAGGAGCAGCGGTACCCAGCCCACACCTCTGCAGTGCTCCCCCCCCTGTCCCACGTTATCCGGGGACACTTGGGCACCCCCACGGGTTCCTGTCAAAGTCCAGAGCACTGGGGACATGGGGGGCACTGCCAGCCCCCACAGCCCAGCTCCCCTGGCTAACCACCCCCAGCACCAAAACTTTGCACTGAGAGGGAAAGGCTGAGCACAGGATTTATTTGCATAGTGACTGGGCTGCTGCTGGGACTTACCCTTTAAAACAGAGTTGACAGCAAAATGTTTTTACCCCCTCTAATACAGGGAATGCTAACAGCATCCGTTTTTTTTTTCCCCTCTCTCTTCTGGCTGAAACTTGTTTTTTCCCTCCTTTGTGCCTCTCTGAATCCTGCCAGTGTAGAGATTCCCTTGTTCAGAGAGTAAAAAAAGAAGAGAGAGGAAAAAAAAAAAAGAAAAATAGAAAAACTTAAGCCTGGGATTAAAAACCATCACTAAAATAGTTTGAATAACAAAGTCAACTGACTGGCCGGGAAGCTGGTGAATGCCTGTCACGTATCGGGCACGTCACGTGTGGCACTAGAGAGTTCCTGGAAAAGCTTCTGCTCAGCCTGATAGACCTGTGCCTGCTGATACTGCTGCACCCCTCCTGGAGGGCTGTGGGAAACTTCCTGATGGGGGATAAATTGGGAATAAATAAATCTCCCTGGGGTACCAGAGGTATTGGGTGTTCTTGGGACTTGAGGCTTTTCCACCTCATGGTCCCAGCACCACCGGGCCAGCAGGACCCTCCACCCTTACTGATGTCTTTAGCAAGGGAATTTATGGTGGGTTTGTGGGGTTTTTTTTCCCTACATAATTTTTTCACATAGTTTCAGCTGCATAAAGAATCAAAAAACAGGACCTTGCATGAGATAAAAGCACAGGGTTTGTATCTCCCCCAGGCAGAGCCATGTCAGACACATTGTGTGGGGCCATGCAGCCATGGAGTGTGTTACTGTGGGGATTTGTACCTAAACCCAAACCTAAATAACAGCTTTATCCTTCTGCTGACTCCAGCAGCACAAAGCTGGAAGCAGAGAGATGTGACAAGGCACAGCGACAGGAATGATGGCTCAGATAAAGCCACACAGTGTGGGAGGGCAATTAAAGACTCAGATTTATTAGCTGTGTGCCCATGCTCAGGAGGATGATGAAGCAGTTGGAGATGGAAAAGTTGGTAATGGAAAGCTCAGAGATGGAGGCTTGTCAGAGGATGAATCGATGAGCACCCAAAATCCCAGGAGCCAATTTTTAAAAGCATTTGCCCACATAAAAATGGAGACTGTGGCCTTTTGTAAATCAGCCAGGAACATGTCCCAGTTTGAAAATAGCACTGAGCATCTTATTACATGTTTAACACTCAAAAGATCCTTTAAAATCAGACTCAGCTCACTGGAGTGGCTCCTGTTCATGGATAGACAGGGGGGACAGTTTGTGCAGACACCCACGGCCGTTTGTGGTCTCCTGGAGCATCCACTGGTGTGTTTGCATGAGCTGCTGACATGTGAGCACCTTAAACAAACCCTGAGCTCTGCAAAACGAAAGTGAAATGAAACAAATAAGTCATTCCATTAGTCTCCTGTGAGCTGGCTTTAAAATTAGCAGGTTCTAGACATAAACATGGTAGAACGAGCCCTCAGGGGAAGAAAAGCCCTCCAAAAACCACATCCTACCTCCTTTTCAACAGTGTACACTGCTCTTTATTTCATGCCACTTTAGTAAGGCAAACTAATTTGGTTTCCTGTTTCCAATGAATTTTATATGTAGAAAAACATTTATATTATATACATTATAAATCTGATCAGAAACATGTATGTATGAACAAACACATGGTTTTTATCAGTAGCTGCGTGCATTCATGTGTGTGATATATGTATATAAATGCCTTATTTCAACTGGCATTTTAACTTTTATTTCACAAATCCTGTCTCCTGAAGATGCCAGGTAAACCACAGCTTAGAAGATAATTTGAGAAGCATAGCATAACAGCAATGTAACCAAATTTAATGGCTGGTAGCACAAGCTAATCTGGGGCAAAACCTGTCCTGGACTGAGCTCAGGCTTCAGCAGACTGGGAAAAACAGTAAAAATATCCCTTGTTGGTATGAGAGCCATGCCTGGAGATGGGGCAGACCCCATTCTTTTGTCCACTGTTTCCATACATGCTCAGGTGCTTTACCTCTGTCTGTCTGTCTGTCTGTCTGTCTTTCTGCCTTCCCCTGTGTGCTCTTCAATCAGCCAGCCACAGGCACTTCAGCCTCAGTCTGCTCAGCCCAGAATACTGATATTTTGGGCATCTGCAATCTGGATGAAAGCTCCAGTCCCGCCAGGAACTCTGCACAGGCTTGAATGGAAAAAAAATAAAAATATCCCATGGAGTTGGGTAAAGGCTGCCAGGCTGCCCCGGCCTCTGTCCTGCAGGCAGGGAGCAGCCCTGGCCCCTCTGCAGCCACCAGCCGAGACAGAGCCTGCAGGAAAGATAATAAATTAAATCCAAATGTTTATTCCATTGGCACTGTCCGGGTCATGTGCCTCGTGGAGCTGGAGAGTGCAGGAATATTTTCTTGTAGTTGTCGAATAAACTGCTGGAAATGGTCGCTGTGTGGAGATCCTGGAGGAGACAGGGACTGAGACCTGCTTGGATGGATGGATGGATGGATGGATGGATGGATGGATGGATGGATGGATGGATGGATGGATGAAGGGATGGATGGATGGATGGATGCATGGATGGATGGATGGATGGATGGATGGATGGATGAAGGGATGGATGGATGGATGGATGCATGGATGGATGGATGGATGGATGCATGGATGGATGGATACACACATACAGGAGTTGAGCCCAAGTTCAGAGGCTGGGACAAGAGCTTTGTGCACAGGTAATGGTTTTTGGGGCAGGTGTGGGGCTCTGTGTGCAAGTGAGACACTGGAGATTGTGAGTGACTTTGGATTTCCTCTCCCTCCTTTGCACACACACAGAATAAACTCTTCTTATCCTCATCAGACACAGTGAGCTCTGGATGTGCAGGGCCCTGAGCTCCAGCACAGCCCCAGCTCTGGTGTCTGCAGTGTCTGGCTGCTGTGGTCACTGTGCAGAGATGCTTTAAAAACCCCCACCCCAACCCATGGAGAACAGCATGGTGGTTACAACAGGCTTACTCATTTCTCCAGTGAGTAAGAGTGAAAGAAGAGCCCCACAGGGGCAGGACTGGGGCCTGATAAGGAGCAGCTCCCTAATCTCCAGTCCCAGCAGCCAAAAGGGTGGGGGTGATAACTCCAGAGCCCCTGGGTCCCAGCAGTGCAGGGAGCTGCTGCTGTTTGAGTGTTTGCTGAGCTGCACCTCCTCACCTCGCAGGGTTTGTCTGCCGTGGCCCAGCCCAGCCCAGCACCCCCTTGCCCACCCTGGGGGAGCCAGCAGGAGCTGGTGGTGGTGGCAACTCCAGGGCTCACACTCTGGTGCACTCACCTCCTCTGCTCTCACTGCCTTGGGGCACAGCCATGGGGAAAGGGGGCTACAAGATGCAGCATCATTCATCTGACCAATCAACCCTGTTTAGGAAGATCCAAAGGTTAGAAACTGAAGGTAGGGAAGGTCCCAGCTGAAGTCCATCCTCATGCTCTGAGTGACACCAAGAAGCCAGGAGCCCTGCACAGCTGCCACTCCTCTGATTCAGACCTGGGCTGGGATTTTGGGTCAGATACCTGGTTTTTGCTGGCTGGGTTGGACCCTGCCCATGCCCATCTCCTGTGGCACACACTCACTGCTGCTCCAGTGTCCCTATGTCACCTGCCCCCACTCCAGGGACCAGCTGCACTGCCCCCTCACCAGCCCCACGTGCCAAATTGCACATGATAAGCTCTGCTCCGCAGCACATTTTTGTCAGAGGCTAGAGAGATAAAATCTTAAAATAGCTCACCATGACATCTGTCAGGGTCTGTGCCACTGCATTTCCCACATGCTGCCCATCCTTCCTCCCTGGCTTCAGTTGGGAACATCCCTGCAGGAAGGCTGGGCTCCTGAAATACAAAGCAGGACTTGCAGAGCTGCTCCTGTCCTGGAGGATTGTGGTCTCCAGGCAGTGTGGGACATGGCACTGAGTGTGACATGGCACTGAGTGTGACATGGCAATAAGTGTGACATGGCAATGAGTGTGACATGGCACTGCCAGCACTGCAGGGCAAGACTCTGCCCCTGCTTTCGGGGTGCCCCAGCCCCACAGCCCCACTGCAGGGCCCCCATCCCATGCTTGGCTGCAGGCAGGGAGCACCGTGCCCTCCCGGCCTCTCGGAGCCTCTGGCTCCGGCCGAGCACCACTTGGCCGAGTCCCCAGCACAGGAACAAAAGCAGAGAGCCCCAGCCCTGGGCCAGGGAGCTGGGGGAGGGTGCAGCTCCCTGCTCAGCTCCTCTCCAGCACTGAAACCAGCGGGGCAGAGAAGGGAACCATCCCCTCACTGCCTTTGTGCTGCCCAGGGCTGCTGTGTGTCTTTCAGGGCTGCTCTGGTGCCTCTCTCAGGCTGGGTGCCAAGGGGAAGAGTGGGGTGACACCATTCCTCCTGGAAAGGCCACTTCCAGCTCTTTCCTTGCAGGTTGAACCTGCTTCTTTAACCCCTCTGGTGCCAGCTGGCAGCACCATGCCCTGGCCGTGGTTCCTGAGCTCTGTTCTCACAGTGCTGCCAAGAGAGTGGCATTCAGAGCTTTAGCCTTTCCCAGCTTTTAGGCACATGCTCCAACTGTCCCTTATTTTGTGTTTAGTTTCGGGCAGCCAATATCACGTCATATTTAAAGGCGCAGTTTCAATTCATATCTATCTTGATTTATTTTCTTTTAATGAAAAACAAGATTAAAAATAGTCATCAGAGAAAACAAACACTGTAATGCCCACACAGATTTTTCAAACAATTTCAAAAATGCCCATGAGAGCAACTGCTTTTAAGTGTTGAAGAATGACAGTGGAGACTTTGCACTGCAGACAAGGCTCTAAGGAAACAAATCATTTTATACAGAGGGGAAACCATAGTCCAGGTGTTACTGTACCACAAGCCACAGCTCCTTCCACTGCACCTGGCTCACACCTGGCTGGGGGCAGGTGGCCCTACAGAGACATGTTGGGGTTACTGGGGAAGTCCTGCCAGCATCTCCTGGCCATGCCAAGGAAAATAATTCCATTTTCTCTGCCCTGTGCCTGGCAGGGGCTCAGGAACCTCCCCAGCTCAGGGTCACCTTCAGTCTTGGCCAGTCACAGGCTGTTGTGGCACACCAGGTGAGTCCTGAGCTCACAGGGATGTCACCTATGCCAACAGGGTCCTGGGGTGCAAGAGGCCCTTAGCTGAGGAGCCAGCAGAGCCCACAGCCAGTTGAACTCGACTCTGCAGGCTGGATGGGGCTTTTGGGGGGTTGTTTAGACTTGGTAAGGGTTTTCCCCAGCCTCCATGGCCTTGCTGCCCTCCCTCAGAGACACCAGCAAAGCCCCAGGGACCCACATGCTCTGGGGAGCAGTGATGCAGCACAGCTCACAGCCCTGATGTGTCTGGGACAGGGCTGGGAGGAAATCCCATGCAGGAATCATTGGAAGTGGCCCTGTGGGACAGGCACTGCATGGAGAAAGGGAGGTTCCCTCAGCAGGGGCCAAACTGTGTCAGCACCCAGTGAGGCAGAAAGGCTCCCCCCCTCCCTCCCCATTTGACCACAGGGCTGCAGAACCAGTGGGAATCTTTCTGGTGCAGATCAAGGGCTTGTCTGAAGCCTCTTTTAAAAAGCTGATTCATCCCCAGCTTTAACCAGACCTCTGTACACCAGAGTGCAGCAGCCCACTTTGAAGGGGCATAAGGATGCTGAGGCCAGGGGAGAGCTCAGCTCAGGGGAAAACCACTCTGGAGAGATGCGACCTGTCTGGAAAATAGGGTTTTACCACAACTGCAGAGTACAGGCAGCACCACTGCCTTACACAGCACGTGGCACAGGTTTGGCTCTCCCCATGGAAATGGCAGAGTGGCATCACTGCCCACGTGGGAAAGGCTCAGCGTTGTGCCCTTGGTGCCCCTGGATGCTATGGAAATACTGACAGGATTTTCTTAGCAGCATGAAATGCACATCTGCTCATGCAAAGCTGTGGCAGGAAGGTCGCTGTCATGCACGGGTGCCTCCCTTGCATGGGCCAGCCTCCCAGCTCGAACTTTGGGCCTGAAAGGATTTCCTGCATCCAAAACAGCCACCCTTGTTCCTCTCCTTGCCCAGAGAGCCGCAAGCTCAACAAGGTAGGCAGCAAGGAAGCTCCTCTGTGTCACCCAGGGAGAGCCCCCCAGCCCTGCAGCTCTGCTGTCCTGGCAGGCTCTGAGAGATAAGGCTGGAGGATGATCACTTCATGCTGTCATCTAGACAACATAAAGCCTGGCTGCTTCCAATACCGGTTTTTTTCCCTTAATTGTTGTATTTCCATGCGCCTGTGCACACCCAGCTCTTGCCAGAAAAGCCAAGTGCTGATCATTGTCAGATGGTTCACACAGAGGTTTCTGTTTTATTTTGTTTTTTCAAGGATCCAAGATGATAGGGGGATGGAGAGAAATTTAGTCCTCTGCCTAAAATAATTCGAGCTTTCCACTGTCTAAGCCAGGCTCAAGCAGACATTTGCATAACAAATGAGCTTCTCCCCACACTTCAAGCCCGGGTTACCCCTGCAGCTCTTGCACGAGGTGGCTCCATCTCCTTCTTTATCTATAGCTCCATCATCTCCATCATCTCCACCTCCCTCCCCAGCCGTGGGGAGAGGAGGGTTGTAAATTTTTTGGCACTTTTGTCAATCAAGACTCTAAACAACCTCTGGAACATTTCACCAGTAAAACATTTGCTTGGTGACCAACAAATAACTCCAGGAGTCTTTTATCTTGCTGTAAAAATGCCACAAAGCAGCTGATTAGTGGAGGTTTCTCTCCAAGCTAAAACCTGTTGACAGCAGGACCAAACACTGACTTTCCTGTTATCAGCAGAAATAACCTCTCTGTGCCTGCATTCTGCAGACAGTGATGGACAAGCACAAGGCACAGCTCTGAGAGCCTGTCTGGGTGCAGAAAAACCAAGCAAAGCCCTGAAAGTTTCACAGAATTTTTGTTTCACCCCTGAGATAGATTAACACTTCGCTAGTTCAGTTGGATAAATTATGCTATTGCTATTTAAACCTATTTCCTAGTAGAATGTTCCAGAGAACACCTGCTACAATGGCTGAGGTCACGATTTCCAGCCCAGCAAGAAGATAAAACTGCTGCCAGACCTGCCTTGTGCAGAACCACATCACCTCAGCCTCTCTGCCAAGAAACTGGAGGAATTTTCCAGTTCCCATTTTCCTTCTGGGGAGGGGGAGAAAGTGGGGCAGTAAAGCTTACATACCTTCTGAGAGGCATCAGGAGGGTTTTCATGAGAAACTGGATGGAAGCAAATGCTATCAGGGTCCAAATGCCCCATCAATTATACCAGAATATCATTCTGGGGAGAAGGGAAGTCCCAGCAGTCCTGCAACAGCCTTCTTAGACAATGACTAAAAAAATGTTGCAGTTACTCATTCTGAAATGAGTTTTTGTAAGGGTTAGATTTTTCTTGCATGACAACACATTGTGGGTACACAATTAAAAAATTAATCCACAACCAGTCAGAAACAATCATTCCTCCCTTTTTAATTTAGAATGAACTCTGAAATCTGCCTTTTTTTAACATAACTCCAATTATAGAATAAACCTTCAGAAGCCTTTGCAACATTAAACATCCACAGGTCCTTTCTGGGCAGCCCTCTGATATCAGTGAGTCACTGCAGCCCCCACAGCTCCAGGTGGAGGGCACACATCCCTCCTCCAGCCTGTTTTCCAGCATGGGAAATGCTGCTCACAGTTCCTGGAGACCAGGCAGCAAATGCTTAATATAGATTTTGAGATTCAAACAACCTGGGCTGTGTCTTTCCACAGCAAACTCAGAGCATCACAAAGTGAGGTGCAAGGAAACATCCCAGAGAAATTCTCCTGAGTGATTTTTCTTGTCTCTGTAGGTTTGGGACTTATTTGGGTGGCCCCTATCAGGCTGGAGCCACATGTACCCCTCCTCCTGTGTGCTGCAGCACTGTTTAACCCCCAGAAGGAGCAGAGCTCAGGGCAGGCTCTCCAGCAATCCATGGTGGCTTGGCTGTGCTGCCCCCAGCCCTGAGGACAGGTCTGAATCGTGGCTCAGAGCAAACACCACATGTCCCCAAGCTCCCCTGACCCCCCTGCTGTCTGACTGGTGTTTGGGATGCTGCTCTCTCCATCTGTATCACTTGACCACTAAACCATCCTCCTTTACATGCAACCCCCCCAGTCTCAGCAGCTCCCCTGGGAGCAGTGGAGGCACCAGCACACTCCTGAACACCCAGGCTGGCAGCCCTGAGCAGGGCAGAACAGGTCCCCCGGGCTCACCATGGCTCACAGCCCAACCTGCTGGGCTGCTCTGGGCTTTGTTCAACTCCATCAAAGCCTCAGAGACACCATATGGCTCCCGGGGATGTTCCTCTGCAGGATTTGGTTTGCAGCACAGGAGTTTTGCCTGACAGAGCAGCAGAGCAGCTCCCCCCACCCTGTTCCACAGTGGCCTGGGGTGACAAATGGCTCTGATGGCACCAGGGTGTCCCCAGCCCAACCAGTGCCCAAAGCATGGAAAAGGCACTGCTGTTCCAGTGCCAGGGACTGCTGTGTCCCAGTGGAACAGGGAAGCTCTTGCCTGGGTTTTTGGAGAGCTCTGTTGTGGGTGGCAGGGGCAGGTGGGGATGGCAGTGGGAGCCAGGATGCTTCTCTTGTGTCTGCTAAGAAGAGACCAGCCTGGGAGCTGCCTGAGCTGCCTCCACTGCTGCACAGGCCCCAGAGATGGAGAGGCCAGGACAAGTTTACCCTCAGGTTAAAATAGCCTCCAGCTTCCTTTTCCCACTCCCATCCCTCCCTGCCTTCCTTCTCCCAAGTGTTTTGAGAAGCTCATTCCCAAGAACTGGTCTCACCCTGGCTCAGCCAGGTGCAAGCACCACCAGATTCTCATCTTGGGGCACATCTCAAAACAGTGTACTGAGAACTGGGGAAACTGAGGCACATACAACCACCAGGAACGTGCTGCAGCTGTTCTCATGTGGTTTGGGAGGGACAGAAAGGATTGCTATGCCCTGGACCTTTGGTTTGACCTGGTAGCTTCCCCCCAGCAGCTCCTGGTCCTCCTCACTGTCCCCTCCCTGACCTGGTGCCACCAGGTGACAAATCCTGCAGCACCAGAACGTGCTCCCCGCAGGTACCAGTAGCTGTTTCAATAGTCACTGGCTAAAAAGAGAACAAAAACAGCAACAAAAGACCAACAAATAGTTGACTCTGTTCCCAGGCAAATAAAAAAGAATGGGTTTGGATTGTCACTGCTGTCCCTTTGTTTACCGAATGCAGTAACAAAAACAGCCAGGAAAGAAAAAAATATTCTCTGATAGCGACAATTTATTGCGGGCGAAGCAGGCTGGGACATGCCCCAGGGAAGGAGGGGCAGGCTCTGTGTGGATCTGCTGGGGACGGGAAATAAACGTGCCCAAAAGCATTTTAAAAAAACCCTGAAAGGACCAGCCCTGATTGCAGCAGTTAGAAGTGATATATTCTTGGCATGGAAACAAAAAGCAAATTCATAGCAGGTTTGGAGCTGATCTTACTGGCTTACATGGGATTTTATACTTAGGTAATTCTATTGTTGGCTGAAGCTACTTGATTTATGCCTGAATAAGGTCCTGATCCTGCAAACATTTGCTGATGTACTTTAGTTTTACCTTTGCCCCAAGACATCCTACTAATTTCCCTGCAGTGAGGGTAGTGCCTGTCTGCAGAGCTGGAGCCTTTGCAAGAGGAAAATCTGTGTTGAAATGCCTGAAACAGAGAGGAAATTTTGCAGTGAGTCATTAACTCCCCCAGCCTGAGACACTGCCAGCCCCAGGCAGGACAACCAAGATGGCCAGTGCAGCCCCACAGAATTCGGGATGCAGCAGGGGAACATCCTTAGCACACAGCTGCAGCTGCATGGAGCTCTGAGCCTCTGCAACACCCAGCAGCAGTGTGACACCGAGTTTACTGTCATGACACCCCTGTCCCCAGGGCAGACCCTCCAAACAGGCTGCTAAACCTGGCAGAAGCCATTTGGAATGGTTGTTTCTATTCACGAAAATGGCATTTACTGTCAAAAACACCATATTTACCCTGTAAGGTAAAAGAGATGGATTCATCCATCAAACACTGTCCTTTGACAGTGGGTTTGCTTCTAAGGGAGCAGGAGAATAAAAACCTGTCTGAGGTGAGAGGAGGAGAAGCTGTGAGCTCAGCCAGGGCAGGCTCAGCGTTCGGGATGTGCTCACGTGTCCCTCACATGCTGCTAAAACCGGGAGAACGGAATAAAAAGGGGCTGTGAGCCCCGGAGCAGCTGCTTTCCTCCCTGCCGCTGCCAAGCCTCCCCGAGAGCACGGCTATTCCCCGGCGCGGCCGAGAATTCATTTGCTTTACAATGGGCAGGCGGTGTCTGGGGAGCGGAGCAGCCCGGGGGGAGGCAGGAGCACCACCTGGAGCCAGCCCCGAGGGGGCTGGGGGGGCTGGAGGGGCACCCCGAGCAAAGACCCTCCTGTGCCAATCCCTGCTGGCTCCTGGGGACGCATCAGTGCCAGCCCCCAGCCCAGACATCTCCGGCAAGCAAAGCTCAGGTGATGCTTGTAGACCACACACAAGCTGTGGGATGTCTGTCCCCCAAAACACACCTGGCTAAAGGTGCCAGCAGCACCCAGGGCTGGGAGAGGGGGGCAGTGGTGTGTCCAGAGCTTGCCTTCATCCCACAGCCCCCAGTGCTGCTGTGCAGCCGGGAGTGATGGGGTTTATGTCCAGGGAGCTCCAGGACACTGCCATGACCACACAGAAGGGCTGCCCAAGGGTTCTGCACCTTGTCTGATGGGACTGCAGGACCCAAAGGCACTTCCAGAGCAGCTCCTCTGAAATGGGCTTTGTTTATGCTGTAGCAGCCTGGAGAAACGAGTATCGCCTGCCCAGAAAGATTTAAATATACATAAAATTAGAAGGAGGAAGCGTTAGCTAAAATTTCATACTTCTGGAAGGCAGACGGTTCGTTAGCAGTACTTTAATGAGGCTCTAACCTCACTGTAATGCTTTTATTAATGCTCATTGCTTACTGAGTGCCAACTGCTTGGCTCCTCTCCGACAGCCCGGCTGGTCCACAAAGAGAGGGGTTGAGGGTCCTTTGATGCAAAACTGAGCACATTTCCCCCAGAGCCAGGACAAACGACAGTTGGTGAGATGAGACAGCCCCAAACCCAGCAGATGGTGCCCAGAGCAGGCGAGGCAGTGAGAGCAGGGTGGGCAGGAGGGGACACAGGAGGGGACAAGTGAAGGGAAGATGAGGTACCAGTTATGCCAGTGTTCCTGTTGGCTGCAGCGGGGTCAGCATGAGGGTCAGGCAATGAGCAGTGACAGGGCAGTAAGGATGGATGTGCTGGAGATTTGGTGACGAGGGCAGACATGGGGAGGTGCAGGGTCCAGGAGCTCAGCACTCAGCCTGCTCCCCCCACTCTACTGCTGCAGATATTTCGTGTGTTTCGAGGCCAAAGCTGCACCCAGATCTCACCAGAGACCTGCTCTGGTCAAACATGAGTCCTTAATCCTACAAACTTCCCAACACCCAAGGCACCCATACCCCAAAAGCCCCACTGTGACCGTGAAGGGAGAACCTGTGCCTTTGAGGGGCTCCCAGCCCTGCTGTGGAGCTGATCCAACTGAAGGAAAACCAGGAGAGGATGGAATCCCCCCTGCAGTGCCTCTGCCCTGTGACACCCTTGTCCATGTCCCTGTTGGCTGCAGAGGGGAGGAAGGGACACCACCTGCACGTGGAGCTCACCTGCTCTTGGGGTGATGCCCAAGCACCCTGAGCTGTGGAAGGACAGAAGGACAAGGATCACCCCAGCAGCTGCTGGGACACTCCCCCACCCCTCCTGGGAGCTGAGGTGAAGCATATGCCGTATGCCTCTCCTCCTGTTCCTTGAAACACTCTGAATAGAGGGATTAAAAATCACCCCTTGCAGCCTGGAGCAGCAGAGCCAAGGCTCTGGCTGATATTCCAGCACAGTGGAGAATGGGTGGGCTGCTGCAGGAATGGGAGCAGCCTCTGGGAGCCTTGTCCTGGCTCTGCCTGCAGGGCCAGCCCTCCCAGGAACGTGCCAAGTGGAATCCCACACCGGTATTGGAATCACAGCACAGAGCCAAAGGCAACAAGGAGCTGGGTCTGGGGTCCCACCATTGGCCACTGATGGCTACAGAGGCAACCAGTGAGTCTTTGGCAAAGAAAAATTCAGCATTGTGTCATCATCAACTGAAACAGACTTTCATGTCATTTTAGTATTAAAAGAAAAAAAAACGGGAAGAAGATTATCCAGAGAAAAAACGAGGAAGCCAACAGGATGCCAGGGCACAGAGTGATGGGTGAAACACAGGAATGACCAAGGAGAAAAGCTCCTGTCCTCAGTGCATTCTGCCCAAACCACCAAACTACATAGTCTCTGAACTAGAAAATTCACAATATTTTTTTCTCCATGTAAAACTTACAGATTCAAAGCCAAACATGGAAATATCTCAGGGCGCTGATGTGCATTTTTCCTGTTAAAGTTTTTCTAAAATCTGGCCTGCTTCTTGTGAAGGAAAAAAAAAAGAAAAAAGAGAGAGAGAGAAAAAGAAACAGGATATTTTGAAGTAAAATTAGTTAGATGCAGCCATTTTTTTAAAGTGACTGCTATAGGCAATTTGGAAACCAGTAAAATAAAAATGTTTACCCAAATATTTTTTGCCAAAATGTGGTGTGGTTGTTCGATTTTTTTTTTAAATAAGACTTTCTAAGTTTATCAGAATCCCAAATAAAGCAGAATCTAGAAATTAAAATGAAACACAGAATATTGAAATAGGGCAAAATGGGATGGCAAATGCTGTGAAATTTTCATCTGGAATTTACAGCAGCATCTAAAGCCCACTCACACCAGACAGTAAATTCTTGTTCCTAGCAAAAAACAGTCCCTAGCAGTACAATAGTCCTATAATAAATCTTTTTTAGTTTCTTCTGCCCCCATCCAAGGCTTCCCTGCACTGACAGTGAGACCTTGCAGATCTCTGGGGGCCTGGGCATCACTTTGCACATGTGAGCAACTGTGCCAGCCTGAAACACAATGTTCTGAATCCCACGGCTCCTGTGGCAAAACATGAGAAACTTGGTATTTAAAACAGATTTTATCCGTGGCATAAAGCAGAAGAGTTTTGTCCTAGTGCAAAATGGGAAAACAACATAAAAAATGAGCACGGCTGTAAAGAAGATGCACATTGGCAGTGCTCATCACCCTGGCAAGGGTAATTGCCCTCGAGTTTAATCAAGGTAGAAGGAGGGGATTTGGAAGCACCACATCCATGGCACACTTCCCTGCTTTGTCACATCACACTAAACACTCGATAAAAGCTCCCTTTGAAGAGGAGCCAAGCCCATCCTCACTTGAGTACAGTGATACTGCACTGGGTTAGCTGAGCTGGGCTTCCACTTGTGCAAAGAATTTGTAAGAGGCAGAAAAAAAGAGTAGGAGTGAGCATACAGTGTTGCAGCTCAAAGAAAACTACAGAAGACAGTGCAGTAATTAATTACTGGGGTTTGCCTCTATTTTTTTTGCTGGCAGTGGGGCAAACAGACTCCTGTATTAATAAAATGCATCCTTCTCTATGGATTTGGATAAGTGTCAATAAAGATTCAAAAATCACTTGCTATCTCCCCAAAATCATGAGATGGGTAAGAAAATAAATAGAATAAAAAACGTAATAATAATAAAGGGTTTTCTTTTGTGTCTTTGTTTCTGAGCTGTTGTCCTGCCAAGCTAATTTCAACAGAACCTTGGTTAAAGGAATATTAAAAAAGGGAAGGTGAGACTTTCCCATCATTACACCAGAAGAGTTTAGTTTCCCAGGAAGGCAAATCTGCAATGTGATGAGATCACTTCCAGCTGACGAATCTGGAGTTTGTTTTTAGAAGGCTAAAAACAACAACAACAACAAAAAATAAGATAAAGAAGAACACTGCAGCAGCCAAATGCAGATTGTTTGGACATTGGGTATTTGTGCCCAGCCAGAGTGGGTAACATGCCATCCTCCTGCTTCCCAGGGAGGGACAGGGACACTGGTTTCCTTTGGGAACTCAGCTTGGGCAGAGGTGTGAGTGGTGATGGAGCTGTGCCTCTGCCACACAAGTGATTTCCCAGTGCCAGTGACAGCCCCTTAATTTGTCCCGTGGTGTGACCCCAGCCCAGCCAGGAGCAGGAGGGGCAGCTCAACTGCAGGGCTTTGCTCCTGGCAGGCACAGAGGAGAGCTGTGCGTGGCAGAGCTGTCCATGTGCACACGGGAGCTGTGCCCTGCCCATCCAGCCAGGGCAGGGCTAGGCAGGGGCTCGCCCACTCGCCTCCTGCATTACCAGGGGCTGATGGAGGCATCCTCCTCCTCCTCCTGTCCATGCCAGAGCCCACCCTGGAGCACAAACAGCCTCTGCCCACCATCCCTGCTCCCTTTCAGCCCATGCCCAGCTCCTCCAGGTGTTGTTTGCTCTCCCAGCACAGCTCTTGTTCAGAGAGAACTCACCACAAAATCTCAGTGTCGTTGCTATTGATTCTCAGCCCCAGCCTGGTTTTGTGGAGGTGACCAAGTGAGTGGCAGGTGGTTGGTTCTTCTACTTATTTTCTGCTGGATGGGGACACCAAATATTTGCTTTCTGAAAGCAGCTCCACTACAGTTAACAATATCAGCTGAAATGCTTAAAAAGATGGGGAAGTGCTCTCGTGCCTTTGCTCTTCCCCTTAGAGCAAAGATCTTAGCATCTTTGCTAGAATGACACAGAAATTCCTGGGCTTTGCTGCTTTGCCATAGAGTGCATCTCATGGGCAACACATGTGATGGATTAACCTTTGCTTTCACTGGAAGATGCCCACAGGAGTGGATCTGGACTCCTGGCTTCTGATCCATACCAGAGCACTCTCAGGGAACAGCTTTCACTAGCACAGTACAAATGCAGAACAGTTAAAGCAATCAAAACCAAACCAATCCTATGGCAGCAGAAAAATTTAGGCCTTGCATTTCAGGAACAACAAAACTGCCTGAGGGTATGTGTTAATTACAGACTACTCCTATCATTCCAGTTTACATTGCAAGATATCATCCAAACAACCAAGCAGAGGAAGAGTGACTTACCTTTGATGAGAGGAAGCATGGATGTTGCATTCAAGGCAAATTTAGGGAAGGCTGAGCCAAGTCCTCCTCTGTATGAGCTACACAGACTGTTCAGTAGCTGTTGTCAGTAGTAGAATCGTCAAGTGCCATGTCCTCATCTGAGACCTCCTGAAGTGCTGAGTTCTGGATAGTTTTCCCTCCCTCAAAACATACTCACATAATGGCCCTATTTCGAAAATGGACCAGGAATTTTGGAGACAAAATTCTCCATTGCTGGCATGGCCTTGTGCTCCAAGACCTTCCTGCTCCAAGGTTCTCACAACGTCTCCAGATGCAGCAGGGGCAGAGGGAGAAGGGTTTCCTTCCAGGCAAGGACCGTTGCTGGAACAGGGATTGAAAGCCACAACTCAGCATAAGCTTTGCAAAAAGGAGACACCTACACAGACCACAGGATTGCTTGGGACTGAGTTCTGCATCCAAAGATCTGCTGGTGAAATGCCACTGCCTGCAGGGTGAACACCACAGGGCAGAGGACACGTCCATCCAACCTGGCAAGCCTGGGATAGAGACTCTGGCCAGTGGGTTCAAGCCATGGCAGCCCCTTCCCCAGCTCTCCTTGCTCTTCATATCCTCTCCTGGATGAGAGAGGCAATCATTTAGGAGTGGATTTTTAACTCAGTGCTATGGATCACTGATGGGATCAGGCCCACAGAGCATGCAGGGTATGACTCAGTGCTAAGCACCTTTTATCAAAATGCTTTAGGCTCATGCACTCTGCAGTTTCTCTCTTTTCCTTCTCCTTTTTTTTTTTGTTTTTATTTTTTTTTCTCTTGTGAAGACTTTGCTATGTCAGAATCTGTCAAACAACTCCTTGTGCCATGTTTTCACAAGAATCCTACTTGCTGGCCAGTGCCAAGCTCCCTTTTAAACAATACTCAGTGAAGCATTGCATTGCCTGTGCTCCGCTCTCGCATGCCATATTTAGACAAAAGCCAGGGAATTCCCTGCCCTAGATGAGGGCTTGAATGAGTGCCTTCTTCTCCCACCTCAACTAAAAATGTATGTGTTCACATACACAGGCCTTCCACCCATCTTTATTTTTAATTCATTTCTCACTTGGATTTATATACCTATAAATATGAAGGGGGGGAGAAGGAAAATTTAAAGAAAACAAAACGAAACAAGTGGATGCAACCACAGACACATGCTTAGTCCTGCTGGGTGCATTCTCAGAGAGACCAAAACCAGTGAACAAAACCACTCAAACTCCACACTGTCAGACATGAGAAAAACATGCAAACCCCATCCCACTGCACAGCTGTCAACAGCTGGATCGTGGCCACAGGTGGCTTTTAGTGCATTGGCCCAGGGCAAGCAAACAGCTGACATGCTGCAGGCTGCCGGGGGTTTCTGGCAGCGCACCTTGTGTGCACCTGACTGCTGCGGAGAGAAGGAAACCCCCGCGGGCAGGACGAGGGGAGGGATGGGCAGGGCGGGGAGCTGCACTCACAGCCTGGCACGTCCCCATCGCCACCCGCCAAAGCCCAAAAGCCGCAGCGCGGGGGCTCTGTCCTGACGCTGCAGAAGTCAATGGGGCTGCAGAGCCTTCTGGAGCGCTATTGAAACGCCGCATTCCAGAGCACTGTGCTAATCGCTCCCCGACAGCCCTCCAGCATCACTCCACTCACTGATGTTTAAATTCTTTGCCTTACTTTTGTCCAGCAGCGTTTGGGCCCCCCAGATTTTTTGACATGTGGTCCTTCCGCTCACTGCCAAGTCTGCTGGGAGAGGATGTCAGCCTCACAGCACCAAAACAGATGCTGTCCATGCACTAACTCTGCTGGAAAAGCTTCAGATAAAGGCCTGTCTGCCCTCCTCCTCTGCCCCATGATCACTGCAAAATGTTCATTACATTTGCCCCAAGAATCTGCTTAGGAAAAAATCTGAATCCTGAAATCCAGAGTCAGAGCATTGTCAAGTAAAGTGTACATGGCCTGAAACATGGAATGAAATACTCTGGAAAACAAGGCAGAATTTGCACTAGATTATTGTTTTCATGTACATATATAAAATCCATTACAGCTATCTCAACAATATCCATAGTGCTGGTAGTGATGGTGGGGACCTTACTGCACACAGGATGCAGACAGGCACCTTTTAACTGCTGTCACTTAATTCTGCTCAGTGTTGCTTGAGCTGACATCTTAACTGAGACATCACTCAAGCCTTGACTAGCCTGGTGCTCCTGGTGTTATTGCTGCTGCCAGGAACATTCTGGGGACAGGGAGAGAGGAAAGAAATGATGTGGACAGAGCTGTAGAGTTATGAAATGCACCCTTAGGATCATATGTCCAAAAGCACTCAGTTCCTGTTTAGGAACCTAAATGAAGTTGGCAGGGTTTCAGAAGTGCTCAGCATCTATCAGCTCCTACTGAGAACATGCTGAGCTCTTCTTAAAATTGTCAGAGAGAAACAATTTGAAGATAAGAGCCAGCTTGTGACTTACAATTAACATCATTGTATGGGTCTTCAGAGCAGCCTGGCAAGAGGAAGAATAGCTGCTTTCACAGAAGATATTGTGTATGACTCCACATCTCCAAGCACAGGGCCAGGTCTATAAGCTGTCACCCCACTGGCTGCCTCCTGAAAGGGCTCTGCACCCCGAGGAGAATTTTCCACTTTGTGTCAGTGACACCTTCTAGCATCAGTGGGAGTTTGCACCTGACCATGGCAGGACCAACCACGTCAGTGGAGGTGAGAGGGACCAAAATGAGTGCTTAAAAACTCAGAACATAACCCACAGGGCTGCAGGCAGAGCAGCTGTGAAAACATCTGGAGAAATGCCCTAATTTAGGCCTAACTTATAGCAGGTTTTGACATATAATTGGTAGCAAAACTAAGTTGGTACCTTCTGTCTTTGAACCCCAAAGTTCTCTTTTTTCTGAGAAGGAGAAAGATGTTTTTTCCAAGTGATGACAAACAGCTAACACCATGGGAACCTTCAACAGACAGAAAGATCTGTCAAATCTCTCCAAACAATTCCAGAGGCATCAATCCAGCAAAGAACTTAATCAGCAGCAGTCCCAGTTGCCCTCCTGGAATACTGATCTATTTAAAAAGAAGGCTGTGAATTCAAATCCTCTCACTGCTCACAGATCCTCCAGCCTTGAACCAGCTGAACCTTGGTACCACACCAAAAAAAAAAACCCAAATCAAGCCCAGCAGCTTGTGCCAGGCTTCAGCTCACCCAGGGACATAATTCTTGAAGGGGACTAAGAATGAATTCTTCTCATCAAGATCCTCTTTTTCACAGTGTCCTTCATCTTACATTGAGATTCCAGCTGCTGTCTTCCAGGTAGCTTCCTTATCCTTACTTTCCATTCAGGTTGCTTGGTCTAATTCCACAGAAAAACTCCAGAGATTCTTATGGGGGCAGCAGGAGCTGACTCTTGCTACCCTGACTCACCTTGGTGTGGGAGGTGGAGCTATAATTTAATGTACTTCACTAGATAAGGTTGCTACACCTCAATCAGAGCTGCCAGAGGACACTACCACTCATGGTATTAGGACATCACATTTTTTTTTCTCTTTTAGCTTAGAAGAAGCTTCATGTTTTCTCAGTAGCAGATCAAAATTCCTCTTGTTGAAGGTGGAAGTAAAAGTATTGATTCCAGAGGAGTTCCTGCTCCTAGCCCAGCTCAAGGACTCAGGAGAGAGATTAAACATCAAGCAATCAAGCACTGCCAGACTTTACAAGCTCTGGCCATACTGATTTATCTCCTGACATCTTGACACGAAAGCAGAACGGCAGAAGAAAGCATAGCACTATTTTCCATTCTGACTAAAACAAGTAGTCCAAAACACACATGAATTTAATTTGTCACTCCTCAAATATAATGACTCATTATAATTCATTACTCCCAAGTATTCTAGCTCATTTTCTACAGCTAATTAACCTTGTAAGCAACAATTCACCCAACAGAGGATCACTCTATTGCCATGGGGAAGGCTGCACTCTGCCTTCTCCTGTAGGAGAACAGAAGTGCCTGCCATGGTCTGGCCAAGGGGCACTGCTGCCCTTTCTCTCCTGAATTTGCTGAATGGGGACAGCCTGAGAAAACTCATTTAGAAAAAAATGGAGAATTCTCCATTCCAGTGAGCAACATATGCTCAATCCAAACACAGTCTCCTCGGGAGCAGGGAAGGGCTGGTTGGCTATTGCTGCAGCCACTGAAGGGTAACAAATACTTGTCCTTTGCACAGCTGAGCTGAGCTCTACTAGGCAGGAGAGAGGAGGATGACAAGGAAGGTGAAGATACTAATGCTCATCCTGGAGCAGTGGGAGGAATTGTGACTGGTGCAGCTCCCTGGGATGATGCCCTGTCCTAGGGAAGCCAGGGGCTCACACAACTGGATGGAGTTTGGACAAGACCTTTCAGTCTTTCTTTTGGTGCCTTTTATACCCTGCTCAGATTTAAACATCCTCTCAACTTCTCATATATATTTAGACCAAAGAAAAACACCATTAAAATGCCAAGGAGGCTTTCAAGACAATTGTTATATTAAACTAGCTTCAATCCTAAACTCTGCTCCTGTGAAATTACTCACTGGACAGCCCACTTTAATCCTGAATTGCTAATTAAAATGCTGCTGTCTCTGTCAGCTGATTGCTGTTTTCACAGGTCAACCACAGCAGGAAAGGGAATTTTAACAAAACACTGCCTGACCCCAGGGATTTACAGGCAGCAACTTTTGCATTAGGCACCATGGTATAAAGTCACAAACTCTTCACTGCAGAAACCCTCCTCATAAAGCAGCAGTGCCAAGAGCTGAGCAGCGCTGCTGGTTTTGGAGCACAGATGCCATTTCCCTGGCGTGTCCTCGTGCTGCTCCCACAGAGGCTGAGCTGGACAGCGGAGCCTGAGCCTCACCCCGTGAAACCCAAGAGCTGAGGCCATTTTTAGAACCAGCCTGCCTGAAGATCTGCTGCATTATCTGGGCAACACGTAAGGGAACAAGATGAACTGCAGCTCCCCCAGCCACTTATTTACCTTCTGTTTAAACAGAGCCTCTGCAGCTCCCCGCCCGGGCACCCACTCGCTCGGCACCTCGCGCTGGGCTGCTGCTCTATTTTTAAAGGCATGCTGCTGGCTTTCATCTGAAGCTGCCTGGTTTGTTGTTTTTTTTTTTTAGCTCCCATATTCTTTAAACTAATTTAAAACATGCTGGCAGATAAAGGTAGTGAGGGAAGATACAGCAAATTCACCATGGTTGGCACTGCAAATCGAGATTAAGAGGTACAACCTGAACAGTATAAAAATGAACATCTAAATACAATGATTAGGGCCAGACAGCAGGAGTCCTTGCTAAGAGGACCATCTCCCATGTATTTGGAGTGGGATTATTTGAACCAAGGTTTTAGGGTTTGTTCTGGCAGCAAACACACTGGGGTGCCCACAGCAGGAAGAGCGAGTGGCAGCTGCAAGGAGTCCTGTGAGGGAATGTTGTCCCTGAAACTCAGTTTGAAGTAGCCTGGGGCTTGCCAGGGAGTTAAAGGCTCTGCTGGCTCCAGTTCTGAGCCCACATGAGCAGCACTGCCTTCAGTGGCCTTGCACAATCACACAGGTGGAGGAAGTACTGCTAAGAGTCTCGAGCACTGCGGGCAGTGGAAGGATGCCAGAAACACGTGGCATGAAAATCCAGTGTCCCTACCCATGGCTGTGACCCCAAACCAGGATGCACTAAAGACCCCCGAACAGGGAGGCTGCTCAAGCTTGACCCAAAACCCTCAGCAACTCTCAGCAGTAATTAGAACAAAAGTGTTGAGGCCATGAACACTGACAGATTGTAAATAGGGAAGGTGGTTGACTACACTGATACATCACCAAAAAAATGAGAAACCACTTCCAAAACTTCACATTTTGAGAGCTTGGAGATTTCCTAGCCCACATCTTTGTTCTAGAATTTTCTCAGCTAATGTTCAGCCTGTGTCACCACTGCAGAGCTGTCCTGAGCATCCTGCTGATGATCCTGATGCTCCAGACACACACCTGGCTCTGCTGCACTGGGCAGGCTGAGCTCGGCTCCATTTCACATTCAGGACATCTCTGAGAACTGGTTGAAAGGAGGACTCGCTAACGCTCCCATCAGATGCTGATGGGCCTTTTTGTGCCAGGAAAACGGATGTGTGCAACAACAGCAAAAGTGCCTGGAAGCGTCCCAAAGCCTGAGTGAAATGGGGGAATGTTGAGTGGCATCAGACAAAAGGAGCAGTGATTTAATCTCCACAGATGGGGAGGAGGGAGCGGTGTCAGGAAAAGCAGGAGGATGAGATTAGCTAGGCAATAAAATGAAAATGAGCAAGAGGTGGAGAGAACTGTGCTGAGATAAGAGGAGGTGGATTACAGGGCTGGCAGATGGAAGGGGAGCAGGCAGCCAAACAGTGAACAAAAAACAGGTAATAAATCTGGAAAAATTGTCATCAACAATGTTAAATACCGTTTTCAGCCCATTTTCTCCAAGGAAGTAAGTGGTTATGGCAGAGGGATGTGCTGTGCCATCCTCCCATGTGCAGTGATGCTGCCTCCAGCCCCAGCCACTGCAAATGGCCAGCAAGGTGTGTTTGCTGCACTCCCAACTCCTGCAAGACAGCCAGAATCCTTTCTGACACATGGATAAAGCAGCCCTTTGCACAAAAGGTGAAAGAAATTGCTTCTTTCTGGAGAGCCTGAGCATCCATTTGACTCAGCCTAATTCAGGAAAGCGACACCTCGTCTCCTTTGCTGCTGAAAGGAGGATTTCCTCCAGCCTTGCTGGAGCACATTAGGCTGGGTATCTCAGTTCCGGGTGATAAGGCAGCCTTTATCAAGAGACTTTCATTAATGCAGTTTAACTGGCAATATACAATTGATAACAAGCAGACATTTGACCACAATTTAAGTCATTAAGCCCTTGACCACCATGTTTATGGAAGATAATCTCTAGAATATCTTAATCTGTGTCATTTTAGCAAACCACACTACAGCTTTTTAAATCTGTGAATTCCCCAGCCTTCCATTACCCAAGGCAGGTCAGTGCCTGCTGGCAGCACATCTATCTCAAGAGGTCACTTAAAATCATTTATTTGTCATTGCTCTTAAAATCTGGGAGAGGAAATTAATGGACAAAGAGAAGTAATTACCTTGTGAGTCTGAGACCTCTTCAGGGCAGCTTTTTGCTCTGCACCAGTGCAGTGCCTGGACCAACAGGGTTTGGGCAAAAGAGCAGCAGTGGTGGCTCATGTGTCATTACAAACACCTGTGTGGAATAATAAATACCTGTTTTGAGCAGAAAATTTCCCACCCAAATGTGGGGCAAGGTCGCATTAACCCTGTCCCTGCTGAGTTGGGTTACATGCCTGTCCCTCCTTTATTCCCAAGTGGATATCTCTTCCCCCTCTGCCCTTTTAGCTCATTTAATGTCTCTCCAACCTTCAGCACAACCAGGAGAAGACACAAACAGATCACAGGGTACTGTCTGGGGAGTGGGATGAGGTCAGGGGGAAGGCAGAGAGAGCCTAGGTCAGAAGTTCTTCATCCCAGAGCCTTTTGGAAAATCCCATTTCTCCCTATCAGGGATAAGAAACACTCCTGCCATGCTGAAATGAGTGCATTTAAGAGCATTTTCTTTCCTAGGAAAGCGCTGTGGTTAGGCAGTTCTTGGATACACTGTGGGAGTTAAGTGCAGGAAATTCAACACTCTGTTACACACCAGAGGTCAGGCTAAGGGTCCCTTCAGATCTAAACCATAAATTCTGCAAACCATTACCAAAAAAACCCCTCCAAAACCCCCTCTAGTCTTCCACTCAGCTTCTAGAAAACTCTTCAATAACAAGATCTGATTGCCAAATGTTAACAAAGAGTCCAAAACCATCAGGATCCGTGTTTGACTCGTTTTTATGGAAGCCTGGCAGCCCCAGACACCAGGAAGGCTCTGGAAACAGCGTTCCCTAAGGAAGCCCAGAGCTGCAGCCTGAGGGCATGGGGCTCCCAGCTCCACAGGCACTTGCTCCTCATCTGACCCCAGAAGCTGCTGAGTTTCACAGGCTGTTCCAGGCTGGGATGTGGGACAGCTCATCCTGCTGGAAGCCATAACTAAAAACATCATCTGAACACAAACCCCTGCTGTGCCCAGAGAGGAGGAGCTGCCCCCATCCAGTAGAGAGAAATGAGGCTTCAAGAAATGGCTGGGCTGAAGGGAACCCAGGGGGCAGCATGGAATGGTGGCTCTGGATGAGGTCTTACAGGAGGACATCAGCACCAGGCAGAGAAAGTGCCCAGCGCTGACTTGCCCAGCTGGGATATGCCCAAATCCAAAATCCAGCCCAGGAGGCTGCAAATGCTGCAGCTGAAATCAGTTGTGTCAGGTCCTGGCAGCAGGTGTTAGAAGGAGCTGATTTCCACCCCAGGATTAGCAGCAGGATATACAGCACATACTCCCTACAAAAGTGTGATTATATCAAAGCTCCATCTGTACTCAGGCTGGAGCTCAGAGCTATTAATGACTACTGGGGGAGAACTAACATTTTTTTCTTATTACCAGTTAAATAAGCTTCCCACACCTTGAAAACTAATCATTCCCTTTTCTTTAAAGATATGTCCATATATACCATTTTCTTTCAATACAGATAATCTATACATATCTAGGGAGAGGGACAGTTGCACAGATTTTAAAATATCTAAAATGCTGTGTTTATAATTTTTTTTAGAGGAGCTCAACTGTTCTCAGTTTGGATGCAAAGACACATACTTCCACTCTAGGTATTTTTGGTCAGGAGAAAAAGATAAATAGATTGTGTATTCCAAATGTCACACTTTTAGTTGGCTTTATCTAACTTTGGTCAAGAATTTAAAGCTTTGCACTGAACAGAAACACATTTCAGGCTTCAGCTGTAATTCTCTTCTCCTGACAAGAATTTGCTGCTAGCAGAGCCTATCTGTGACATGGGAACCAACAGGCTGAAGCTGAAACCAAGGCTGTCAAACTCACTTCACTTATTAGTTATGAAATGGGAAAAAACAGCGAGCGGTGGTGTCACATGGAAACATGAGCACAGCGGTGACACCGCCTTTCAAACGGTGTCAGCACTAAAACCAGGCTATAGATTATTTGGAAAGTAATAAACACCCATCTCGTGATTCTATTCTGGGCTGGTCCTGTGACAAAAAAGGGAAAAAAAAAAAAACCCTAAACCATCAAAACAAAACCAGAAGCTGACAGCCCTGAGCAGTTGGCACCAAGTGTGAGGGCAGTGCTGGGCTGTGAGCGGGGACCCTGCTGCCCAGTGCCAGCCCCTGGGCTGGGGACAGGTTGATTTAGAGGGGGCAGCTGCTGCAGTCACCCCAGTGCCTGCTGCAGGGAGAGGGGCTGCTCCCAGCCCCAGAGCATGCAGCAGCTTTGAGCTGCCTTTTACCTTCCTTATTAATTTTTTTAAATTTTAAGGCTAATATCCAGTGCCAGGCTGCCCTGCTGGTTTGCCCTCACAGCTCAGAGATGGTTCCACAAAGAGCTGAGCTGCTGCTGTCCCACCAGGAGAGCATCCATCCCCAGGATAACACATGACTGCCCTGAGCCTCCCACCCCAATGCTCGGAATGACTTTTCCTAATCTTCAGCACGTCAAACCTTATTAGTTGATTTTATGAAATCTCTCTCCAAACATCTCTGAAGTAACACTTGGTGTTGCTGTATCCCAAAATAGCCACTCAGTCTGAGTTTTGGCAGCCAGCACAGGGGCTGGATGGGACCCTGGAGAGTCGGATTAAGAAGGAAACTTGCACCCAACCTACTTGTCCTTTTGACTTGCACAGCCCCTTCCCAGCCCCACACAACCCCCAAACCTCTTTTACCTTAGGAACTCTGCAAGCACAGCTGCTTCTCCAGCTGCATTGAGCTCCAAACTGGGCCCAGGACAAAATCCTGCTTGCAAACAGCTCCAGCTGTAGAAGATCTGCACTGATGGTGCAGCTGCAGGAACCTTCCACCAGCATCATTACTCTTCCTGTTACAACAGGCTTTTATTTCTGCTGTTTGAGAGGTGAGATATCCATGAAACAGAGGTACAAAGCCACTGCCACTGTTAATTATTAAAAGCATTTATCACTGAATCTCTAGCCAAGGGTTGGTGGCAAATCTTGGGTGAGCCATAAAATTTCCATGAGAGGAATTTTAAGGGGAAAGAATTGGAGGAAACCATAGTCCATTTAAATTGTAATATGAATTCATATCAGTGACTGCTTTCACACAGCTTTAACCTCTGACTACAGGGGTTTACAATTTAAAAGACATCTGGTAACGGACAACTTTGCAAGGTAGACAATTTAAAAGACATCTGGTAACTGATGATTTTTCAAAGCCAGAAGTCCATTACATACATTCAAATGAGCTTGAAAAAAAAAAAGCACAGGCACATCTGGTGTCATGAACAAGAGCTCGGAAAAATCCCCATTCTGTGTTGCAGTGTTGCTGGTTTGACCAACAGTGAAAAGCAGCACAGAGCTGACCCCAGAGGCCGGAGGGACAGGAGGGGCAGGTGCTCTCCTGGGCTGAGCACTCTGGAGCTGGACTTTGGACACAGCAGGTCTATGGCTTGGTCCTCATTGATCCAGCTCAGCAGTCCTGATCACCTTTCCTCATCCTGAATATCACTTTTCTTCTCCCACCCATATTTACATGTTTACCCTATTATTAACATCTTTTCCATAGAAGAAAAATGGTCAGATTCAGCCTCAAGTCAAAAGATCCTCATTGGGCCCTGGATGTGTTGAAAGCATGGGTCACACACCAGAGCTGGAGCACAGAAAACCTGGCTGTGTAAGTACCAGGGAATTCTGCCAAAAAGACCAGGGATTTTGTCAGCCCTTAGAGAATGCTTTCTTTGACAAAAAAAACAAAACAAAACCAAAAACACCAAAACTATATAGAAAAACTCCATCTCTGGCAAGGTTATGAAAGCATGGCCATGTGCCATGGAGGCTAATGGGATCCCCATCATAATTCAAATGGCAGGAGCAGACTCTAAGAAGTTCCTCTCTCTCTTCTCTCTCCCTATTTTTTTTTCTTTTTTGTTTTGTATAAAGCTATTAGACCCTTGAAAAAGCAGCCATTACAAACTGTGGAAAGAGTTTTCCAAAAAGTTGCTGAGGGTGCTGAGCAGCCCCCCACAGAACCAGCAGGAGGGTTTTCCACAGAGAAGTTTTCCGTGTTCTCCCCTGCACAGAAGAAAACACTGAGAGGGGAAAAACTCTGCCTTTGGAAAGGGAAAAAGTTCTGTTCCAGTCTCAACTGAGCAAGGTGTGAGCTCCATCTTCCTCTCCAAGTGGGATAAACTGGAAATGCCACTTCCCTCAAACTTGACCAGAAGTTTTGCACATCCCACCACATCCATGCTGGCAGAGATGCCCCCAGGACCAGACATTCCTGAGAGCTGCTCTGAGCACTCTGGACTAAAAAGTAACCTCAGTCTTTTGTCCTTCACGGGGACAAACCTTTCAGGCTAAAAATCCCTTTCCCTCTCACAGTCCATTCCATCACCTGACCAAAAACATCAAGGCATTGTGAGTTGTCTCCTGAGCAGGCTTTGCCAGGAGAATGACCTGAAGTCCCATTCACCAGGCTCTATTTTTCTTCTGTTGCATCTAATGGGAATTCTCTGTCTCGAGCAAGGGGAGGCTCAGTCCTGAGTTTCTCATCCATCACTGTTCTCCAGGGCTCATCCTATCTGGAGATTCTCCTGAAAACAGGCTGGCTTAATTCCAACAAGTGGGAATGAGTTTCCTGTGCTTCCATCACCCCTCTTATCACTCCCTGCCTTAAACAAGTTTGGCCTGTTGATTGATTTGAACTTTGGGCAGCATTAAAACACTTGTTCTGGCAGATGAGGTCAGTCCCTTTGCTTTCTGCTGTGTGCAATGGGGCAGTTAATGCTGCACTGGTTTTAAATCACGGCATATTCCCAGCTGTGAGGACAGGGAAAGAAACAAAGCTCACCAGAGGTTGTCCCCTGACATCAGGCTGGGAATACAGTTTCAGCTTCCAGCTCCTGCCCCATGGTTACTTCTGGTTGCACACTTTGCAAAGAAAAAGAAACCTTTTAAATAGTATAGGAAAAGGTCCTGTCTCTATCTTCCTCTCCTCTCCATCATCCCTCTGACTTCCTGAAGCTATCCATGCAAAATCCCTGAAAATGCCTCCTGCAAAGGATTGTTGTGTCACTGCTGACCTTGGGCAGAGGTTTTTAATAACCAACAATGACAAACAAAACCTCAGGAGGAAAATGTTTCCATGGCATTTAAAATTTACTTGGAAGGGAAGATATTTTGTCCAAACACATAAATATTCCTAAAGCTGTCACAGGCCAGAGTTTGTAACATCATGCTCTATGTCAGATTGGAAAGGAAAAAAACCCAACTGGAAATGGATTACAAAGAGCAAGTTGAGAGAAATGCTAAAACCAACCACACGGGGAAAACCACACTGGAGCAAACCCAAATCTTTTCATCATTGTAGAAGCATTTTATGTTAACGTGAAGAGGAATTTATCCTTTTATTAATGCAGAATTTTTTTCTCTGCCATCTCTGCAGGACTCAACATAGACAAATAAAAGCCCTGTCAGTGACTTCATTGCTCTCAGTTTTATATAAAGGGGTTGGACACACACTAATGGGCACTTCTTTGTGGAAAACAGGAGTTAATAAAGGGCATTTTTTTCCCTGCGTGCAGAAGAATGCTGGTGAATTTAACAGATTTTATAATGTTCGCTTATTTGCAGTTATGATTGTAAAAATTTCAAGAGGAAATCTTAGTTGTAAGAGGGAAATTTATAGAAAAACCTAAGCACTGAGAAAGTTTTTCTTCAGAGGGTTGTCCTCACAAGCCTCCCCTGTGTTGGGCATTGCTGTGAGAGGCCATGGCTGTGATCTCTCAGATCATTGGGACATACCCAGAGGGAAAGACCCTGTTCAGCATCACTTCTGAGGATGGCGTGGCCACTTCAGTGGATGGGATGATGCATCCTCTGTCTTAGTCTATAGATTAATTTTCAGGTGCAATAAATTCCAGTTCAAGCACATGGAAATCTGTAATATGCTCATCACAGCATTCCTGAAGTACAGCCCTGGGGCTAATTTCCTAATTACAAATTTCCTATGTTGCCCCAAAGCTCTGCAACTGCCTCATTCCTTTACTTCCTGCCAGCTCTAGTGAAGAGTCTGGTTTTACTCACTTAAAACATCATTTCTTCAGGAAATATGGCTGAACCTCAGGTGTGAGGGGTCTGATGGTCAGGGTGCACCAGTGGGGTCAGAGCACTCAGGGTATCCCAAAGCACTTCCAGGGAGGACACAGCCCTGCCACACTGGCTGCATGGGAATACAAAGCGAGGGCAAGAACAGGAGAGCAAGAACATCACTTTTCAGAGCTCATCATTCAACACTCACACACAGAAAATCCCCTGGAGTCCTGCAAGAAGCTGAACATCCGCCAGCAGGGAGAGGAGAAAACAAACAATAGTTTTTAATTTTAATTTTTAAAACAAGCACACAAATATGAGTGCCCATAAATTAGACATAGCAACATTCTGTCCTTCCCAACCCACTCTCATTTGAAAAGTTAAATAAAGCAAGTTATCTTGTAAAATATTAATTAAAGTAAGCATTATATTGGGTCCCATGAATCACTTTGTGTTTAGTATTTGCAGTGTCACCATGGTGAGGAGCTGTACCTAACGACAGTGCTTTAGTTCTAAAGACCAGTGAGCTCAGCCATTGCTACTGGCTTCCCAAACTATAAACCTGTCATCTGGACTAGGACAGCTCAGGGAATATTAAATGAGACTTCAAAATCAGCATCACTGTTGGAAGTTAATCCATGGCTCATGCCAGCTGTAAAAGTTAAGGTTACAAACACTGGAATATCCACAGTAGGAAAGTATTGACTGCTAAACACACATGGACTGAGATAAAATCAAAGTGAAGATGGGGCCTTTCACTGAAACCCGAGCCAATGAATTAATGGGATAGAATGTGAAGTGTGAAAGCTTTAATGATCACATGAACAAGAAAAGAAAGTCATTTGAAAGCTCACTACTGTTCCCTCTCCAGAGATTTTATACAGCCCAGTTTCAAGGCTCTGGGTCACTAGGGAAAGTCTCACAGATTATATTTCTTGGGAGGGGCTCTGCAGAATGTGCTCTTACAACCCCACAGATCCAATGGCTGCTTACAAATATCCAGTGTCCCATGAAAAGTTGTGCTCATGCTAGAAAAATGCAGTAATAGATGTAATTTTAGTAAATTTAGATCCAAGTATAAGGTAGGTGTAGGTTTCCAAATGTGAGATGATCCATTCACACACAGTCTCTGCCACCTGGTAGCCAAAGCATTTTGCACCAAGTGCCACTCAGACACTGAGTATTTCTATATTAAATCAGCCACAAAGAAAACAATTCAGAATTGTTGAGCACAACATCTGGAGCAGACACTGCCAAGGCTGTTGTTTTATCAGGCTGGCTCTCCAGGGCTGCCTTTGGGGGGAAGTTTTTGGTCCCTTCCCGTGCTCTGTGACCAGATCCAGCCATTCCCTGGCACTCTGTGTCTGCCCAGACAAACCACATGGCAAAGCAAACCTCATCCCTCCTCCTCCCCTGCTCCCAGCCCGCTGATTATCTCAGATCAGTGTTTTGGATGACCGAATAAACAGGATTATGCTCTCCCAGTGCCTGTTAAGTCACAACTGTATGGCGATCCTATTAGTGGATGGCAATGCTGTGGGTATAGCCAAGCAGGAGATTAGCTTTTGCTTGCTCTGTGGAGCTGAAAACAGCACCGGGAAATTTTTAATCTCCATGAAGGGGACACTAGAGCTCACAGAAAGAAAATCAAATTCATCTTTATTATCCTTCTCAATCAGCTGCCTTGCTAGAAAAAAAAATTCCAAAAAAAAAAGAAATTCCCGGTTGACAAAGTCATAACCTCCTTTCACTGATAAAGCAGCGGATTTGGGATGCCAAAGACAAACATCTTACATGCACAGCCTTTTTACATCCCAACTGATCCCAGGAAGCTTTACAAGTGCTGCATGCAAATGGCACGTGGGATTAGCAGCACTTTGCAGTGGTGTGCCTCTGTTCCCACTGAGGTTAGAGGGAATAGAAGTGGGACTTGCTGCTGAGTAAAATGTGAACCAGGCTGGAAAACAGCCAGGACACTGAGATCAAGACTTGCATTCATTTGGAAGCTGCTGGCACAATGGCCTTATTGATCAGGACTTTAGGTTTACATCTTGTCCAAAACAATGTAGTAACCTACAGTGGGGCATGAAATGATGCTATTTCAAACCTGTTGGCAATTCATCATTATTTATTTTTCAAAAATAAAAATATTGAAAGAAGCAGCAACAGGAGAAATACCCATATCTAAATTAAAACCTTCTTACATAAACTATGCAGATTTTAACACAGCAGCATGCAAGCAAAGCCAGCCAGCTCCCAACCCTCTCATATACATGCATACAGAAAAATAAATTCCTTCAAAAGAAACTTTGAAGAGCATAATTAAGCATGAAAGTTACCATATATTAAATTATACATCTAGTAAAAAAGAGTCATTAGCCCAACAAATGGGCTGTTAATGATTTCAGGTTTGCCTAAGGCCACGAGCTAATAAACCAGTGATTAACCAGCATTTCTGGGCTGCTGCTGCTGCCTGAAAGCTGCAGCCTGGTGTCACAGCACTCGCCCAGGGCTTGGGAACTGCAGAAAAACCAAAAGCAAAGGAAAAATCACGCTGGATCTGGGCCATAGAAACTGCCAAAGTTTCAGAACCTGCTCTGAGGCACTGGGAGCTCCATCTCCCATCCAGATTCCTCACTTCCACTGGGATGAACTTGGGACTTCCCAAGTGCAAGTGGAACCATGTGGGGCAGCCAGGGGAGCCCCTTCCAAGGGAAATTCTCCACGATGTCCCAGCACAGACCATGCCCAGGAGAGTCTCCCTGTCACTGAAACACCTCCCTGCTCCTCACCTTCTCCACCTCTCTCCTCCGAGGCCACACTTGGGTGACCCTGGCAGTCATTTATATGGAAAGCAACCCCACTAGAGTGTGCTTTGCAACTTCCTGCAGACATTTCTTAGCAACTGGTAATAAAAATTTAAAAAAAACCCAGTCCATTTGGTCAGCCAGCTTTCCCCAAAGCACCTGTACTTACTTTCCTCCTCACAGTTTGAAGAGCTGAGGATGTGGGAATTAAAACTTGCAGAAAATTGTCCTTTCCAAGGCTGGGAACAGCAGGAGCAGGGAGGATGGTGCCCACTCCCTGTGTCAGCATGGCACAAGAGGTGCTGCTTGCACAGGGCAATTGCTTTGAAATCAAGACCTCCACACAAGCAAGGGGACATTTGTCAACAAAAATTTCAGACAAATGAAACTTTTTCACCAGCACATAGTGCACCAGGTAACACTATAAGTCCAAAAAAGTAAGTGAAACACTTTTTAAAGGATGGGATTACTCAGCAGTTTGAAGCAGAGAAAGGAAGCAGTGTCCATAAATTGAAGAAAGAAGTTGTTCATCCCTCAACCATCATCCTCAGCAGGCTCCAAGCCCCTCTGTTTGGAGTTACTATGAGTGAGGGACCACCTGCATGAGCTCCCAAAACTCTGCAGGAGGAAATCCTCATCCATATACATATCCCAACTCACAGAATATTCCAAACATGGAGATCTGGATCTGCAGGGGCTGAGCCAGCCTGGGCTGCTGGTGCAGAATTCCCATCACACATGGGGAGCTCAGGGATGCTCCAAGAGCCCAGCACAGCGTCCCCAGCCCTGCCCAATGCAGGCTCAGCTGCTCCTCTCAGTGCCAGGGCACCTCCTCACCCCTCACCTCCTCTGGGGAAATGTGGGGATGTGGAAGCTGCATTTCCCCAGAGCAGCTCTGAGCTGTGCTGGGTGCTTTGCTGTCTGCTGCCCCAGGAGTTGCTAATGGCTCCATCTGACAAAGTTCTCACACTTCAGATAAATGGGATAAACACAGCGCCCTCCAGGAAGGTCTAAAAGCAGAATGAAAGATTTGTTTAATTTAAGGAAGCCTTTCCTCAAGTATTTTTAAATGCTCTCAATGAACTAGATGTTAGATTACTTTTTTTTTTAATAAAAAGAGAAAATGTTTTCCTCCTTAAGTGCTCTTGCAATTAAGGTCAAAGATTTATACCTCCACATAAGAAATAAGTAAATAAATTAGATCCTATTTCAAGAGAGACCATGGCAAAAACTCCCACTGGCTGCAGTTACCAACAGAACAAGGCCCATGTACAAAGTTTGGATATAAGTTTTTCAGAAACTATTTATCAAATACTGCAAAGAGTTCACAAATATATTTTCATTTCCTACTTCCCTTTCAGTGACATTTACAGCATAACCTCAGACATGTTGTTAAACTGGTTTTTTGAAATCTACATTGCTATGTTGTGTAAGTCATATGCATTTTACCTGATTTTTCATATACATGCTGTATTTTTTTCCTTATTATTCCTACAGAAAGAATATAGATGGATTTCAGCAGCAGTTGCATCGATTTCAGATTAAATATAACAGTTATTGACTTTTCCTGAAATTCAGACACTTCTGAAAATAAGCTTTTTGGCACGCACTTAGGAACACACTGAACATCTCCTTTAGTTACAAGCCTTCAAAATAAAAAATACTTACAAAGTTCTTACATTTATCTCTAAGAATTTGATCTGAGATCTCATTTAAATCTTCTTGTAAATATTCAGGGCTGGTCCAGCTCTTGCTGAAGTCAGAAGATTTTCAGTGCAATCTGCATGAGCATCACAGTTCACAATTGGACAAGGTAGCAATTAAACTTAAGAAATTAATTATTCCTTCTAACAGCCTCACCTTTCTTTGCAGGGTTGTACAACTCAGGTCATTTACAGAGCATCTCCACAAGATCTGAGCTCTAAACTTCCCCAGCACACACAGCCCTGCCCTTCAGCCACAGTCCTTAATATTTAAAATGGCCTTTCCAAATTTGTTTTGGTTTTGATATATTAAAAAGTCTTTCCCACTGAAGTGGGTAGATTTTCCAGTGAACTCCAGCATTAACCCTGCAGTATTTTGCTATTTCAAGATTAGAGCACAGGTTTCAAAATTGTCCTGAACAACAAATATCTGCATGAAGTCATGATGACGTTGCACTCACTGAGAGTCATCCTGGAATAGAAAACAGTCCCAGCAACAATATTTGGCTCTGGATAGAAATTTTTCCAAAAGTTCAGGAATTGCCTCCTTTCTCTTAAAGTTCCAAATAATTCTGTCTGGGGTCCTGTGCATGGCTCCTGAGGCCAACATGCTGTATAATGTGTCAAAATTAAATATTCTATCATGAATCATTTAGATTACACCTTTCCCAATTATTTCAGTTCTAAAGATGAAGGGGGATAGTCCTGAAACAGTTTTACTTTCTGTGCAGATTTTGTGAGGTCCCCAGCATTTACCTTCACAAGGAACTGCAACAGATTTGCATTATTTCTTATTGAAACCAGTCTGGTTTGCTATGAAAAAAAAGTTCAGTTGGAGTGTTTTATTACCACAGCTGACCACAAGATGGAAATCCTTTTCCATAAGATGGCTCCTGATTAGGAAGAGTACTAATGAGAAAAAAAAAATACAGCCTCTTTCCAGGAAAATATTTTAGAGGAAGCAAAGGGGAATTCTCATCCCATCATCAGCAAGCTGTTTTGGAGGCTTCATCGATTTTAATTTGATCAAACCCAAGCCTTTTCCTGGGAAGTTTTCCTTTCCCTAGGAAGGGCAGCTCCACTCAGAAATCATTCTGATGGAAACCCCTCTCCAATCACTGTGCCAGCAGCTCAGGAAAGCTCAGGCACAGGAAAGCACCATGGAAATGTGAAGGATAAAGTAAACTCTTCCCTCATACCATTACAGGTTATTTTTAGAGTTAAAAAGAGGAACAGCTCCAGCCACCTAAAGCCTGGGATGGCAGAGCTCAGGGAGCTCAGCAGGGTTTTATCCAACCTGCTGCACTGCTCCCTGCACAGCCAAAACCGCTGGCCTGGGATCTAAATGCTAAATGTCATTTATTTTTGCAATTGCTTATTTACAAAAATGTGCAGAGGCTTGCACTGGGATGGCACTAGGCATAAACAGAACTAAAAGGCCATTCCTGTCCCCAGGGGCAGGGAAGGGTCAGGGAAGAGGGCAGAGGGGGGATGTGTCCCTTTCCCACCTCCAGAGCTCAGGAGGGTGGTGATGCTGCAGGACCCTCACGTGCATCCAGCCAGGCTCACTCCAACTGCTTTGGAACAAATTATTACCAAGAGATGAAAGAGGAGCTCCCATGATCTTCATTATCTGATGGTGTTTTCCTCTCTGAACCTAATTGAGGCAGCAAGCAGAGAGCTGCACTTGGAGACAGACAAGACATTTGCATCTGTTTTGCTGATTACAGGAGTTGCACATTTTACTTTAAACATCAATGGGTTGCAACTGCTATTCAAATTATATGGAAATTGCTACTTTATACTGAAATGTCCCTTAAGCAACAAAGCAAAAGATTAGCACAGAGCTTTAGTTTTTATCTTTTCTCTTCTTTTCATTTTAATAAAACACAGTGGTGGCAGTGAAAAACTCTTTGATGGCTCAGGAACAACACCTGTATCTTTGAACATTTTATTTGTACCAAGCTGCAGAATATTTGAAGCCTTTTGTGCAACTATTATGACAACAATTTCCAACTAAAATATCATTCTTTATCTGAGACGCTAAATTAATTTTATTTTCATAGGACTTCTTCCCCAGAAAAATATACACACCCAGGCTATATGGATAATAGTTCAAGGTAATGAAGGTACCACCACCAATTTATGATTATTTTCAGATTCAGATGAAGCTTATCAGCTGGATACCTTCATGGAGCCTATCTTCTTCCCAAAAATATTTCTCATATGGTCAAACTCACTCAAGATTGAATCCTATCTGTTTCTAGCAGTATTTAGTAGAGTCACTGCAAATAAGAACCAGGTCACAGTGGGAATTTTTCCCACTGAAGCTCTCATAAGTAAAATCAGTTGCATTCCAATAGTTTTCAGGATTGATCTTTTAATCCTTGCCCAGCTCTGCACCTTTTTATGCAATCCTAAAACAGCAGCCTTTCAGTGAATTTTAATGGTAAACTTCACTCTGGGCAGAAGAAGTAAGGGAGCTTTAAAGACACATTATTAGACTCCCCCAAATCAATTTATTTTACAGAACAATGATTTAAAACACTTCACAGATTTTGAAAGATAGTGCAAGTTATTAATATGGCAAAGAAACATGGGCAAATGGGTATCACTGGCTTCTGATGTACCTTAGAGGGACCTACCAACAAAGGGTTTCAAGGGGAACATCATCCTTGGGCCCTCTCAGCAGGGCTGTCCTGAATCTGAAGAAAAAAGTAAAAGCACATTACAAACAAATTTAAAAAAAAAACCCAATGCAGACACATTGATAGAATTAATTTGTAAAGCAATTTATCTGTCATAAAGAGACTGACTCACATTTCTATTCTGATGTCAAATATCTGAGGCTTCAGGGTGCTGAAAGGTGGGAAATTATCAACTCTTGACCAAATCGGATACTTTGCTATTCTTGACATTAATTATTTTAGGAAGTAAAACACTGAACTCAAACTGTGGGATTTGTGTTCCATAATCACCTAGCACAGATTTGGTGTGAAACTTTCAATTCTTCATGAGCAGGTTCAGAAGAGAGATGCAAACAGAATGAGCTAACACAGCAACTCCTTTCTTTCAGGAACAAATGTCAGTGCATCACCCCCAACAGACAGCACTGCCTACATCATCCAGGGGCACAAATCCTGCTCTTACCCACGTGCCCCTGCAATCCCACTACCTTCAGTTGTTATTTTTTTCTCACAACTGTAAAAATAACAGCATTATTTCCAACCATTCACGCTGCATTCATCACTCCAAACCCATCACAGCATATCCACACAGGAGCTCTGATAACCACACTTGCACTTTTGGTTTTGTTAGTGCCATTATGAATAGTTATGAATATTTATGCCCATTTCCATGATGTGCCCCCTGGTTTGCACAGGACACAGGTTGTTTCAGTAGCTGAAACATTTCATTAGCATCTGACAGCTGCTGAAAGAGCTTGTTGGGAACAAATAGGTGCAGGGCATTGTGGAGCCTGCAGGGGATCACAGCATCATTACAAGCTGCACGGACAAGGAGGGCTCTTGGTGCCCTGCTCAGACCTGCCTGGTGCAGGGGAGATTTAATTATCGCCACCTAAAATGGGCAGTTTGTGGAAGGCAAAATCCTGACAGGAACAGACAGTGGGCAAGCACAGGGCACGGCTGGCAGTAATTATCCTCCCAACTGGGCACACAGCAGCAGGCACTGCCACCCATCAGCAGCTCCACACGCAGCAAATGTTCAAGTGGAACTCAGAAACAAGGCAGCAGGATGTGGTTCAGAGAGGATGCTTGGGATGGAGTGAGAGGAGTGTGTGCTCGGGGAGGAAATTGGATTTTCACAGGGAAAATCTGGGAGCAGAGAGGATACCCAGCATAAAGGGCATGGACAGATAGTGAGAGGGGCCAAGGAGGAAAATATGCCTTGGCTTTCCACCAACCAACATCCTCTGCTCCAAGACCTGCTTCGTGGATTTGATTCTCAGGGAGGGAGAGTGGAATGAGCCCACAAATTGTAATTGTGCTCAGAGGAAGAGGGAGAGGAACCTCGTGCCCTGGGTGGGCAAGGTCCATGATTTCCCACCCCAAATGGGCAGCCATGGGAAGGTGAACAAAATCCTACTCACATTTAACCCCTCCAGGTGGAACAAGCTGCACGCACGGCAAGAAAAAGACACTGCTTCATTTTTGTTCAAGTCATGGCATATTTCTTTGTCAAAAACAAAATAAAAGCATGTGTTGGGATGGGTAAAGCAACAGAATAGAGGTACAGCACAAGACAGCCCTTCTGAGATGCTGGAAATGCTTGTCTTCATATTCCACTAATGAACACAATGATTCCACTCAAGGCAATTACATAAGTTATTTAAAAAATAATTATGTAAAAGCAGGAAATGTCAGCATGCACATTACTTCCTTTCAAACCATTTTCTTGGCAACCAACCCATCTGTTCTACCTCAATCTTTCTTTCAAAAGAGAATTAATGTTCATCTTCATCAGCTTAACATTTGAGGAAGTTCTGAAATGACTTTACCTACACAGCACCACCTTCCTTGTGCTGCTCTTGCTTTCACCACACTTGCATTCTTTTTTTGCTTCTAGCTCTGTGTGAATAATTACCATTGTAAACACACTTATCTACCAGTTTTCAAAAGAAAAAAAAAAGGCCATACTCAGTAGCAACATAAATTTGGGTTGTAAATTGCCACACAGTACAGTCACATTATAAACAACACCGTCCATGTACAGCTCCACTGCCTTTGATGCCCAGCCAGAATCAGATCTTTTCAACATTTTCTTATTAAGGATAAATTACAAAACAAACCAAGCGTGCTCAAGTGAGAGGGCCTTGATGGGAACAGTGTCCAGGTGCCAAGGTTTCTTTGTTAGATGTTGATAGAGCCCTTCAAACATTGCAGCCTTTTCTCTGGAGATGCAAAAAGACTCAGAGTCTGCAGTTTTAGTAAAAACATCATTCCTGGATAACATCCACCTGAGGAGAGAATCACACCCTTTGATTTTAGCTGGGCTCAGAAGAAGGGATGGCACAAGTGGTGACAGTGTGTGTATTGTGTGTTGGGAGCTTATTTTCAGTGTCCCATCACCAGCTGGAAGGAAGAAGATGCCCCTGGGGACAATGCCCTGGGTGGATGCTAAGGTCAGCCCATGGAGCAGCTGCCACCACTGCCTTTGGAGGAACATTTCCAGGTGCTGAGGGAGCCAGGGAAGAGCCTGAGCTGTGGGAAGGCAGCTGGACTCTGTGGGAGCAACAGGACCCTGAGGAGGCTCTGCTCCACCTCCTCACTGCAGCTCAGCTCCTGAGCACAGAGGGAATCTGGCCTTGCTCTCCCAGCAGAGTTTTTCCCATGTTCTCTGTACATGATTACTATTATAAGAACAATCGCGGTGAATGTTTGTGCAAATCATCAGCTCTGAATCTTCTTGGTATTTTATATATCTTTGTTACTATTCTTAATTTCACTTGTGTTTTTGGAAATATACCCCTGGAATCCTTGGAAATACATCCCACTTTCCTGGAAACCAATAAGAACAGCAAACACTTATGTCTAAAACCATCAGTGAAGAACTTATCCTGTTATCCAGTCCCAGGGCTCACAAAATGCTCATTGCTGCATGTTTGTGCAATGCATTTTTAAAGCAGGCACTGTTTAAAATATGCACAATTAATATTAACAAAGACCTGTCGTTCTCAGTGTGAGTGGCTGGAACAAGTGCTGCCTTCTGTCTGCTGTGCAGTGACCTTTTGATGTATTTTTAGGCACTGTCCTATAAGTAATGTGTCTTGCACAAATTACTTCTGCCCAGATATAAAGCAACATCAACCAGAGGAGGGAGATGGCAACATGAGGGGAAATTTGTGTTTGCTAAAATTGGGAAAAACAGAAAAGTAGCAGATTTTATAAGAGGATTTTTAAACTGAATCTTACAGGATCATGGGCCATGGAAAAAGGCATTCACAGTGGACTGAAGTGCAGTGTGATTCTCCCATTTTTGAGTAAAGAAGATTGCAGCAATCAGTTCCTTGCAAGAAAAACAGTACTAATAAAATCAATTCTATATTTAATTAGAAGTGCTTGTGTCTCCCAGGGAATAGAAAGATTAATTTATATAACTATACAAAATTTTCAATCTTTGTAACTTCAAGCTAAAAACTAAAGTTAGAAGAAATCTAACTGTGTGGAAAAATACTTTTGGAAGTGGTTGCTCTCCTAGCCACAGGAAAAATCAAACTGCACTATGTTCTGTGGTATATAAGTGGCTCACACAGTTATGTAGCAATATATATCAATAATGGAAAGGTCTAGGAAATTACATGAAAGATTAGGACAATATAAGGTTGAAGAAAACAGAATAAGCTGTATTTAGCTGCCAACTGAAAATAATGGGTTTGCCTGTGTGGTTACCCCACAGACAAAAACTAATGTATCTCTTCCTACCCACCTGCAAATAAAAAAATCAAGTTCAAAGATCAATCCTCAGCATCTGAAGGATGAAACATGGTCACAGTTGGCTTTTTAATTTATTTAGACAAGATTTCTGAAAGAAAAAAGAAAAAGGAGGGGGGAATAAAACTCAATACGGAACTGCCTCTGATGCAGAGAAAAAAACCAGGGTGTGATTGCATAAAGGATCACTTACTTTAGGTGACACTGCCAGACAATTTTCTTCCCTGGTACATCATCATCAGGCTCCTTATGAAGCTCATTTCTTTAAAACTCACCACAAAGACCCTATGGCAATAAAATGACTTGGTTCAACTGACACCAAACTATGAAGACATAAAAAAAAAATTAAATCAGATTGAGAGGTGTAGTCCGTAGCAGTTTTTCATTTAAGACTTGGATAATAAATTCCTCTGGTGTAATGGTGCCACCAGCAGATAATAGTTAGAATTGGGTTTAGTTGTAAAACCTACATGGATACAAATTTCTATGTGGAGGTTATTTAAGCTTCCAGGAGCACATCCTTTAATTTTTTAAAAGCAATATTTTGATAAGAACATGGAGCTAAAAATTAGTTCTTAGTGTGATCTATCAGTAGATAAAACTTTGGTTCATAATCCTCACTGTAAGTTCCTCTAGGATTTATAAAGATAGGGAAGTGTTTGGGGGGGTTTTTTTCCACTGTAAAAACCTGGTGATTTTTCATGCCCAAACAACTGACAAACATTGGAGCAGTAACAGCAACGTTAAGCTGTGAGAACTGAATGACTGGAACCCCTCAGTTTTGTCTGCATGAACACTGACCTGATAAATACTGAATATCTGAGTGGAGCCCATGGAGATCCAGGATTCATCACTTCTGTTGCAGAGGGAGAATTGAGAGGACTTGTTCCTCCAGCCACTGCTGTTGACATTCCCAACATTTTTGTCACCTTTTTACCTACTGCACCTTCATTACATTTAAAATCATCACTTCTCATCCATATTTATTTAGAGGGTTCAGGAATTTGGAATATCATTACAATGGGAAGAAGTCCCTGCCATGCAGGTATGGATTTCCTTTCAGCCAAGGGAGTTAGAGCATGGTGGCAGCAATGTCATCAAACTCAGCTCAACTGCTCTAAGAGTTCCTCCACACTGAAATATAAACAGGGCAATATGAGAAGCAGATCAGTTCTCAGCAAAATAATTTAACACAGCTCTTCCAGTGGCTGATTTACAGATTTGGAGGCTATTTGTAGGAAACACAAAAATTCTGCAATTCTTCACAGCCACAGCCTCTCCCTGTGCTGCTCTCAGGTTTATGGAGCTGATCTGGAGCACTCCTGGCTGCCCTGCAGGGCCCCCAGTGCTCAAACCACAGCTGAAAGTCACTGTCCCCTGTTGTGCACTCACACTATTGCACCTGCATATTTTATTTCTCTCACAAAAGGTCAAAAGCTTGCCAGCAGGCTGCCTGCCTCCTCAGACACACAATGCACACAGAAAAATAACTCCAAGGAGCTGCTTGCTATAATTTCCTGCAATTTAAGACTATTTATTTAAAAAACTTTTGCGGCCAACCTCCCCATCTGACTGTCACCCTCTTGCTGAATTTCACCATCAGAACATAGTAATTTATTAGAGATCAAATCCAACCAGCTATTTGACTGTCTTGGTTTTAAATACTACTCAGGCTATTTAGCCCTGAATCCTCTGGGCTCTCTATAATTAATGTTCCTCCAGCAGAGGCAGTGAGGGGCTGGCTGTGCACAGCCCTGTTAACCCTTTGCTGAGACCACCACAATCCCATAACCCCACTCCATTATTTCTACTTCTGGCATTTGGAATTAATCTTTCCTAGAAGTGGGATGAGTTCAGCCAACCTCTACTCACATGATCAGAAACTTGTAAATGTTAATTAGCAGATGGGGGGGTCACACCCACACATATGGCATTTGGGGAGTGACTGGAACTTCCACAAAGCTTTGTGGCAGCTGAAGGGATTTGAGAGGAGAGAAGGGGGATGATCAAGTGAAAGAATGGGTTTCTGTAGTGTCAGGTGGTTGCAGTGGAGGTGCAGCACAAAAGGTGGATGTAAGAACAGGATAAGCCAGAAATTGAGCCACTTTCTGTGGAAAGGGACCTGAGGCCCAAAAAGCTCAATATGAGTGACCAGGGAGCTGCTGTGGCAGAGAGTCAACAGGATGCTGGGCTGCTCCAACAGTGGCATCACCAGCAGAGATAAAATCATCATCCCACTCAATCCAGCACTTGTCAGGCCTCATCTGGAATGCTGGGGTCAGTTTTGGTCCCTCCTATGCAAAAAAAAAAAGGTGTGGAAAGGCTGGAGATAGTCCAGAGAATGACCACAAAGATGATCAGAGAAGTGGGAAGAAGCCCTGTGAGGAAAGGTTGAGAGAACTGATGTTGTTGAGACTTGAGAAAAGAAGACTTGGGGGGCCCTCCTCACCAGTCTCAGGCTACAAAGAAGATGGAAATTCCCTTTTTACAGGGAATATCTTTTACAGAAAAATTTCCCCAGGGGACTCCCCAATGCTGGAGCCTTTTCAGCTGGACTGGATGCTGGGCCATCCTATCAAGGCTGTGATTTTGCCTAGAAAGGTTCAGTCATATGATCCCTGAGGTCCTTTCCAACCTGGTATTCTATGGCTCTATGAAAAATATTTATGAGTAAATATTGAATTTATTCCTACATTGAAAGATAATCTCCTGTGCTCATTAGGTCAATATTAGCATAGCCCAGAGAGGTCAAATAGCAGATATTTGGCAAGAAGTAAAAACCACTGCACAGTAAAAGGAGGTTGACAGTGAACTTTAAATTTTAGCATCTTGTTACCATACTTTTTTTCCTCCAGCTATATGACTTATAGCCATGAATGGCAAAACAATATAGAAAAAATGAAATAAAAGAAAAAATAGGAAAACAACAATATTAATCAAGGTGAGCTTGCAGATATATATTTTTCCCAGTGAATATTTCATAGTTAGGAGGGCTGAATTTGACCTCAAAACATTCCAATAATCTCTCATAAAACAATTTCACAGAAAAATTACTATATTTGATATTTACATATTAGAAATTGCAACTGCCATTGGAATTCTGAAGGGGCTGCCCTAAGAAAGCCTTGTCCTTTTCTGGGTGAACTATTTAAGGCAGTATCCCTGACTGAACTTCCAGCATTTTAGCTAATTTGACCATGTTTGTCTTCTACCCAAAGCACCCACAGCAAAAATAGCTGCCAGAGCTCCTGTGCAGCAGTTGACTCAAGAACTCTGGGTTTTGCAGTTCTCTTCTGCTGTATTTTAAGAAGATTTTTTCCCAAGTCTCTTATCAAATAGCTTTTAGTAGTGACAGATATGTTTGGTGTAAGCCTGTTGGTTTCCCACGAGCAAGGGCTTCAGGGGGACTTGCAAGAGTATATTTGAATTATAGACACTGAATGAATCACAAATAAATACCAAGATCGCTGGGAGGCACAAAATGCTGCAGTTTTGATGAATAAGTGGCAAAAGGCATAAACCAAACAGCCATAGTATCAGACTATGGATGTTATTGAACTAATGTAAAAAATGCAAAATTCTATTCTAAGCCAGACTTGTTACTTTGAAGGAATTTTCACCAAAGAAAGCATTTTTACAGACTGCATGCATATTCTACTGGGCTAAGTGGAGTCTGAAGACTATAAACAATTTGTACTAATCTAATTATAAATGTACTAATCTGTGTTGGCACAAGACCATGCTGCTACCTACTTATTTCATAATAGTAAAGGAAAGTTTAAATTAATACTTGCATGAGAGGTAAATGATGTAAAACCATTATGTCTCTGACAGCGCAGCTTTCATCAGTGTGGAAAACCCCAGCAATTTCACAGAATAAAAAAGAAACCTGACTGGGTAAGTTGTAACAGGAGAGGAAAGCTTTGTTTTTATCTCTGCACTGGTGGGTAGTTTAGAGACAGTTCTTTCCTATCACACCTGCTTGGAGTCTGTACAGAAAAATCCAGGAAGGAGGAAACAACAGCAGATTAAAAACCACTAAAGCAGCTTCCAGAAAATGTTCTTCTGCCCCTGCCTTTGTGTCAGTAAAGGAACATGTCTGAACCTGCAAACCAGCCCCAGAGAGCATCACAGAGGAACCAGCCTTTGTTCAGAGCCCTACACTTCTTCATCCTGTCGGCTTCTGCAACCACAGAAAAATGATACAGGGCACACACAGCCAGAGAGGAAAATGGAAATGCCTGCTCAGAAACAGGCTCCTGTGCAAGGCTGGATGCTCACTCACCTTCCCCACCAGTGCTTGGGTATTTGTGACCTGTTGTGGGGCTCTGACAGAAAACAAACACAGCAACTTCTCGCAAAAACAAACATTTAGCTTCCCATCCCTTGGGCCTCTCTGGTAAAAGAAAAATTCCACTGTGGGCAAAAAAAAAACCTATTAAAATAGGAAGTGCTGTGTGTTACACACAACATTCAAACAGTTTGAGGTAAAAAACACAATCTGTTTTGAATTAGTTCCTGCCTTTTCAATTCCTTCTTACTGAGCACAACTTCTACTGACTATTTCTTATTCTTCATTATAAAGTCCTATGTGCTAAGGGCTGACTGATTGATAATGGTGTTATTTCTCTAGTTTCATTCAGCAATTCAACCACAAAGCTTTTGGATTTCTGGGCCTTGTGAATGGCTGGGAAAAAACCAAAATTTTATGGCAGGGTTGCTGTCTTGTCTTATTATTCACTCTCCAATAGAAAAGTTTTTTGTATTAAATTGTGATTAAGTCACTGGACAAACTCAAGAAAAATGAATCAATCACTGACAGAAAAAGATGCAGTTTCTAGTTAAATATTATGTATTATGAATACTCACTCATGCTGCTTATTGATATTTGTTGTGAAGTAACAACAGCTTGTGTATTCATCAAAGGGTTTAACACTAAATGGTACTTTTATTTTTAAATCACAATTACTTCCCTATTTCAGATTGTGACTATTTCCTATTCACCTGTCAACAGGAGAAAACATGATTGGATTGAGGAAAAAATAAATCAAAATAGCTTTCTCCGTTTATATCTCATGAAGGAACTTTTTTGATTTAAGGTTGCCTTAGGTTGCAATACAGGATGTGACCAAAAGTACGTATTTTATCACCATCTGTTAAACCAGGTGGGGCAGTGATCCTGATCTTTGTGGAGATATCTGCTGTTAATGGGCCGGGTGTTAACCCAGCTGGGGCAGAGTTCTTTATCTTTCCCAAACTCATCCTCCCTCCAGGAGATCTCTCCTGTCCATGGCCATGCAGTCCCAGGACATGGCTGATCCAATTCCATCATCCCATGGGGAGATGCTCCAGCCAGGGGGAGGAGCCGAGCATTTCCTACCCAGATCAAATCTGAGATTTGGAACACCAGAGCAGCCTTTTCCCACTGGATCCCAGAGGAAAACCAGAGCCTTGCACATCATCCCTGGGCCTTGGGAGGAAAACTGCCCCTTCTCCAGGAGCACTGCTGCAGCAGAGCCACATCTGTCACTGCAGGATTGCAGCCCCCATGGAATGGCACTGCCCCAACCCCTGACTGACTGATGGGGCAGCTTGGATCCTCACTCTGCACTGCTTTGGGTTTGTTCTCTGTAATTCTCTATTTCTATTTTAATTTTCCTAGTAAAGAACTGTTATTCCTATTCCCATATCTTTGCCTGAAAGCCCCTTAATCTCAAAATTATAATAATTTGAAGGGAGTGGGTTTACATTTTCCCTTTCAAAGAGAGGTTCCTGCATTTCTTAGCAGACACCTGTCTCTCAAACCAAGACAAAGGTACAGGATGAAGTTCACTGCCAAGTGTAGATTTACCAACAGTCACTGCCTGATGCTCTGTGAGAGGAGCTGCATCCTCAGGGTGCAATTATGGCAATTATCCGGATGGATCTTCTCATCAGTGACCTTTGACTCATCCCCTATAAACTGTCAGTCTTCATCACCAGATGGTGATGAAGTTTTATTGTTTGCACTCATCAGCTGCTTCTGAGAGGATGGAACCCCCCAAGCAGAGCCCGGCTGCCCACAATGCCCTCCTGCAGCCAAACTCCTGGCAGGAACTGCAGCTCCCTCCTGGCTGCTCTGCTGGCAGGAGGAAACAGCAGCACCCTGCACACTCCTGCATCCCTCCCTGTGAGGAAAACAGAAAAATATCACTTGGCATCCAAAGTACAGGTGCACTGCTTAATGTTAAAAGGTGGGGGTTGTTGGTTGTGCATCACTTTTTGGAAGTTTGTCCTAAAGGAAGGCACAACTGTCTCACTTTTCATCTAACTAGAATGACTTCACTCTCTATCTGAATTTATTATAAACTTACACCTCTGCGAAGAAGGAGCGCAGTCTTACCTTAACACTATTATGACATTTATTATCCCACAGATTCTACTGAAGCAAAACTGCAAAAGTTTTGTCAGAGGGCATGGAGGTTATAGCTCATGTAAAATTAAACAATTTCAATTAACAGTCAGTAAAGCTAAATGGTGAAAGGATAAACAACTCCCTTCAAGCAGCAGGACATTTAAAATGGGATTGGCAAACTATAAACAGCTTTACAACTTTCACTTCTCAGTGAAACAGCTGATCAGTTCCTGTAACAGAAAAAAAATCACCTTTGCCATAAAGGGACTTTAGCTTAGTTCTCTCAGCTTATAGCTCTTCCAGAAAAAGGATATCAGTTCCAGGCTTAATTATAATCACCATTAGCTGCTACCTACCACTTAATTAGTTGGTAATAAAAACAAGTCTCTTTCTTAGCAAATCAATCAGCAGTGTCACTCCTTTGCATTCCTTCCCTTAGCTGCAAATGTTGTTATGTGGACCGGGCAGGGACCGAATCAATAATAGTTCAATCTGGGGGAAAAAACAACCCCAAAAGCTAAAAATAAAATAATTTAGAGAGGCAACTCAAACAGTCAGCTACCAAAGGAGATAGAAACTGAATTCTTCATTGCAAGTGCCAATTCAAAGTGAAAACAGATTGAACCAGAACTGTCCAAAAATGCTTTCCCATTTTGTAATGCTCACACCCCTAACACCAGACAGGGCCCAGCTGTTTCTGCGACTGACTTCAAACAATAGCTGGGCTGTTTAAAAGTTTAAAAGCTGTTTAAAATAGGGAATTATGTTTGCCTAAAGACATACCCTATTAATGCAAATTGCTTTCAAATGCACATCCAGTTGCTTAAGCAAAACAAAAACGAGATATTAAACTGAGTGGAAGTTACTGCTAGAGCCATACATGAGCTGTCAGCCATTACATAATTCAGTCACCCATTAGGGGCTGCATGGAGTGAGCTTGCATTCAGGGAGAAACACAGCAAAAGGAGCCTCTGTATCAAAGGAAAATATTTTTCATTTCACTCTTCCTACTTTAGAAAGGCTTTAAGACTATGGAGTCTGTGTCTACTTTTTGGACCTTCCAATTACCACCAGATGAAAGTCTGTGTTTGCTCCTTCCAAGATGCTGCACACCACTCGTGCCCATGGCTGTTAGTCATGCTGCCACAGTGCTTTCCTATCAGCTTAAGCACTGACCTTTAAGAAGTTATAAATGTTATTTCAGCTTTAATATTCTGATATTAATGTCTCTGGAAGTGATTAACAGCACTAGCTTTATGTCTTCAGGTCCTTGCCTATTTGCTCACCACCTTCTGCTAATGTAACTTAATCATCACATGTTGCAGCACCCCAGGTTTCTATTTCTGGTTCAGTGAGATTGAAGTAGTAATAAGCAGAGCACACTGTACCATCAGTGGGTTTCACTGCTCCTGAAAGCAAGAGGATTAAATCAGAGATTCATTTTGTTCCATGTGTCATCTTTCTCATCTGTACAATGGAGACAACACAGCTATGGCTGAGAGACAGGGAGGCTTCCTCACAACAACAATTACACTCCCATCTGTTAATTTTTTGTCAGTTATCTTTGCAGTATAGTTGTGAGATTCTTAAATAATCAAATTTGTGTAACTAACAAAAAAGTACTCATGGCAAAGATCTCCAGGAATGTGCCGACAGACAGCAGACATGTTTCCCTGATCCAGACTCAGCAGTCAGCAAAAAGATTTGAAAGACAGGAAAGAGACTAGTTTGGATACAAAGGAGAGGATGGCAGGAATGTTAAGATGACAATTCAAGAAAATTTCTTGGAACAGTCACAAAAATGGAAATCAGCTGGAAATCCACCATTCCTTGTATACTGTACAAGAATAATACTTAGACAGTGAGTAAAGACCATCTCATGGCAAAATGTTACATCACAGCATGAGAAGTCCCAGTTCTTGTGATGATGCTGACTGTGCACCATTTCCACATTGATATGTCAACACTAAATTTAGAGAATGTAAAAAAGAAATCTACTGGATTTGACTCCTCCTTTGTCAAAGGGCAAGGTCACTCCTCATGGCCTGTATGCTCACTTCGCCTCACCTTAAGAGACTTTTAAAAATTTGCCTAACAAATGTGTTGCTTGTTAAAAGCCCTAACATCTCTTTAAGTAAAGATTTCTTAGATAAGCTGCTTAAATTACCAAAACACAGTAACTTTCTGGATATGTTAAAAAGATTTATCAGCAACAGAAAATATATTAATGTGTCCTAGTGCAGGCTCCCTGCACCTGCCTTGCACTGGTGTCACTGACCTGACCCTCCGTGGAGCCAACTCAGCCAAAGGGGAAACTCAAACACAGCAAAGGCACGAGCAGGGCTGAAGAGCTGCCACGGCCCGTGAACCGTCCATGGAGGGACCAGCTGAGCCTCTGCCAGCCCCACCGGGTGAAAATTCCCTTTCCAGGCACAACAAGGCAGCCCCATCCCATCCTAGCAGGGCTTCAGCAGAAAACAAAGCAGCAGCACACTCCCCATCCTCTCTCCTGGCTGGGGTCACAACACTTTGTAGTGACTTCAGGACTTAGGGACCTGCTAAGGGAATGAAAGAGCTCTTTTTATATCGCCTGGATATGGCCAAAGGGATGGAGGCACCGAGGGAAACCGAGGCAGCAATTCCAGAACCTGGGAGCGGCTTCCATGGGGTCCCGCGGAGGCGGCCCCGTGCTGCCACCTGCGGGCAGAGCCGGGAATGAGCGCTCCCGGCACCGGGAATGAGCGGGACCAGCACCGGGAATGAGCGCTTCGGGGCCAGCACCGGGAATGACCACGGCCAGGAATGACCGCTCTGGGACCGGCACTGCCCCTGAACTCCTGCAGGAGTTCCTGCAGGAATACCAGAGCCAACTTCCAGTCTCGGCTCCTTCTTCTCATCCCCTTGGCAGAGTCCTGGATTCTTTTGAGGTCAATTATTCCAGATTTCAGAATGCTATTCATTCTAATTGGCACATCACTTCTGCAATGTGGCGTCATGTTTTAGCATCATTGAAGCCACTCCTGTGTCAAGTCTGTTTTATTACAGAGCCTAAATACTATAAAAATTATCCAAAGTCCTGGTTTTACTCTTTCTCTTCTTTTTTGTCTGCTAGGTCTGTGCAAAACTATATTTTTTTCACACATTAACTATTTAAAGCATAGACAATTTCAGTTTGCAGAGGAAATTCGGAAAGCAAGTTTCCTCTTCTTTCCCAAATAACTGAATTATCTCAGAACACTGTTACATAATGCTACAGAACACTCCAGTATTATCTGTTTCAGACATGAATAATTCCTGTGTATTTAACAACTCCTCCACAATTAGTAAATTAAAATATTTTAAATTTGGCATCTGTTCAGAATATGTATTGCTTTAAAAGATATTAATACATATCTATTGGTCTAAAAATGTAATATAATGAAATTAAATTACCTTTGTAAAATACAAATCAGAATAGTGATGCAAATATTTGCATTTGCATAGTTATGCAAACTCTTAATCATGAAGAACAATCACTGCTGCTAAAAAGCATACGACCACTAAGAATGGCTCCTGAGGAGGTCAAAGCATTCTTTCTTGATTTCCAAAATGACACATTTATAGCTTCTAGCTACTGAAATAATAAAATTTGAGAGTTCAGAGATAAAAATATCTTTTATTACTACATTCACATTCCACTCTATGCAGTCTGATTTTTAGATGTCAGCACAGAATGAGTCAGCTTTGTTATTAACAATTCAAATGAACAATATATATTCAGCAAATTGATCAAGGAATTTAAACAACTTCTAAAATTAATTTTAACAAAGCAATCTGCTGCTTAGAATTTGTAACACAAATGGAAATAGCACAACAAGAATAAAGTTAACAATATTATTTAAGCAATTATAATGAACAAAAGTATTCTTCAATCCTGTCACTGGTAAGAACAAATGAACTTACTGAAATTTTACCAGCATGAAAACAGACACAGAGCAATCAATATGAAACTTTATAAACACTGAAGTAACAGCTCTGTAATGGAGGGACAAAACCAATGAGGAATTTCAATGAATTTGAGCCCTCTGACTTCTCAGGGTTTGCTATAAAACTGAAGGAGGTTTCTGTTACCAAAGTGGTAATTCCTGTTCATGTGTTTGGCTGAGATGATTGATGAAGGTCTTGGTGAGGCCTTTGGTGTGGTCTCTATAAATGGGATTATTTACTGTAAGACTGCAATTATCTCCAGCTAACACCAACATCCTCCCTTATCTGCTCACCGTGCATGGAGATCCTGGGGACACAGAGTGGCAGTTAAAGCTCCTGGCACTGCTTTGGGCAACAGAACAGCTCCTGAATTAAAGAAATTATCCTGGAACAGCCATGTAGACATGCTACCAAGTACAGGGTAAAGATGTTATGTTAATAAACTAACCGGCAAAAACTTTAAAGTTTCACTTTGAACAGGCCATTCAAAGTAAAAAAGTTAAAGTGGCTCTTGCTGTGAGCCTGCAGCTCACCTGGGGTGCACAGCACAGGAATTCTCTGCCCCTGGCCACAGCAGAGCCAGCAGCCACAGCCTGCCCAACGTGCAAACCCAAACCATTTAATACTGGTCAAATTCCACAGCATAATAAAGTTAAACACAGATGTTAATCTTGAAATTGGGATGAGGTGTTTCAATTAAATTTAGTTGTTAAATGACCTAATATTATTAATCTCTGTTATTTATGCTGGTACTTATTTATAATGAAATGTAACATAAGAATAGCAGCATTAAAGATGAATATTTTAAAAGTATTTAAGATTTTATGAGCAGGCTTCCAAGTATTAATTATAAATGACAAAAAAAATGTGTGAACAGCACATAAATGGCAATTGTGATCACTGTAATGAATCATAAAAATGAATAGTACTTACTGTAATGACTCTAGTAATTATTAAGAGTTAAACTCAGTAGTTCTTATAACCTAAGGAAAGTTAGAGAATTGTATTTGACAGTTAAATTTTTTTTCTGATTTTTAAGTATACTATAAACATGAACTTTACGAAAAAACAAAGTTGTGCTTTATTGAAGAGCTAATTAAAATCAAAGTCGTGGGAGTGGTTTGGATCTGGTGCTAAATGGAGAATCACAAACCTAGATGGGAACATTTGCAAGGCTGGTTAAAGGAAGGATAAAGAAAATAGATCCCACCTGCATTCAAAAGAGTCAGCTTAAGGTCACAGAAGGTTTTATATTCCAGAATGAGGGGATCCTCCACACTTCTCTGTCACCCTGTTCCATTTTTGTCATTCAGTTTTGTCTGCCCAGCTAACTGAGCTGAGAAAAACTCAGACAAAAGATTAGTTTTTAATTACCAGTAACATGAGGCATAAAAATGGTGCTTTTCCACAAAATTGTGTCATGCATTCTATTGCATCATGAATTCGATTAGAAACTAAAGTGTTTGCAAAAAGGAGATTTAGTAAATGTACCTTGTACTAAAAAATCATTGCCTTTCATGTGCTCACCTCAGCAAAGTATAAACACTGAAATTCAGGCAGCTCTCAGTGATACTGAGGGATAAATTTGCCTCAAATCAGTCTGCAATTCTGTGAGAAAAGCTGGAAACAAACAAATGCAAGGGGAAACAACCCATCCATTCTTTAATAAACTATTCTGGAATTAGCTTCCCTATTCAGTTACTATATGTATGTAATAAACCAGGTGAAAGTTGCCTCTAACTTTCACACTTTGCAAAGGTATTTTCAGGTTACACAGTAGAAACTGCAGCAAGAAGAAACATGAGCACAGAAGGGCTTCAACAGCATCTTTTCCACCTTTCTAATTGGAGGTAGTTCCACACTTTGAACTGCTCAGTTACAACTACTGAGAACGAGGAGGACCAGTCTGTTTGTTCATTATTTGTCCATCATGTTGAGGATCCACTTAATGAGTTGCTTCTGTTCTGTGTTCCCTCGGAGCTGCTGTTTCTGTCCCATCTAAAATAGGAACAATCTCACTGGCACAATGTTCATTTTTCACAGTAGAGTCATCTTGGAATGATTTCAGGGCAACTTTGAAAAAAAGAATTAAATATTGGGATGATTAACCAGAAAGACAAGTAAATATTTCAATAAATTTAACAAGTATGCAATTTAATTTAGTGGAGAAAATGCTGCCAATATGTAACTACAGCATATCTTTTATCTTGCACTTTACTTGGGGAATGAATATATCTTCTGTTGAATATTACATTCCAAGACATGTTACTGAGTTTGGTATTCTCATCAGAGCAAAACTAAGCATTTTTTAACTGGAAATTTTATTATCATATGCATATTTTTTCTTTTTTAATTATTAGCAACAGCAAATCACTGACAGCCCCAGTCTCACAAGTCATCATCTGCAAAGCCATGCTGAGGATCCCACAGGCCCCTTCAAGTTCTGCAAGAAGTGGACAGGGATATATAAATACTTGCAAATGTTAGTTTTGGGGAAGAACCTTCTGGAACAGCAGAGAAATTTCTAGGTTTTGTGTGAGTCAATTAATGAATTGAATATTTTCATGAATAGCAACTGAAGATACATTATCACAGCTCTAGAAAAACAAGCTTTCAGATGAAGGTATTTACAAGATACCAAAAAGAAATTGTTTGCATGTAGGAAAACGTTAATAAGCAGCAAAATCTAATTACTGCAAAAACATAAACACTGCAGCTGAGACACTTCTCTCTAACCATACCATTACAGCCTCACCAGTGAAAACAGAAGTGTCAATGCTAATGTAAACTCAGCTGCTGATATATATTCATTAGATTCAGAACAGCTCCAACATTTCTTTTTCTCACCACGGCAAGTTTTCTCAGTGCAGATACAATCTGATACACCAAAAGGTGAGGTTTAGGGACACTGAGGCCTAAGTTGTATCTCCATTCTTGTCTCTTACCCCACAAAAGTCATCAGAAAGCACTGCTACAAAGGGAGTTTAGGAACTTGATTGCAGGAGCAGGGAACAGCCCAGGATGGTACCTGTGCAGTGACCCAACTCACATGACAAGAATTCCTGACACACAATAAAGCCTATTCTGAAGTCTTCCATTATTAGCTTCACTGTGAACCAGTAATTAAGCAGCAGGGAAGATTCGTTGCCTTAGCCTTTTAGTCTTGATTCTAATTTACATGATTAAATTCTAACTTAGTCACTGATTACCTTCTGGCTTAGCACACTTCGGGTTCTCATGGATTTGATTTTTGCCTTTGCTTCCTTTTCTGGGTGTAGCAGTTTTTGCCCTCACCAATCCACAATTTTCAGCATGCTTACACATATTACTCTGTTAGCATAATGAAGAACAAATATATCAATCAAATATTAATCTATGTAAGCAATTTAACACACACAAAGAAAATATGATTTGACAGACAAATTCTGGAACACGAAGTGAAAGATTGACTTAGTTAACAACTTCCATAAAACTCCTGAAGATTTTCCAGAATATATATTAAAATTCTGCTTTAAAAGAACATTGCCATTTGGTGAATATAAAATAAAATTTATCATTTTCTGGTTCCTGGATAAACAATAAAGTTTTACATGTAAAATCTGTATGTGGAAAAAGGATCACATTTACTTTAAAGTGTGCACAGTTAACCCAAAATGAGAAAATGTTCTCATTGCATATGGTTCTGAAGTGAATAATAATTTCTTACTTTCCTTGCTGTACTGGTCCTAGCTATTCTAAAAGTACTCTTTAAAAGAAATTTTCAGTTCAGACCAAATTTATTCTTCATCACTGCTGAAAAATCACATTTCAGGCTCAAACACTATATTTTGTTCTGTATCATAACATCCCTGAAAGTGATTGCTCTTACTTTATACTTTTAAGCAGTCCAGGTACAAAAGATTTATCAAGAAGACAGACTCATCTTTCCAGCATTTCAAGTTCACTGTTTATTTTTGAAAGATTTACCCTGGAAATAAGCACCACTACACTATTTTAGTTGGACTGCAGTCACAAAGGTTTTTATTTTCTTAAGGCAAATATAACCCCAAAGCCAACTGTGCCTGGCCAACACCACCACCAGAGTAAGCAGTACTTTCCCAGGGAACAAATACCTGGCTACATGTGCAGCTGCACTGAGCACATCTGAATCTTTTCTCATCCCTGTGAGTCTTCCTGTGCTGAAGGAAAGCGTAGGGCTCGTGGAAAGCCGCCTCACAGTCCCTGCACTTCACTGCCTCTTCCATGTAGGAATGCAGATTCCTCAGGTGGACACCTGGACAGTTATTTAAAACAAGTCATCTTAACAGCAAGGTTTTTATTTTCACAGTTTTGAACAAGAGTTGGGCTCTGTATAGCCCTGAGTAATGCAAACCTTGTAGAGGAAAACATGAAAGAACCTTCCATGCTCTCTGCAGAAGGGGTAAAATAGACAAATTAGTCTAAGATTAAACAAAAGCCGCAGCAAGATTTTGTAACTTCCCAAAGAAATCAAGCCTGAATCTTACTTATTTCAGTGGAAATCGTTTAACAAATCCAATACTTCAGAAAAATTCAGTTTTAATACAGCATTTTCATGTATTTCTGGAAACTTAAAATTCTACATAGGTTTTGTTGTTACTGATCAGCTCTATTGCTGCCAGCACTTCTTCTGAAAAAGCAGAAGGTTACAGTGCCACAGGTCACAAGCAAATTAAAAAAAAAAAAAAAAAAGAAAAGAAAAAGCTAAGTATTTACTACTTTGCATTTTAAACAAATTAAAACATCAACCACAAGATGTCACCCCATCTCCTTGCAGAAGGAACTTACCTTTAAAACTACAAATACATTTTACTTAAAATATTCTGTGATAATATGAAGTCAGCTATAGCATAATTGGTGAAATTTTGTGAAAATTAGAGATTTCACCTCTACTTATCTCTACATTTAATTTTCAGTGTTTTCCTTTAAACTCACCCAAATCACTTTTTCGGGAAAGGAAAGTACTACAATGTGGACATTGGTGTTTTGGCACATTTTCTCCATGCTTCTGTAACATATGGATTTTCATGGTACCACTTTGAGTGAATCTGGCTTGGCAAACATTACATTCATAGCGTTTTTCACCTATTAAAAAGAAATTAAAATAACATATGCTTAGAAACTCTTCTTACTTGATATAAATTCAAATTCCCACAAAATTCAACATCCATGTTCTAACAGCAACAGTTTCCAGATCAAGCAAAAGTTAATATTAGTTGACAGTGCACAAAAGGACAAACAAGTCTCCAGAAGTTTACAGAACTGATTGCAACACAAAATCTTGGCTTTCCTGAGTCCACAAGTCAAACTGCTGAAGCATAAAGCCATTCATATAATTCTAAACTAGGAATCAGGAATTATTTTAATTATCATCTATTTTTCCTTGAATACTTTGTGTACAAAAATGCAGAATTATCTTCAAATATGCAAGACAAAGTCAACAGCAGTAAAATCATGATAAGAGTCACACACCACCAGCCATTGATAATGGTGGGAAGGGAAATTATGAAATTATTTTCTTGCCTTTCTTCCCTAAAAAGCCACATCAGGTGTGACTATCATTAAAAATTACATCAACACTGGCAACTGGCACAGCTTTGAACCAACTCCAGACTGAGTCTGTGGAAGAAGTCCCTGCCAGTAGTGGGTAACACTCTTGAACTCTTCCAGTTGGACTCTTGTGGTTCACTCTCATAAAATTAATTCCGTTTAATTGCACCAAACTGTCTCAAGATATGAACCAATGTGTGACAAGTGGGGATATTTGGAAAATTTGATTCAAACCACGCTGTCACACTCTGATTCAACCTAAAACATTAATCAGAGCACAAATTACACATCATAACTGGGCCAAGTTAAACCCTGAAATATAGGATTGATACCTACTGTCCCTGAGATGACTTGCATGTTACAGAGCTATGACAAGAACACACTGCTTTCAATATTAAAGCAATTTAATTCTTTGTTGACCAAGTCAGTTGCTGGCAATCTGGGGTCACAACAATATCCATGTTCTGAACAGATATTTAAAAATCTCTCATAGATACCTCTCCATGTAAAATCAACTAATTGAGAAATAAAAGTGACAACTTGACCCACAGAAAATGAAATATTTTTCTGATGCAAAAGTTTAGGAGGAACAGCAAAACTAACTACTAGCAGTGCTGGGCTTCCAACTGCCAAATCCAGAACACTGAAAAAGAACGTGTTTTTACTCCAAATCACAAATAAAAAAAGGGCTAATTCTGAGGCTGAAATGAGATTGCTCTAACCCTATGAATATTAAGGAGCTGAGGCCCAGGACTTGATCATCACCCCAGAATCCTACCAGTGTGAATTATCATGTGCCTTTTCAGTTTGTAGGCCTCTTTGCTTGCATAGCTGCACAGGTGACAGGGGTAGGGCCGCTCTCCCGTGTGCGAGCGAACGTGGCGTCTCATCTTGCTGGCCTCAGACAAAAATGAGAGATTTTCTAAAGTAACATCAACATTAGAGATATATTTAATCAAAATATAAGCAATTTTACATACTACACCTCACTGCAGTTTAGAACATTGCATTAATCCCAGAATTAGCACTCTCACATTCATGTTTCCCCTGCATAATCAGCCTGTTGTGGTTTTAGGACACTTCTGCACTCTTTCCCCATATTATTTTACTTCCATATCTAGTGTTCACATTAGAAAACATGAAATTTTATAATAAGAACAAAAAAGATAAAATTTTAAAAAGAGGATATCTACTACTGTCAGGCTACTTGGATATACCAAATATAAAATTCTTTGAAAACACTCAGGAAAATAAATGAAAGACCAAACTTATTATCCAGAGTCTATTCACCTCCAAGTCCCAATGAAGCACCTTAGTTACAAAGTTTAATTCAATTCTACTTTTTTATGCTGTTTTTCTGATATGTTCTACATAAATATTGTAGGTACATGATTAGGAGTTATCAAATGTTCAGTTCCTCCATTTATAAACACAATTAATGAATTCACTGCTAGATTCCTTCAAATCTACACCACTATTCACTTAAATAAAATTAAACATGACTGCCAACCTTTGCTACACAAAAGTCAAATAATTTGCATGGCAATACTGGAGAGCTCCTTTAGCTTTCCTCATTCAGGTAAAGCTTAGAGGAATGAGAGTTCTCTGACAGGAGTGAATGCTGAATAGCTCCTTATTGAAACAAGGGAAAGAATGGGGTAATTTAACATCAGCTGTCAGGGTTTTTAAAGATGCAAGCTATCAAAAATCTAATTATTAAGATAAGGTGCATGGAATAAAGTTCAGGATTGCTTACAGCTTTAGATCTGGACACAGCACAAATTCAGATATTGAACATCCACTAAATTGTGACAGTTATTCAATCACAGGTGCATTTCTGAAAGCCTGTGTACCCAATTCAATTGCAATTTCCAAATGCATCCTATGCAGACTCTAAGGTATTTTATTCTTGAAGAAAATTCTAGTCTGGAAAAAAACCCCAAACATCATCAAGTATATAAACACAATACATTAACTTCTTTTTAGACATTAGCTCATATTGTCCTACAGTACATGGAATGCAGTGTAAATGAAGAACAAGAATACTTTTGTAGGACAAAAATCACACAAATACATTGTCTAGCAGCAATTTTAACATAACAAAGGAGAGAAAGCTCCTAAAATGTAACTAGTTAAAAAAATCCTAAATAATTGTATGAATATTAATTTGGTGCAACACATTTGCAAATACTACATGGACAAAGTAAGCATCCCAGAAATTCACATTACTTGTTCCTTCTTTGCAGGATGAGGGGATGAAAAGATGTGCAATGAAATGAAATTAAATAAAATGAAATTAAATATGTGGCACCATGAAGTTGTAGCCATCAGACATCTTGCAGTAACATAATAGATAAATACAATCCATCAGTGTGTCTGAGGCCATCAGCAGAGCTTGGATTTCTCATGGTTAAAAATCTGGGCAAAATTGTATGTACATTAAAATCTTGGCATGTGTAAAACCTTCACACGCTCCCAAAAGATTCAGTAAGGCTGTACTTACTTCTACACTGGAGTATTCACATATTGTGCACTTGAAAGGCTTCTCCAAAGTGTGTTTGTACCTCCTGTGTCGTGAAAGCTCCCCTCGGGTCACAAAGGCCATGTCACACTCACTGCATTTATGGGGTTTGTTCCCTGCAACAACACACCATGAGACTTTTTTTCAACCCCAAAGCAGTGTGATTTGTCTGCCTTAAATCAACATTTTTTAATATAACCTTTTCTAATATTCTGATTTTTTTACATACAATAAATCATAGAATGATTTGGGTTGGAAGGGACCTTAAAGCTCATTTTCTTCCACCTTCCACCCCCTGCCCTGGGTAGGGACACCTTCCATTATCCCAGGTTGCTCCAAGTCGTGGTCAACCTGGCCTTGCACACTTCCAGGGATGGGGCAGCCACAGCTTCTCTGGGCAACCTGTGCCAGAGCCTCACCACCCTTCCAGCAAAGAATTTCTTCCAATAAGTTTATTATAAACACAATTTATCACTTTGCTCCATACGTTTATATAGCAAAATGAAAATGTCACAGAAAATTCTATTCTGCATGTAGGAATGAAGCACAGCTGAAGTCACTGTTCAGCTGACAAGAATTGTTAGAATGTTACTTAACAAAATAAACAAATACACACACACTGAGTTCCTAACTACAAACCATGTCTTTTCAGTGTGGAACACCACAGAAAATCAGAGGAATTTCTGAGCATAAAATGATCACAGAACACAGCTCTAAGGCAAAGCCACTTACTGTAAATTCAGTTTTGAAGAGAGCATGTGACATGAAGTATTTCCAAGCATTAGGTACCTGTATGTGTGTTCACATGGTTATGCAGCAGAGTTGCTGTACGGAAGGCCTTCGGGCAGAGATGACACACATGACGTTTCTCATCTGAATGGGTTTTCAAATGATGCCTAAAACTTGATAACTTGACTGAGGTGGATGTGTAGAAAAAACAGTTGAAACATTGTTTTTCTCCTGTTGGAACAAAGATACATTTACACTGTACATGACACAAAATAATGGCTTCGCTTTTTCAAAAAACAGCACCAATTTCTAAAGAGTCCCTCTAGTCTGGGTAAAACTACTTCAAACTTCTACATCAAAGGATTCATTAAGACTTTAGTGATTTGCCTCCAAAATTGTGTTAGTTGTTAGTGATACAGTTTAGAATCTAATCCCAGGAAACCTAACTCCTACCCTTGTTCTCACCTCCAAGACAGGATGAGACTTCCTCTCTCAATACCATCATTAAGACTTACAACGTGCAACAAACTTCTTCACAACAACTGTGTAATTAGCAGTAAGTAAGATTATGAAAAGATTTGGAAATGGCAGGTTAAGCTATTCCCAGTTTTCTGGTACTCCTGAATCTGTAAAGTGCACATAAAAAAATCTTGATGTGAAAGCCTCTTTAAATTTACTGGTTAAATTTGAGGGGGAAAACATCAGTTCTTTGGAGAAGTCATAGAGTAATGAATTTCTTTTGAGAGTAACAAGTTAAGATTAAATGTGCAACACTTTTAGTTACGAAGAAGATTTGAAACTGTGAAATGGCAAATACGTCACATTTGAAGAGTCTTTCCAGAACAGTTGTCTCAGCTCCCAAGTGTGCCCTCTGTAATGATTTTCATGCTGAGACCAAAATGCATTTTATAAAATTCTTTATGCCACACAGAGATGTGCAGATAACACTTCACTTCAGTAACAGCAAACAAAACCACTTTATTGTCATTTATTCATTGTGGATTCATGCCCACACAAAGGAACATTGTTAGCTTTGTTAAAACTGCTCAGATGTGCTTCCTGTAAAGGCTGTAACTGAAACAGGGGACATTAACAATTTGTACAGCATCCATAGAGAACCTCAGCCAAGATACCTTAACTTCCAGATACAACACACTCATTTACAGACTCAACATCATTGATGTCATCCCATTTTTACAGTACACACACAGTTTCTAGGGAAACAGATGCTTATCTGTTCTCTTCTGAGTCAGTCTTAACTTCTGTAACATACTTTTAGGTTTCTAACATCTTAAATCAGCCATTTTCTGTTACTTATTTAGGTTTTGGGAGAGCCTTAGCTGACAGGTATTGGTTGGTAATTGCCCAACAACCTCTGCTGACAACGTGGAACCACTCTAAGTTCAACCATAAACCCTCAAACAAGCACATTTTGAAGGTGAATGAGTGAATCAAGGCACTAAGTAAATTACTAGGTTTATTCAAAGGCACTTATACAATATTAACTTTGAAATCTCCCTGGAGGTTTCAAATACCACACACTGTTCAAAAGACCATTAATTTCTAAATGCCATCCAAAATGTCTCTGCTGAACACAAGGCAGATGACATCAGCCTGAACAAGATCTTCAAGCACTTAGGGCTGAAGGTATTATTTCTTCTTCCAAATTCCTACAGAATGTTAAGACTTAACCTAATCTAAACTTAACAATTACCACTGTGAATATTTAATGTAAAACTTCAACCCCAGTTCAAAATCTTACTTAAAATGCTTTATCTAAAAATGAACTACAAAGATTATTAACTTTTTACCTTTTTCTTGATGTGCAGCAGAAGCCTCAAATTTTACATTCTCAAGATTTCTTGCAACTGTTTGTTCTGATGCAGTTGGATATTCCTGCTCTTTACTTTCATTGAGTAAGTCTGACAAATCATCACCCTCTTTGCAGCTCTGACTCTTTGTTTCCCCAACAATGGAAAAAACTTCCTTTCCTTCCCCCTCTTCAGATGGGCTCAGTTGCTGGATGTTATTTTCAAATGCAATGGCATCATTATCTCTGTCAATCTATTTCAAAAAAGAATATGTTTTACAACTTTCTCAATTAAAGGCAGTCGCTAGTGGCAAATCAACTGAGCAGTCAACAAAATGCAAGCCTCCAATTCATTCTGATTTTCAGTCTTACATGTGATGGACAAAACTGCAACAAAAAATTTGCATTTAGCATACAGCAGCCTAACTGATAAGTTACAATTAAGTAAGAATACTTACTAAAATTATGCCCTTCCTCTTCAAAATCTTATATAAAATTTCAGAGCATCATTTTAAGATTACAGCACTGAGAACACAGAAACCCATATATTTATTTTTAAGAAAATATTTAAAATTTCATTTCAGTATGTTTACCTTTTAAAAGAAAATGAGACGTATGCTCTGTTTTTTAACAAATTTATGATTTCTGCAGGCTAATTGTAATGCCTTCTTTGCCATGTAGCAATTAATCAAGTTGTGATATTTCTTGCATTAGCTAGACTCAAATATGGCAGTATGACCTACCTCAGAAATGATCTAGTGATGCATGAGTTTTATAAGAAAATATTATATTTTATTGTAAAAACCAATATAAAATAGGTAGCAGAGAACAAAACTGCAGTGTTTGCACATCCTTTTTAATAAAATTAATTTCAAATGGAACTGTATTGTATACCCAGCTTTAACAACGACTGCAGGATTGAACTGAAAGGGAAATTCTGTAATGCCACTTAAGAGATGGGGGCTATCAAACTGGTGAACTAAATTAAAAACTTGTCTGAATTTCAACAGTTAAATATCATCTCAATATCATCTTGACAATCTGGGTCTCTTCCAACTCAGAATATTCTCTGAATCTAGAAAGTCTAAACTTCTAGTTTGTCATTTTAAAAATGAGATGAAATTGTAAAAAGATGTACAGGGACTGGATACTTAAGCCCAACAAATAAATAATACTGATGTGTCAATCAAATCAAATCAAATCAATGTGATAGTCGAAGCTAATAGGGAGCACCATATCTCGAATTTCATTTTAACTTGTACCTCCATCAGGAGCGTGTCTGGCAGTTTCTCTGTCACCTTGCTTTCTGCACTCTTTTCTTGTTCTTGAAAAATAGGGATCTGTGCCAGGTCCAAGTCATAGAAGAAGCAGATGCCCTCCCGCAGGCTCAGGGCCATGCTCCGGGGCAGCAAGGCCTGGCTCGGCCCCAGCAGTGCCACCAGCCCAGCCAGGGCAGCGGGGCCCTGCGGGTTCCGTCCTTGTTCTGCTCCCCTTCACACACACTGAGTGTAGGCTTGGCCTTCCTCACCCTCCTCAGGAGACAGGGCAGGGCCCTGTGGGTTTCATCCTTATCCTGCTCCCCTTCACACACATTGAATGTAAGCTCAATGTCCTTCACCCTCCGCAGGAGACAGGGCAGGGCCCTGTGGGCTCCACACACACTGAGTGCAGCCTTGGCCTTCTTCACACTCCTCAGGACACAGGGCCCATCTGCACTGCGCTCTCAGCCTGGCCTCGCCATCCTTTCCACTGCCAGCCTTGGTTGTCCTGCAGCCCTAAGGCCCCACAAGCAGCTGAGCAATCCTGTTCAAGGTTAAACACAAGGGCAAACCATGGGTGCTCAGGGCCAGCCCTGACCCTGCCTCGCCCCCTCAGCGCTCCTCGGCCCAAGGCCCCTCACGGCTGCTGCAGGCCGTTCCCCCGTGGGGAGCTGGGTTCTCCCGGGCTGTTGGGCCAGGCAGGCTGGGACCATGGTGCCCAGGCTGCCCCTCGAGGGGAGGAGGCAGGGAAGGGGCTCAGTGCCTATCGTGCACTTCGGCATGGCCTCCCTCTGCCTCCCCGTGCCGCTCCCTCAGCAGCAGCTGGAGTGGGAGCCCACTCGTGAGTAGCGGCTTTTGGGAAACAGCTGCTTCTCAGCTGTTAATTCCCTACAAAATACAAAGCCCCGAACCTGCAGATATTTCCCTCCCAATGCACCAGGTGCCCGGTGCTCCTTTTTCCTCAAGTCCTGTCAGAGCAGCTGCCATTTTCTCACCCTCTGAGCAAAGACTAAGATCTCTCGGCCTTAATTGTAGGCCCTTAACCTTCTGCTCCCACTTGGCTGGAGACCATGGGGCTGAGCTCAATTGGTTTCTGCACTTGGGAAATATCTGAAGCACTTGCCACGTTTCCACAACAGAAAGCCTCCAGCCGGGAGCCCTGTGCTGGAGTGCTGCTGAAGGGCTGCCTGATGCTGCTGCCACAGAAGTGTTGCACAAAATTGGCTCAAGTGGCTTTGCAGAGGCAGTGGAGCGATGTATAAGCATCATTACACTGTACCTTAGGCCAGGATTGGTTATTCAGTGAGAACAAGTTGAAAGACTTCTCCAAAGGCATTGTGAAAATGTCTTTGAGGTAAACTTGCACAGTTTGAGTGACTTAACATTTAATCTTATGTACCCTTCTAGACTAGTAATTTCCAGCCATCAAACATTTTATAAAACCCACTTACTTTGAATACCCTATTATACGTCAGTGAAAAGGATAGATTTGGAACTTTACCTCTAAATATTAGCTTGGTGGATTGCAGGGTACAGTACATTGCACAGGGACTGCAGCCCAGTGTAGTCCAGATCCTGTTAAACTGAATTACCCAACACTAATCAAAGACCCAGGTCAAGTGGTGGCTTTCCTTGTCTGTGGAAGTAACCCAGTACAACTGGCATTTCTGAAATATCTGTAGCACAAACAGCAGCCCACACCAGTGGCCTTTGAGCAGTACCCTCAGGTGAGTTGGGGTTATCGGACTTCATCTTCAGAAACACCAACTGAAAATCCCTTGACAACAACCACTCCTAGCCACAGTTCTGTAATATCTTAAATGCAAAAATAATACAGCATGTTTGCATTTAAGAACTGCAAGTTAGTCATAACTATTCTGCTGCTTGGAATCAACAAAAATCCAAAGCAATTATTTAAGGCTGAATATCTACTCCAGCAATTTAGTGCTGATATTTTGGTTAGGCACCGTATTATTCATCATCCACGAGTCCACGGGCTCTCAAAACTAAAGAACATGATGCCGAGTACACAATATATTCACATAATTAGGCTGCCAGTAACTGTGGCCAGAGATTTTACTTCTTACACATTTTCTAAATCTTTTTGAGTTGCTCCATATACTGTGCAATTATGATAGTTGAAGGGCACTGTAGGAAAAAAGTCGTTATAATAATACACCATCCTTTAGGTTATTTTAATGAGGTTTTCTGCACTTCAGCAGTCATCAACTTCTAAGAGCTGTCCTGCCTTGCACTTCTACATTATTAATATCAGCACCATCCATGCAGCTAGAGTAAAGGTCTGCCATTATTTCCATTATTAACCGATATTTCCAAGGATTTACGGCTCAAACACAGAGTAGCCCTTCAGTTCATTTTTTGCTGAATTTAAAGGAACCACTTGGATAAGCAATCTATGAATTCAACCAGTTTCTGAGTAGGTTTTGACACACTAGAGCTCCATAATGGCCATTATGGTGTGTTGTGTGTACAGTCTCCAGTTACTGCTGCTGCTGCATTGTCTATCTCTAGCTGCAATCAAGCTTCTACCCACTCCTCTGGGAGTCTGGCTCTTTCTAACACATCAACAGCCTGCATGAAAAGTCTATCACGGAAAGAATAGAGCACCATTTTATATTTTAAGTCGTAATTATACTTTGGAGGGTAAACGTTCAAAATGAATTATTGTTTGTTAGGAGTATTTTCATAAGGAGCATAAGGAATTTAATGTAGGCACATTCTCTTATGCTAAAGTAATGTGACATAAAGAAACAAAATTCAGCCACAAAATTGCAGATAAATTGCAGATAAATTGCTGATAAGAATCTACCAATGCATGAAAGTGAATACATGGACAAGTAAAATCCTCAATCAGCAAAGTAAATTTCCTTGGCTGCACTAGGGAAATACAGCAAACTTTGTTCCGATCTGTGGTTTTCCACCCAAGTATAAACAGTGCAACTGACTTTTAAAAGAAGTAAAATACTGGGTTATCTGTTCAGATTGTCAATCTTAAATCTGAATAATGTCTTTTATAATATTTAAGATGTTTAATGTGTGTTAGGTGGAGCTGACTTTTTTAAAAGCTCCATTACCATATACATAAAACACATTTGACCTTGAATGCAGTTCAAGGTTTGCTTCCCTTGCTGTGTTTCAGAAACTCACTTTGGATGACTGCAGAGGCTGTTTATCCATCCTCTCTGATGATGCTTTGCACCTCCATCACAGGTTTTAAACTGCAGTCCTCCGATGCCAGTGGAAGGAGTGCCATCAATTTAACAGGGCTTGGAATTAGGCCCAGAATAGATAACTATGTGAAGCAATGACAGTGGGATTTATTTACACATTTTTGACCTGTCCACAAACCGTAGAGTAAATCAGGAATGCTGCAGCACACTTAAAAGAGAAAAAGAAAAATAGAGACCAAAGCACAAAACCCCAAAACAAATAGGTTCAAATTTAACCTCTAATGCTCATAATTGTTTCATTTACGACACTCTGCCTTGCAGTTGAAACCTCGTTTCTTCTCCAGAACACGACTCCTGTTAGTCTAAGAGAAAACCCAGTCTTTGTTGTGACTTATTTTGACAGCTTTAATATCATTTTCCACCTGGCATCTGGAAAGTTTTCCATTTTCACTTTCCACCAATGTCTCACTTTTGTTTCCAAGTATGTGTCGTGTTCACACTGCACCTGTCAGCGGTGTGTGTGCCTTAGCACCGGGCTGCAAACACACACGCCTTCCCTTTGCTGCTACCCCGGGGACAACCACTACCTTCAGCACCTCTTTTGCAGTGAGATATTGCCCCTCTTAATAATGACAGCACCAGATAACCTCCTTCACACCATCACCTGCTTCAGAGAAAGTGGAGGTACTTTTACAATCTTCTAATTCATCTGGCTCCTTTAAACATTGCTCAGGTCTTGAAGCTGTCTCTTTTTGCTGTATTTTCTGGTTCTCCTTGTTCATTTGGTGTCCCACTTTTACAAATATGGAGCATTTCTTCAGAGACCACCAAAAACCTTAATTAAAAAAAAAGAAGCACGTCAGCTAATGAGTGAGATAAAAAGTTATGTTCTTTTTGATGCTGTTCTAAGCAACTGAATCTTGCAGATTCAGAATTAAGTCAGTGCTTCAGTGCTGGCCTGGAATATTCTCAGGAGAAAACATATAGTTTGATCACTTGTAAAGAAGAATATTATTAATTTTTTATCTTTTTCCCCCAGACCTCTGGTTCAGAGATGGAAGCTACAGTTTATTTTAGCAGACATCACTGAGGATTCAGATCTGTCTTGGATTTCTTGCCTGCCCCAAAGAATACGATTCTCTGCTCCCTATTGCTACAGTCATATAAAACTAGTCAGTCCTCAGACCCAGGAACACCAGAACATACAGTCCTACTTGTTTCCTTGCTGAATCCCCAGAGCAGAGAGAAGATGGGAGCACAGCAAAGCAAAGCCAGATGGAAATCATGCTGGAGGGTATTGATTGACTAGTGTCTAGGCAGGCTATAAATTGCCACTTCTCATGCAAAGAGGAGGGTGAGCAGAGCTGCAGAGCTGTCTCGGGGCACAGTGCTTGGACTGTGCTGTTCATACAGGATCAGCTAAATTTGGGTTGTGCCTAAGGCATGGGGAAAGCCAGACTTTGCTCTCTCTCCAATGCTCATCTTGACTTTGAGGAGACAAATCATCTCTTTAAATATGAGTGATTCTTGCAGCAGAACAAAAGCAACTACTATTATGTTAAAAGACTTAGTGCTTTCAAGTATTGTCTATGCTCTTAAAATCCTGCTCCATACTGTAAATGATTATAATTATATGGCATGACAAAAAAACCAATACCTAATAGAGTACAGATGTGGGATATATAAATGGGGAAGCATTTAACATAAGCTTATTGGAGCTGAAAGTACCAGGGATGATTGATTGCTTAGACACAAGTCAGGGAAGTGGTCTAAAAATTATTAACCATAATTGCAATTAGTCTATTAACTCTTTTATCTAACATTATGATATATTTAGAAAAAATCCTGCCATCCACTAATACACAATTTGCTGCTTGTGGCAAACAGCAGAGCTCCATGCCTGGGTCTGTTTGGAAGAAGGGTGTTTATTGGGAAGCATATCACTTCTTCCATTTCAAAAGACATTAATGTGGTTATACAGTTAGCTACACCTCAGTGACTTCCACTGTTTTTACAGAATACTCTTTAATCCAACAAATAGCAAGGAAAGTTTTTAATACAACTTCCCTTAGTTAGTTATTACAGGTATCTGTTGCTGTCTGTGCAAGGGTGGAAGAGTTAAAAATTTAAAAGGCAGAAAGTTCTCATCTTGTTTTGACTAAACCGGGGGAAACGTGCTGGAGCTGTGCAGAATTTGATTGCCAAACACAGAGAGAAGATACACAGTGAGAAAAGATAGTAAAGGTTTAACCCAGCTGATGTAAGAAACAAACTCCAAGGATGCCCATGTTTCCTTCTTTTATCACATTGTTAATCTTTAATCAGGAAAACAGTTCTGAGAACAGCTCTTTGTGCACAGCTGAACAGACACCAAAACTTGGAAGTTAAAAGGATCACCAAAGAATGAGACTATTAAATGATTATCCTAATAAATCTGAGTAAGATGTACAAACCTAGAGGAGTTCAAATTCTGCTTCCACGTGGATGTGCAGCAAGTACACGTTAAACCTTGCAAAATCAGCAGTAAGGAGGTGGTTGGTGGGTTCAGAAGAGCAGTGGGTTCCTGTGCACTCTTTTTCCAGCTCAGATAACAAATCTTCTCAGGCGTTAAATTTTCTAAGGAGTTCAAATAAACTTCTCAATTCAAAAATCTGAAGAAATCAAGAAAATATAAGTAAACATTTATCAGCTTATATGCTAACGTCACCTCAGTGAACAGCATGTGGCGTAGTCCGTGGTGTTTATCAGCAGAAATACCTTAAGTCTTAGTCTTCTGCACTGCTACAATGTTGAACCATCACCTAAAGTCCACAACCAGGTAGGCCCAGGCCTCTTCATCAGGAACTGGTAGTGGAAATATGGTGTATCAGGCTTAGCTGTACATCTTTTCTGCTCCTGTAAGAAAAAACAAAGTCAATCTTATAGTCCTTGTAATCTTAAACATCAAGATGAGGCAGTGTCTAGAAAGCAAATGAGAATACCTGAGTTTTGTGAATCATGGTTATTACTCTATTCAGAGCTGCCTCTACAAACTGAAAGTCTCTTGCTCTGTCATTCATACCCATCTTTTATTTAAGATCTTCTGGGCAGAGCACATTTATGCTTCACCCAAAATAAAATGGTGCTTAGTGCTATTTAGAACAAATACCTGAACTCTACAAGGTTAGCAAGTGCATGGGGTCTTTTATTTTATTTGCAGAATGCAAGTATTTGTACACAGTGTAAGCACACATGTAAGAAGCTTCTCTACATAAACAGTATTCATATACATACATATCATCCTGAATCAGTAAATTTGGAGACAGTTACAGATGATCAGTCAAAGATGCATGTATAGCAGTCAGAATACTGTCTTCCTAAAAGCATAAGAAAAAAAGCCTGATTTCCAGGGCCCAGTTTAACTCCTGATCTCTTTACTGTTTGTAGAAATAATCACAGTTGTGGCATTTGTCTGGTGGGAACCATTTACACTGACTAAATAAAAGTGCCTTTACATTGAAAAAATCCCATTGTGGTCCACTGATGTTGCCTTATCCCTGTTAGAATGGTGCTAGGCAGAAGTGTACAGCATGTAGGATTTTACCTGACCTGTTAACACTTACATAAGAGTTTTCCAGTAAACAGAGGATTCGTTACAGGGATTATTGGTTTTTGTGCAATGTTGATTTTCCTCCAGCTGCCAGGTTCAAGAACCAAAAGGCATGTAGTGCTTGACATAGGCACATTTGCCTTCTGACCTTTAGATGTAGCTTGGCTTTCATTTCTGTATAATCAGCTTTTCTATCCTGTTGTTTGGCTTTTTGTGTTAGAAAATGCTTGAAATATTAATCAAAGCTGTTTTCCTGGGGAAAAAGTATAGAACAAATCTCACTTGAAATAGAAAACATGGTTCAGCCCAAGTTGCCTCTTTTATGTTGCTATTGAAGGAGAAAACAGTTTATATGTAAGTAAATGCTTTCCATTTCAAGTAAGAACTTACTATTTGCATTACAGTAACCTAGGGAGAGCCCAGCAGGGACTGTCTGTGGCACAGACAAAAATGAGAAGAGATAATGATCACATCTAATTAGGTTTTAAGCTCCTCTAGCCGTGAAGTAGCAACCAAACTAGGAGAATTCATAAGAACAGAGAAAAATTGGCATTATCATCTCCCTACCCCCTTCCTAGGAACTAATAAAAGCTTGGGGATGTAGTTACATGTCCAAAGTCAAATGGGAAATCCATAGCAGAGGAAGAAACAGATCCTAAACCTTAAGAATCTGCACCCACTCTTACTGGTTAAAGCCATCCTTCTTCAAAGGAGATGGCTCAAGAAGGACATAAAGAACTGTGACCCGTGGGTCAGACTGCATGTAACAAGGAACTGAAATGTTGAGTGAGAGCAAAGGTACATGGTAGGATTTAAAGAAAAGAGAAAAAGCCCATTGCATAGGTAGAGCGGGGTAACCCTGGAAGGACAGCTGCCAGCACTGCCAGAAGGCAAAGCATCGCAGACAAATGAACGGTGTGCAAGAGGAAGGAGCAAGGGGAGCCAGGGTTGTCTCAACCTAGAAAAAATAAACACAATTAGAATATGAAAAGGTACTTCCATGTCATTTCTTTAGGCCTGAGGAGGTGAGGTGTCTGTAAAAGGGCATAGTTAGCAGAACACCAGTCATCTACAGGAAGCCAGAAAATCTTGAACAAGAGGTGCTTGAATTCATGTGCAAGGGTTTGTCTGTTCCCTATCCAAGTAGAAAGCAGGAAGTCCTTGACAGCTGCAAACACACACCTCTGTACTCATTCCAGCAAAGGCAACCATTTTTATTTGCATTTTGGAGCCATCTGGGCTTTGTATGACTGAGGAGAGCAGATGCTGGAAGGTAAAGGGAAACACAAACCTTTTGCTGTCTGGTTTTCGCTCTGGTTAGTATGGTTTGTCCCCTTCTCTCCTGGCTGTAGTTCTGCTGTTCATCCAACAAAAAAACCCTGCAATAACCATGCAAAAATCATAATTCTGTTGTGGCTAGGGTAAAGTCAGTCAAAGTCTTGGTGGCCCAAACTCTCCATATGACTGAGACCTTCTGCAGTAGAAGAGAAGAGCTCCCAAGCTAACTGAATTACATAACCTGGCCAGTGGTCAGGTATCAGTGACTACAGAGCCTATTACTCACATATTCACAACAAATTGTTGACAGGGTATTTTTTTTAAAAAGGACAGTTTTCCTTTAGGGAACAGTCGCCACATAGAGTCCCAGCTAAAGAAGCAGCTCCAGAGGAGTGACTGCTTATCAAAGATAAAAGTACATGTCTTAATCCCATCTCCAGAGCTGAACCTGTAAAATTGAGCTTAAAAATAAAGTAATAATAACAACAATAATAACTATTTCATCTGTCAAAGCAGAACAACAAGAAAGATACCAGCGTGCCCATGGTGTAATGTCAGCCTTGACATGTGCTGTGGCACACCTAGGACTTTCCCTAAAATATAGCTCAGGATTGAGCACTTGAGCTGACACTAAACTAAGCATCAAAGGTTGGTAAATTTGTTTAGAGGCCTTAAACATGCACCAGCGCATCTTCCTGGCTGCTGAAATTTGCTTCCATTTGCTTTGAGAAATGTCTGTTGTCAAGCTGAAAAGGCTGGACAGGCTAATGGAAGTACAGTCTAATCGTGATATATCCCAGTATTTTTTTTCCACTCCTCCGCCATCAGAACAAGCCACTTCACTTTGAACACGGGCCAAAAAACTTACATCACCTTTTTCACTGATCTACAAACATCATATCTTGCAATGTGCCCAACCCTGTATTGATTGGGGCTGGAAAGGAGTTAAGAGGGAGGTAAAGGCAGTGCCAGAGGGCTGCTGTTACCTGTTGTGGCTGGTGGCAGAGGCTCAGTCTCACGGCTCACGCAGCACACGTGGAGAGGAGTGTGCAGCACTCATGGCAGGGCTCACAGACCTCCTGCAGATGGGTCAGTGCTGAGGAACTGCCTGCAAGGAGAGGGGCTGTGAGGCGGAAATATCGCCTGGGTCTGGAACGAGCACTTGGCTCGCTCACAGACTCTGTTGCAACCGCAGGCAATCTGCACGGTTCACGTTTTCTTTTGGAAATGGAGAGAACAATCCCTGCCCTGCTCTCTGTGAGCTTGCAAGGGCTGCCCTTGGATCTGGGCTCTGTGGCACCCAGTCCAGCAGCTGTTGGAGTGTGCTCAGTGTTGGCAGAGCACAGCTCCGCCACAGAAATAACAATCCAGAGGCAGTGCTCTTCCTTTTAGTAGAAGAGCTCAGAGAACCTTTAAAACACCTACAATTTTATAGCAAAATACCCAAGTGACAAACTCTTTGGAGGTGACAATATGTAGGAGAATTAGCAATGGGAGGGAAGTAGAATTTCTGAGTATTATTACATGCCATTAACAACTTTCAGATCTCACTGTGAGTGCTTTGTTGCACCTTGGTTTGTAGTGATGAGTTAAGCATTCTAATGACACTTTTTCTGAGCATCTAAAAACCTTTACATTTATTGAGTTCTAGTAAGTCTGTAAAACCTGACATGCTCAAAAACTTCTGTTTTGAACAACCTGAAGAGTGTCCATCAAGCAAACATCCTAAAACCCCTCCTTTCAAGGCACTTGTTGAATATTATCATCTTGACATGTCAGATTCACACACGTTTAAATTATTTGACAGCTTCCAAGAAGGCACCTGATAAGCATCACATTCAAGTGTCAAGAAGCACAGAGAAAAAGTGCCAAAAAAAGTTCAATCAGAAAAAATTGTATCAGCTATTAGATGAGCATTATAATGCAGTTACTACTCAAAAAGGTTTCTCATTTAAATGGAAAATAAACTTAACATTCAAGACAACTCTTTTTTAAGGGCCTTACATTTCCCCATACCATCTCCCATGTTTGCCATTTGTGAAAATTTCCAGAAACTGAATCCAGACAGTAGCACTCACTGGTACTGGGTGAAAACCTCAAGACCACTGTAACTGAGCCATTGGAAGTGCTACATCTGGGTTTTTGTGGGGGAGACAGTGGGTGTTATGAGAATTCACCATCTTCACATAAAACCTTTAATGCCTTCTGTTGGCTGTCTGAAAGCTGAATCTCTAAATGAGAAGATTCTTGAAAAAAATCCTGGCCTTGATTTGCATATGCTCCAGTTATTTCATTGCACCAAATACTATGTGTGTTTTATATAGGGGCTTGAGGCTTACTGTGTGTTTGTGATATGCTTTGAGATCCTCTGATGGGAGGTGTTACCTAAATACAAGTAATTTGATGCTGAAGTGTCTAGAATTCCCAGTGGACATCTGTACTCGAGCCCTGCTGCCATCACAAATGAAAAACATTTGGAATCCTTAATGTGATTTTTAATGGACATATGTTCATAACACAGTGCCACCAATTTGGCATATTTAGTGTCTTCTCAAGAGAAGCCCACAGTTTGTATAGCAAGATTGTGGGAGGTTAGGATGGCAGTGTTAGAAAATTTGCACAACACCTGCCTGACTATAATTTAATTGGCAGAAATTAATGCTCTGGGTTTGGGAATATTTTTCCTCCTCTCAAAACCTAGAGACACTAGGACAGATTCTGCTGTATTACATTGTTGCATGTAAGCTTTTATTCTGATTTTACTTGTGCTGCAGTATGATCACTTCCTGGGGTACTGTCTTCCTGACAACTGAGCATTACTCTGTTATTTCTGTGTACACTGACTTTCCTGGCCAGCAAAAAGCACTCAGTATTTTTATACTTCTCTGAAAAAGGGTTCTGTTCAGTACACTAAAGATTATGCTCCGTTTTATTTTTAATGAAGGTATTTTATGATGTGTTTTAAGAGGAAAATATTTCTGATCAGCTCCACCAGCAACACAGTATGTGGACTCTGAAGACAAACACCAGCTTTGCCATTAATAAATTGGTTTTGGATTTTATCTTTGCTTACATCACAGCCCTATCTGGAGCAGTCTTTAGCACTCTTATCCCACCAGATTTTTGTTTTCCTTTTCAGGAATGTTTGGCCTTGCCATGCATCAAGGACTGCCCCTGTTACCTCACTATTTTCTTCCCTTATTTACAAAACATTATAAAAGGCTTTGCAGGGGAGATAGAGAGTACAGTCCCAGGGGCTGTTCCTGCAGTGGGAGAGTCAGCTCTGCAGTATTTTAGACTTGCAGGGTAGGAAGGTGAGCTGCAATCCTGATCCCTGCTGCTCTGCCAGCCTGCCTTTTTGGGGGTTGAAAGTCGCTGCTGGCTGCCCCAGCAAGAACCTTGCTGGGAACATCCAGCTGCCTCACAAACCTGAGCAACAGCTGGGTTGTGAACACCCTTTATACAAGATAAGTCAATTTTGTTGCTTTATAGAACTCCCAAAACTTAGCTGGGAATCTCAGATTTCCTGTCCTGCAAATTACCAATGACAACCATGGTAAAAGCCCCATCAATACAAAAAAGCCACAAAAGCATTACCAGCATTATCCAGGCTCCAGATGCTTTGCTAAGACTGGGTATAAATAGAGTGAGAGGAAATGGCAGCAGGGTTATTTGTACAGCTCTGTTTGTCTGAGATACTTGAGTCTTCACACACCTAGGCTGCATGGACAAATAGACATGAAGACCACATTTCTTTATGGCCACAATGGTCTAAAATGGAATAGGGGAAGCTAAAGACAGGCCTGCAGAAACAGCAACAAGAGCTCAAAGTGTCTGAGGTCACACTGAGATAACACTCAGAATTATAAGAGTAGTAGTGGCTGTTGATATCAGGCACTGCCACAACTGATACAGACTCAAGTCTGTGTGTGTGCACATGCACACAGTGCAGTTCACCCACAGAGCAGCAGCATGCAGCCCAGTCCTGAGCAACTCTGTGCTATTGCTATGAGTAATAATTTAGGGATGGGTTAATATTTTATGACACCTCTCTCGCATAGAACTCCCAGTAAAATAAAACATAATATTTGAAAGAGGAGGTTAATTATTAAGACAGTTGCTGCTCTGCCTCTTCTGAGGTTATAGGAATAGAAAATAATTATTTAGTTTGCAAGAGCCTAAAAAAAGCCATAAGCAAAAACTTCCTTGCCTACACTGAAGGAACCTCAACACTTAGATTTATATTGCTTGGGATTTTTTTAGAATCACATAGACAAAAATAAGAGCTGTGGGCCTTGTGTATGTCATGGTTATTCAGGCCTGTCAGTGCTCACTGCTGAACTTTATACCCGGATCAGGCAGTGTTCCCAAGGTGAGTAAACACTCTTTGGACGAGCCTCCACTTCACAGCCAACTAGTGACCATCTGCCTACAAAATGTGCCAACTGTACTTTGCCTCCGTGCTTGACCTCCGTGTTCCTGGTTCCAGAAACTCTTTGTACTCAACCTTTCCCACAGACTGAGGAGTTATGACGTTTTTGATTGCAAAGCCAAATTACAGCAAAGTTTGGTTAAAGTGCTAAATTTTGTAATTGCTTCAAAACAGCAAACCCAGAGGCTAAGAACCTCCGCTTTCAGCATTCATTAATCAAGCCTGTTAAATGATTACCCCGCCAGGGCTGTGTTGTTGACAACTCTGGATGATGACAACGTCAGTGGCACTGTCCCAAGACACATCCAGTGGTGATGTAAAGGACAAGCCTCCTTCACCTCAACTGGTGGGATGGACACTACCATGAACAATATTTAAGGAAGGAGGTGCATCCTTGGAAAGCAGCGATTGCAAGAGAGCTCCAAGGGCTCAAACGGGCTCAACTGGAAGGTGCAGTGAAATCCTCTCTGGCATCCAGCTCCACCTTACATAGACAGTAAGTAGAATGGCCTCTATTTTTTCCACCTTAAATTAGTAGAATGGTTTCTGTTTTTCCCACCTTGAAATTAGCAGTAATTCAAATTCCCTACTTTGATTTTAAAGCAGTAATCAAGTCCACTGCAAATTCTTTGTGTTGTATGTTAGGCTTTGTGACACTGGTTAGAATGTAAAGTATGCTAACACACCTAATCTATTTGATTTTAGATTGTGGTCAGTATTTTATAGCCATCTACAAGATCCACAACAGCTTCAATAATGCCCCCACAGTTGAAAGCTGAGATGAATGTCATGCCCAAGGTTGTCCAGGGGGATTTGGAGAGTCTATCTCCAGAAGCGAGGGATTTCATCGAAACCAATGCCAAGCTGTGCCAGCCCGAGTGCATTCACATCTGTGATGGCTCGGAAGAAGAGAACAAGAAACTTCTGGACATCATGGTAGAACAAGGCATGATCAAGAAGCTGAACAAGTATGAGAACTGGTGAGTAACATAAATGAAGTCAAGTGTCATCTCAGAATTGGAAAATTCATTTTCTATCCTGTTTATTTAACAACTTCTTATAACTCTCCAATATTTACTTTCCATGAACAATTTTGGAACTTTAGCTTACATAGGTGAAATACTCAGGAAAAGCAAACTTTTTCCTCTAAAAATTAGCATAAAGCATATTATTCAACTGGACTATCAACTGTACTTTTTCTCTAGTGATTAGTTACATCAGGGAACTGAAATAATGTCATGAGGCTTAGGCAACTTATCATCAGCAATGGCTAATATTATTGAGCAAATCTTCTTTTGAAGAATTCTACTATTTTAGCCAATTAGTTTATTCATCATATACTTTTTTGTGGCATTCAAATAGGTCTGTGGGTGTTCAAATATTATTCAGTACAGCATTATTCATATCATGCTGATGAGCTTTGACTCTAATGTATTCTGCAAATAGTTTTTTCAAATATTTCCTAATTTCTCCCAACTAACTCAACATGAAAGGAGAATATTAACAACAAGTGCATACTCGAGAATTACGTGCCAACCACGAGATCTTCATGGGAGAAATCTGCAAAGACTTTTGAATAACTAAAGTGCAGGAATTTGGCAATCTGTTTGCAGACTATTTGGGAGAGAAAAGGGCAAGATTCACCAGATAAATTATTCATTGTTAATTATATGCTTAGCTGTAGTGATGATGGTTATGACAGCCCAACTAGAACATTTTTATACTCGTGGAAAATTTCCATGCACAGAGGTGAAAATGTAAAACAATCCCCTCTATTGTAAATAGATGGCAAAATTTCTTTAGAGAGGAAAAAAAATCCCCTTTAATAAACTCCTTCAGTTTTAATGATCATGCTTATATTCTGTATTTCCTTTGTGATGCCTCTAACTTAAGGGACTATGCCAATCCACTAAACTGGGTTCTGATCCCTCTGGCACTTATACCAACACTTAAACTACTTTCCTTGGCATCCACTTAGCTTGAGGCATCATTTTGTGGTCTCCATACAAAACAACTTCACACTGATGAGAATGAGAACTAAACAAGATTAACTTTTCCCTGAAAGTTAGCAACAGACAATAAGGCTGAGATAAGAGGTAAAGGAGTATTAACATGTAACAAGAATTTCCTGGGCCATATAATTTGTTACTCTTACTGGAAAGTCTTAAACAATTTGTATGAGAGAATGTATCTAACTGATTTTTGAGATTATCTGTTATACTGCTTTGCCACTAATTTTTGCCTTACAAAGCATTGTTTTGGTAACCTTTTGTGCTAAAGTGGTCCCACAGAAGGGAAAAATGCTATATTGATAATTAAAGTCTAATTTCCTGATTTTTGGTGAAATGCAGCTGGTTGGCTCTCACTGATCCAAGAGATGTGGCAAGAATTGAGAGCAAAACTGTCATAATCACTCAAGAGCAGAGAGATACCACTCCAATCCCTAAAACTGGAACAAGCCAGCTGGGGCGCTGGATGTCTGAGGAAGATTTTGAGAAAGCCTTCAACACCAGGTTCCCAGGCTGCATGCAAGGTAGGCAAGAAAAAGATGATTGACATTGAACTTTCAGCATTGCTGAGACACTTACACTGTTGCAAGTTACTGTTATCTTTGAAGAACCATTTGAGCTGAAGATTTAGCTTTATACCCCCGATAATGACTTCAGTGGTTTTATGCAGGTCTTTCCATAGACCCAGATACAAGGGCAAGGACAGTCCTCAGTCTCTTTACAGCACTCTTGTTTTTCTAAAGAGTGGCAAAGTACAAAAATTTGTGTGACTTGGTTCAGGAAGTCACAGAGCAGCTGAGGAGCAGATAGGAAGTGAGATGAGAATGAAGGACCCTCCATCCACAGCAATAATTTCAGATTCAGGGATTTACACTAACAGAGAACTTGGCCTTCACTCCCATTTACTCCTGGCTAGACAATCTGTCTGAACTGCTGCTTTCAGCATTTAAGATAAAACTTCTTGCTGCACAATTAGACAAACAGAAAGCTACAGCTCTTTAAACACCATCAGAAACTCTCACAAGACAAACAGCTTTTAAAGGACTGAGAAACAAGCTCCATGTTAATAAAGGTTACTTCAAAAGTTCCTTGTTTTGCTCTTGGCCACATCTTGCTACTCCCTGTTTTGCAGGACGTACAATGTATGTCATCCCCTTCAGCATGGGGCCTATTGGGTCACCTTTGTCCAAGATTGGGATCGAGCTGACAGATTCACCCTATGTAGTGGCCAGCATGAGGATCATGACACGGATAGGAACAGATGTTTTGAAAGCCCTGGGCAATGGGGAATTTGTAAAATGCCTTCACTCAGTTGGATGCCCTCTGCCACTAAAAGGTAAGAGCCATTAAAAACCCCTGTAAATTCCCAGGGCTGTGTTTTGGAGCTGGGTGCATGTCCTCAGCACATGGGACACTCTCACCACAGAAGAACAGGATGGTTCTGTAACAGCACTAGAAACAAAACTCCCATAAAGGAATCAAAGCTCAAGGAGAGCTTGATGGAAAGGAGATTATTATCCCTAGTACTTACCAGGGATTTCCTTGAAGCATCTGCTGCGGGTTGCTGTCAGAGGCACGATGCTGATGAAACAACAGCGTGATCAAGCATGGAAATTGCTGCATTCATGAGTACAACATTCTGTTCTGCAGAGCCATTAATCAACAACTGGCCATGCAACCCGGAGCTGACGCTGATTGCTCATCTCCCGGATCGCAGGGAGATCATTTCGTTTGGCAGCGGCTACGGAGGAAACTCCTTGCTGGGGAAGAAATGCTTTGCTCTCCGGATTGCCAGCAGACTGGCCAAAGAGGAGGGCTGGCTCGCAGAGCACATGCTGGTAAGAGCTGTTAAATCTGGTGTGTTTGAGCAGGCCTTAAACCCCAAATTAGAGCCACATAAATCCATCACCCGTCTCGCCATCAATGAAATTAGTCTCATATGGATAGTCCTGTAACTGTGGATAGGAATCTGTCACGTGCCAGGCTCTTGAGAAAAACTGCTTGCAAGGCCAAGTACTAAACATTTAAAATAGGACCTGTAATGGCATAAAACAAGCAAGATTTGGAGCTTCTGAGAGTGACTTTTTGTAGGCAGACCCATGTACTTGAGCAGAGCCTGAGCATCACCACTGGACCAAATTATAAAGAGGTCTATGCACTCAAAAACTTGCAAGTATCACATTTTCTAAGGGAGTTCTGCTGTGTAACCTTGCTGGCTTTAATTTCTGCTGTCCTTTAAACATTCTACCACCATAAAATACCACTGAAAAAAAGAATTTCAAAGTGCATAAGAGAACAGCCTTAGGTCTTTGAGAAGAGCAGAAATATCCATGTACAAAGTGCTTTCCCTTCACTCCACTCGTGCAGCCAAAAGAATATTGCCTGGTTTTCTTCTGTCTCAACAGGGAAACACAGATGTATATGGTCTTTAGTCAGCAAAATAAAAATAAATGTTTATTATATACAGACCTAGCATTTTAAAAAACTATAATAATTTCTTACAGATATTCTAATGGCAAGAAGAGCTGACTCTCTGATTTAAAAAGTACAGTTTGAATTATTTGTCAACAATATTATGTGATGCTTCTTCTGTAGGAACAAATGTGCATAATTAAATATTTTATAATTTCCACTTGCTGGGAGACAATCTCCAAAACGAAAAGTGCAAGAAGAAAAGACTGTGTTTAACAGTTGCATTAATTTTTCAATAGATCCTGGGAATTACCAATCCAGAAGGTAAAAAGAAGTACTTTGCTGCAGCATTCCCTAGTGCATGTGGAAAAACTAACTTGGCCATGATGAACCCAAGCCTGCCAGGATGGAAAATTGAGTGTGTGGGTGATGATATTGCCTGGATGAAATTTGATGAACAAGGTATGGAAATTAAATTGGAATGTTTTACAGGTTGCTATAGGTGCAGTAAGACATGCTACAAACTTCTGGATAGAATTAAATCAGTATGATTTACTTATATTTTGTCATTTAACTTCCAGGCAACTTAAGGGCAATCAATCCTGAAAATGGCTTTTTTGGTGTTGCCCCTGGAACCTCAGTCAAGACAAACCCCAATGCTATTAAAACCATATTCAAGAACACCATCTTTACCAACGTGGCAGAAACCAGTGATGGAGGTGTTTATTGGGAAGGCATTGATGAGCCCCTGCCAGCTGGAGTAACAGTGACCTCCTGGAAGAACAAGGACTGGACCCCAGACAACGGTACCCAGCCCACACCATGGCCCTTCTCCTGGCTTTCTTTGAAATTAATGACAAAAAACTAAGTTAATTCTGCCATCATGACCTTTTCCTTGTGTTCCTGTGCAGGAGAACCTTGTGCTCACCCCAACTCCAGGTTCTGCTCCCCAGCCAGGCAGTGCCCCATCATGGATCCAGCGTGGGAATCTCCCGAAGGCGTTCCCATCGAAGGGATCATTTTTGGAGGCCGCAGACCAGCTGGTAAGAGATGCAGCAGCCACGTTTCCAGGCTGAAGTTCTGGCCACAGAAGGGTTGACACACAGCTGGGCACAGACACAGGTTTTGCTTTCACAGCTGCAAAAGCAAGGAAATAACCACGTTAGTCCAATTTCTCTGTGTTAGCCTTTGGCACACACGCTTCCAGCCACTGGTGTTTCAATGTCTGAGTTGTTTGATGTTAACACAAAACAGGTAATGATAATAAAGGGCTGGAAGGAGATCAGGGTCCACTAATGTGGGTAGTAGACACAGAAAATTGCTGTATTGGTCTCAATTTGCCTGTCATTTAAGTAGTTCAGTTAGCAAATGGTCAGAGAAATTAATCGGTTTTAGATAGTTTAAAGAAAAGGAAGTAAAAGAAATTGTTCTGCTAAAGGTTACCTAAAGTTGGAAAAGGAATAGAAGTAATGCTAGGTCTGAGTCTAATATGATCACAGGACCAGATTCTATTTCCACTAAAATCTGCTGGAGATTCTGATGTCCCAGATATCTCCCATTGGATGTGTTCAGTAATCAGTAGCCAGTTTTGATAACATTCATTTAAACTTCTTTGCTGTAATAGAGCAGGAAATGAACGGATTTTAAAAAACAGGAAAAATTAGAATACATTATCCAGTAATATGCATTTAGCATTATTTCAGATAACAAAACTTGTCTTAAAAATGTTTCTGGACCTCTAATTACTGAAGTGTTTTTGTTCTTTATAGGTGTCCCTCTTGTATATGAGGCCTTTAACTGGAAGCATGGAGTATTTGTAGGAGCAACCATGAGATCTGAAGCAACAGCAGCTGCTGAGCACAAAGGTAAATCAAAATTTAATCTGCCTACCTGTATTAAAAGCAGGCCCCTCTGGACTGCCTGCCCTCTCCTTCCCCCTGCTCTTTCACATTTCAGTCTTGGCAGCTAATTTTGCAACCTGTGCATTTTCACAATAGAAAATATTTGTACTGGAATTAGCAGCCAAATTCTCTGTAAAAGTCAAATTAAGCAAAATAATCCCTTAGGTGGCAAGCATACAGAACAGGATGCAGGCACAGGGCTGCCAGGAGCCTTGACAGAGAGTTCTTGTTACAGTCTGGGATAAACAAATTTAAATATTCTCTTCTGCTAGAGCTCAACATAAACGCATGAATGATAGCCATCTCTTGAGGATCTTCATTTAAGCTGCTTGACATGAGATTTAAGAAATTTAATAATAAAAATTAATTTAATTTGTACCTTTTGTGCATCAAGGATAATGCTTGCCTTGTTTCTTAAAACTCTTTGGTTCAGAAGGGTGGTGAAGGGATCACAGGTACTAAACCCTGGGAGAATCTGAATCTTTGTGCTTCAGAATAAATGTGTTATTTATTCCTTTACCTTCTCCATCTGTGTTTCAAACAGGCAAAATCATTATGCACGATCCATTTGCCATGAGGCCTTTCTTTGGCTACAACTTTGGCAAGTACTTGGCCCACTGGCTGAGCATGGCCCAACGTCCAGCTGCAAAACTACCCAGGATCTTTCATGTTAACTGGTTCCGGAAGGACAGCCAAGGGAAATTCCTGTGGCCTGGCTTTGGAGAGAATTCCCGTGTGCTGGAGTGGATGTTCAACAGAATTGAAGGGAAAGCCTCTGCCAAGCCAACTGCCATAGGTTACATCCCTACAGATTCTGCTTTGAACTTGAAGGGGTTAGAAGATGTCAACCTGACCGAACTGTTTGATATCTCTAAAGAGTTCTGGGAAAAGGAGGTAGAAGAAATCAAGCAATACTTTGAAGTACAAGTTAATGCTGACCTTCCCTATGAAATAGAAAGGGAATTGCTTGCCTTAGAGATGAGGATAAAACAGCTGTGAGCTGATCAAACCCACAAGTATTTATCAATTCGCACACACTAGGACAGGGCAAACACATTTTACCAAATCACCACTGGAAGCATAGCAGCACACTGATGGGCAGGGGGTTATAATGAAAGTAGGTCATAGCTTAGTTAGAATATAGATACAGAGACATTCTAGAAATAACTCCAGACCTAATGATTTATAACTACATCGGTTGTTGTGAATAGGTGAGCAGCTGTGGGAGTGCACGTGCACAGGGTCTGAAACCCCTGCTCTGTCACTTACATGCACACAGAGCCATGATGGGTGTAAATTATTTGCCTAGTTCTGCATATACAATCCAAACCAATCCAGCCTTCAAGTCGTAGCATGTTTCCATCACAGAAACCTCTGGAGTCTCAGACTCCACTGGGAAGAGGAGAGAAAATTAGATGCTGTATATATGTATTACCTAAATATATTTCATGTCTTAAATACTTTTTAGAAAAATGAAGTTGCAACTTCTATCAGAGTGAAAGATGACTTTATATTACTAATGCATATTTAAGATATTGCTATTATATATTACTCATGTTCCTGTGATTTCCAGATGTTTTGAATGGCTTGTTCCTAAACTATAAAATAAATGTTTATACAAAATATTACCTCATTTCCAGTATTCTTGCTGTTTATAAATTGCATGCATATAAATTGAGGCTCCTGTCAATACCACAGCACAGGGAGAGATGCACATGTGGAAGTTAGATGTTGACTAGAGTTGATCTGCTACTCCTGAGCCAACTAGTTTAAGCCACATACTGTCTTTGCAACTTCAATTTAAGCCAAAGGAATGATCCAAAAATTATGATACCAGCTGTGAGCAGTCATCCAGATGGTGACACACTCTCCATAGCTGGGCATTGTTAGTTACTGCAGGCATTTATAAAATAAACTACCCTCTAGGAAAGCCCCATATTAGGACCTTGCTCATTTGTTAAAGTCATAAGATTTGTCCATGTTCCACAGTACCTTGGCTTTTGCAAGAGTAATGAGTGCAGCTGTTGAAGTAAAGACAATTTGGGAAAAAGTTTTCCAGATTTGTCTGGATGCCTAAAGCCTTAGAGCTCAATGAAAATCAGGGTAGGAACCTGTTGGCTTCCTTGTAGAGCCAAGACACTAAAACCAGCCCACGTTCTCCCAATTAGAAGTGTCATTTATGTGCTTCCCACATCTCTGGCAGGTATCCTGCTTTTTCACTTTGAATGCTTGATCTCCCAAAACATATTGCAAATATTTGCTTAGCAAAAAGAAAATCACTTACATTGTGTAATAAGCCTTTTTACAGATCCTGCTTCCTTGCAGAGCAAACAGTGCCAGGGCTGGTCAACAACTGCCCTTCAAAGTTTGCTAGGAGAGGTCACATAATCTAAAAAGGCTCTAAGTACCCCATGTTTAAGACTTAACACAAACATTATCAGTTCTGAAGTGAATAATAGAGCCCAAGTCAATGCATAGGTCACACAAAGAACAGATAATGGAAAGCTGTGATGGAAGTGGAGGAGAGTGGTGCAGCCTCTGTGGAGGTGATCAAAATCACATCTGCATCTCCTACAGGGTCATCTATATGTGTCCTCTTGAGTGGGCTCCAAATTAACTGAAAAATCAAGGTGGAAGTCAGTCAGAGGAAGAGAGCCAAGGAAAACTGGGATACGCACTCCTTAGATTCAAGCATTACTATCAAGTGTATAAAATAAAGTTGTTAATAAAGTAATTCTATAAATAGCTGATGAAAAGCTGATGAAAAACTGATGTGACAGTACTGGAATGGTATTTGGATATGTCTAAGGAAGAACAAGAGCTGAGAAAATCTGTCCTGGTGATATCAGAGAGTTGTGGCCAGTTAGAGCCTCAGGGTTTCCTGTGGACCTCGGGAGAGGATCCCAGCCCTGAGCAGTGCAAAATTATTCCAGGCACAGCTTGAAATGCTGCCCAGGAGATGTACAGAAGCTTGGGGCTTTCCAAAGCTCTCTGAACACTCCAGTGTGCTGCTCTGCCTTCCCAAACACAACCAGGCTCACAGGAGCGTTCCAAAGAAACGACTCCTGCTTCCTGCCAGAGGAATCTGTGCCAGAGGCCCAAGCCCAGCAGGCATATGGACATGGGAACACCAAGTGTCACTTCTCCCATAAAATGCTGCTCCATGAGGAGATGTAGATACCGTCTCTGAGGTCTTACAGCACACACCCAGCTCTAGCAACTCTGGTGCTATAAAGTGCTAACTGCCTTGAGAACATCTTACCCAGCCCAGAACTCTGGCTTTCATATTCTGACTAAACCCCTGCTTTCTCCTCCTCATCCCAAGAAATCAGGGAATTTTCCTTTCTTTTACCACCACTCAGGTTCTGCTCTGGGTGTTTTTTTTCATGTAACGCAACACAACGTATGGACAGCACCTATCATGACCTCTTCTAGCAAAAAATATTTAAACCATTTGTGGTTCTCCCACTGTACACATTTTAACCACATGCACCTTTTCAAACACTGCCCAGAGACACAGATCATTCCGGAAACCAGAAAATGGGGGGGAAAACCTGCTGCACTGTTTAGAATGAGAACAAGAAAATGAGTTTTTGCGTGGGTCATTCAACAACTCCTTTGTATGTAAATATATCCTCAAACCATCAGCATCTATGGGGAGTACAATTTACATTTTGAATGATCAAAATGTTTAGTATTGGCAGAGAAAATGTTTAAAAAGAGAGAAGGCGGTGGTTTAAAATTTAGAAACTTAGTCAACTGTGCCAGATTATGATCTCAACTCTTCTCCCTCCAACAAATACTATGCTCCATAAAAACAAAATGCTTTTAAATTGAAATTTGGAAGTCCCCCTGATTTTCAGAAGAAAGAAGGGAAGGCAACAAATGCAATAAATTTCAACAAATTAGTAGAGAAATCTAAAACTTGGCCTATTAAATGCAATTCAGAGAAGGGAAGCACAGGCAAGATTAACACATGAAATGTACAGAGCCATAATATTTGCAACAGCTGTGTTATGAAATGCACTTGGTATTCTGGGAAGTGAGAAACAAAATACTTTGTTAAAACACTTGTGGATGTACCGGTGGCTTAGAAGAAGAGAGACAAAATTAAAATCACAGTTTAACCATTGATGCTCTTGAGGATATGATCTCTGGTACCTTGTTTGTGCCATGATTCACTGGACAAATTGTGATGGCTGCACCACATCCAGGGAAGGCTGTGCTCAACTACCTTAAATACTACCTTTAGCTCAGTCCCTCAGGCAAGAAGTCTGGTCTCAGTGCCAAGTGCTCCTGATAGCACAGATAAATCCAGAGCTCAGACCAAGTCCTTGGCCCAATCCTTGCACGGATTGAGAAGCCTCCAAGCCTGATGCCATCCTTTGGACTCATTTCTCATGTTTCAAGGTCAAGTTTTAGCTGTGTTTTGTCTTGTTCCTTCAAATCCCCTTCTCAGATGTCAGTCTCAGCAGTAATTAACTTGAGTATATAAGATATCCGCACACCTGGATTCTGTCAACATCATGAAGGTTAAGCCAAAAAAATAATTAAACCTGAAAAGCAGTGTCCAGCTTGCTGCATGTTGGAAAATAGTGAAACTCAACTTCAAACCTCTCACAATTCTGGGATGATATTTTCAGGAAAAGCAGCAAAATTCAGAGAAATGGCATTTGTGCTCTGGGAAATGCTGTTTTCCAAAAACCTTGGCTACCATAGTAACATGATTTATTCCATACTTGTGGCAGTATAGTCAGTCAGCTCCCCAGCTGAAAGACAATTATTGTAACTGGAGATGTACCTGGCTGGAAGGCTGTGGGAATGCTGCTATGGATGGCAAAGCAGAGCACTCCAAACTCCAAATTAGTAATTGTTAGTGTTGATCGTGGAGGACATTTCTGGCAGAGGTTGAGCCTCAGCAGTACAGAGGGCACGTTGGTCAAATGAGTGTTGGCAAATCCCCCTCACCGAGATTCCAAACCACGTCCTGCCCCATCTGTGAGTCCTTATGCAAAACAGCTAGGTGGGGAAAATGAGAAAGAAAAAAAAACCCTAATTGCTATTGTATTCTTTTACTGCATTCTGCAGCCACCGTGGATATTTGGCTGCAAAACTTTACCAGAGAAGGATTTTGTGAGCAAATTGCAGAAATCCACATATGTTAATATGCAAAATGTCAGATCCTTGCAAACAAAATCATGGTTATGGTGCCTTTGCTGTTAGAGGCCATTCAAAAGACCTCTGAGCTGTCCCTACCCAGCGTGGAGGGCTTTGTTCTTCCTTTGATGCCATCAATGACAATCACCTTGAAATTTCTTTTGCTCCTCCTCACCTCCTGGTGCTTCTTGCCATGCCTTTTCTCCAGTGTAAATGTGACCAGACATAAGTTCTGAGATGATTTTGTCTTCAGCTTTCCTTCAAGCTGATAAGCTGCAAGCAGAACTTTTTCTAATACACATCCCTGAAATGTTCTTTGTGTCTTCTTTGGAAATGTCAGATGTTGGCCATTGGAAAAGGGAAAACATCTGGTTTAATCCTCCCGAAGGAACATATCAAAATTTTTGTGCTGTTTTTTATGCAGCCTCAAGGCCTTTTATTCAGCTAAAAAATCCCTTTGTAAACTGCTGCATTTCATTTTTGTTGGTTTTGTTCCTTTTTTGAACCAAGACCATAGTTTCTGTTCCTTTTCTTGTAAAGCATCACAAGGCCATTTCCCAGGTTGAGATGGCCAAGGAACAGTCCCTCCCAGAAACTTGATCCTGATAAACAGCTGCTCTCCAGCACAAACTAAGTTCATCCTCCACAGAAAATAGCTTCCAGGCTCACAATAAATAGATCTTACTCCTGCTGTGTATAGATCTGTGGGCTTTAAACTAAACTGATGGTCTGAACTTGTCATCCTTCCCATCTCATCAGAAATCGTAGAAAGGGCCTGTCACCATGGTGGAGGCTGGCACAGCAACAGCACAAATGCCAGCTCTGAACGTGAATAGAACAACAAAACCTTGTTTTACCCACTGGAAACCATCACTATATTTATCTGTGTCTTCCTGAACAGATGAGAAACTTCCCATGGTGTTCTGGAGCTCCAGATCCTGAGAGCAGCTATGAATAGAGGCTTTAAATTTATCCAAGGTTGGGAAGAGACTGAAACCTAAAGCTACAAGATGATGGCAGTTCAGCAGGCTGGGAAGCCAGCACAGCCTTGCAAGGGGCATGGAGATAAATTCCCACCCACAGGGTGAACATCACCATCCGTGTCCATGCTGTGGAAGTGGGGCAACTTTGGATGAGGTGGAATCATGAGAGGTACAACTCTCCCAGGAGTTATTCCTGCTGGCAGGAGCCAGAAAGGTGCTGAGACCCACGGGAAGCTTCTGCCTTAACCCTCACTGAGCACCCTGACTCCCCTGTTCCTTTCCCAATTCTCATTCAGGTCTGCCCAGGCTAAGGTAAGTGTGCCTGGACTTTTGTTCCACCTCAGTCCCTAGATTGCCTTAAATAAAAACTTCCTGGAGAGCCACACAGCCAGGACAGGGGAGCTGGACAGCAGAGCTCCCACCTGGCTATGGTGGTGACCACAAGAATCTGCACAAAAACAAACCCCAGCAAAAACCCACATTCAGCTTGGTTTTGCCTATCAAAGTGATACTACCAACAGTTATGTTAAGCTCCAGAGGTAAGCGATAAGGGGGTGAGAAAAAGCTATAAATTAGCTGTAAATTTAGGACAAGAGTTGGGAAAGGGAGGGGGAGGCTGTTTGAGAGCTGTGGGTTGAGTGGTGGTCTTGGAGCACAAAAACAATAGCCTTCTGACACTAATAAGTAGAAGCAAGCCTTGGATTCCGTGGAGTTTTCTTGGTCTTTATTCTATAAAGACAGAAATCTGGCTCTATTTCATCATAGTTATCTGCACTCAGGCACCCCTCCACCCTTGAAGGAGATTAGTAGTGATAATGCATCTGGTACCTGCCCCAGCAATAACAGATCTATGTGGAGAAGATTACAAGAAATTGTTTGGACTTCTGCCCAGTCCTAGAAGTCCCACCAACCATTTCCAAAAGTCCCATCAGTTTTTACGGCTTGTCTCTCAAGAAGGCTGCAGAAACCTACATGAGGGAGAGACTTTAAAAAGATTTTTGCAGACATTTATTTCTGGCCAAATTATGATTGCTTAGAGGAAAAAGAAGCCACCATACAAATCTTGTTAGAGACTTCAGCAGGAACTCACAAACCCATGCAGAACCAAGATAAGCTAAAAAAAGCAATTGCATCCAGGAAGGAAAGACAGACCAGCCAGCCAAATGCAACTCTTAATTCCAACCCGTGACAGACCCCTGGGGCAGCTCCAAAGCCACTTAGCACAAGTGTGGAGCTGGGCCAGGAGGAGTCGCTGGCACCAGAAGAGCAGCTCTGGCAAGTCCCCACTGCAATTTGGTGATTTGCTGAGGGGGACAGGCTCAGACAGGCTGGGTACCCTCAGGACCACTCCCCACCCCCAAAGCCCCCCAAGCTGACAGCTCCAGGGACACCGTGATCCCTGAGCTCCCTGCACATGTAGGGAAGCAGAGAACAGCACAGCTGTCATCAACACAAAAACATGGCTCCGTGCTCAGAGCGGCTTGGCAGGAGCCTGGATCAGCCGTCTGAGTCCAAGGTCTAAAGGGCAATCTGCCTTCCAAGCCTCCTGCAGCTCCAAGGAGCCGTGTCCTGGAGCAATATCTGTGACTGAACATGCCCTGCAAGCACCGTGCCCACTGCGTGCTACACGGAACGTGAATTTCCCAGGGAACCCAGGGGATTAAGCAACACGTGGAGCATCTCAGGAGGTTAAAGGTTAATCCCTGTGCCCCTCAGACCCCTCCAGTGCCCCTCAGCAGATGGACTGCTCTGCCAGCAGAGGTGGAGCACATGGCACACCAGCACAGAATTGCCAGGCACTGGGAATATTCACTACAGCAAGGACTGGAAAGTGCTTTCTTTGCAGGGACACAGAGCTGCCAGGAAGGTGACTGGACTGATTAGTCTTGTGCAGGGCTGTGGGACTGCTGACAACTGCCTGGCCTGGGGGTCCCCAAGCAGCACTGCTTAGTGCTGTAGGAAGAAGGTGAAGGAGGGGGACCAGATGGTTTCTAGCACTGACAGCTACAGAACTCCCTGCAGGCTGTGTCACACTGCTGCTCTATCTCCAAACAAGCAGCTCTCACATACAGCTACACCCTTACACTGTGGGAGCTGGGAGCTTCTTCTGTTCCAGTTGCTGGAGAGCATCTCCCAGTCTCCTGGTCCAGGTGAGGGTGTTTGCTGGATGCTGTCCCTGCTGCAGGCACAGCAGGAAGGCCGTGCTCTCAAAACATTTATGATGGAGCCAGTTTTTTTTTTTAACTATGAATTTGAACAGAAATAATTTTGCACCCTAAATGTCACTACCAGGAAGAAGGGGAGTAATGACTCTCCAGCAATATTCCCATTATTTTAAAGCACAAAATGAATATACACTGGAAGAACTCCTACAGCTGTGGCTGCCTTGGTGAAGCCATTAACAAATGCAGTTTAACACATCCAAGTGCAGCCAGCCCTGTCTGGGGCTGCTGGGTCTTTCTCCCATCCTTCTCCCCCCATTGCTCTGCTTATTGTTTGCTTCATTGTTAATCCCACCTAATTTAAAAATAGGAAATTGATTTCTTATGTATCCATTACAAACCAAATCATTTCTTTATTACAACGAGGATCATATTTCATAAGCAAGTCATGGAAAATTAAAACCATGCCTGTTGCTTTGATGAAATAATGGAGAAAAGTGCTGGAGGGGAAGGCACAGACAGCTGGGGGCTGTCATGCAACCAGTGGTGCAAGTTAACTCTTTGCTCCCATCCAGGGCTCCCAACACTGCCTGTTCTCCTCCCCCAAGCTTCTGGTTATAATGCAAAGTAGTCCCTTATTCCTGAACCTCCAAAGCACCTCAGAGAAGGGATGCAACCCCCTCTGAACAAAGTGGGTCAGTGATTGTGGGGGTTTTGCTGTTAACAGGTGGTTTGCAGCCTGTCTGTGTGTAGAACCTGATTCCTCCCAGTATTGACACTCCTGAAATTCAGGGTTTGTTGCTGTTGCACAGTGTGCAAAACACAGGGACAAACACCAGCCACACTCAGCCCAGGAGTCCTTGTAGCAGAAATATTTCCAGGCCTTGGGCATGTTAGACTGTGCTGCTGGGAGGGGGGCTCAGACAGAAGGGGAGCCACCATTGCCTGGAGGGATCTCAGTGTCCATTGCACACAGGTTATGTCAGTGCAGCAGGCACCACATCACATCAACAAGTTAGCAGCGTACTGTGCCTTGGGGTGGATTATAAATTAAAACAAAATCCATTGTGTGCATTTCTGAGGATTTATGGGCTGTTCTGTGAACCTCCTCCCTGTGGAGCAGACAGGACATGGGTCCTCTGAAGAGTAATCCAGATAAGTGCTACAGCCCAAGGACATTGCAACATCCAACCCAAAGTTCATTGGCTACTTCATTAATGTGTTGATCTCCAGGAATTACAGCCAAAAACACCCTCTGCAATTTCCCCACCAGAAGCAGAAAGAGCACTGAGCTATCACTGCAGAATTCTTTTCATAATGTATCATCTGTAGATGTATCCATATAAAAATGCTATTTCTGAGGACAAAGAATAAGGAAAACTGTCACAACAGACCACAATCAGGCTCCATGAGAGTGAAGGATAGAAGAAGGGATTCTTTTAGAGCAGTTATTCATGTCTAGCCTGTCCAACTCTGAGCATACCCTTTTGAGCAAGTAATTTGGTTTCAACTGGGGTAAGAGTCTCTGTTTTTGAAAAAAGACCCCATTTTACAGTATCTTGCAAGTCTGTGCTGCTGTCAAATCCTGCCATAGAATCATTCAGGTTGGAAAAGACCTTTAAGATCACAGAGTTCCCCATGGCTCGGGGACTTGCTGCTCTTCCTGGAAGTCAGGGCCACAGAGATTACCATCCTAAAGTAATTCTTACACCAGGTAAGAGGACTGGAAATTCTCACCTGATCCTGCTCCAGCTCTGGGAGGAGCCCAGCCAGCCACCAGCAGGTATTTGCCAGTTCACTGCAAAGAGCTTCCTTACAAATGAGCCAAGGGAAGTCCTTTAAAACTCTTTATGGTCCCTTTGTGCTGATGATTCTCAGAATGGAAAAACAAGTTTTGTAACTCAGTGGAAGTGAAGGAAACGAGCTCTTTCCAGGAACATCCTGCAGTGACCCTGCAGCCCCCATCTCCCTCCAAAGGGCTTCTTTGAAGCTGTGTCACAAGGACATACCATGGCCCTTTCTACCAGTTTCTGTACTGGCTGTTCCCCTGTTCAACCAACCTATTTATGCAATAAACAGCTCAAGAAATATTTGTATAAACTACTGTGAGTTATGTCCAAGCAGCTCCAAGATCAATTAAAAGGGCCAAAAGTCTCAGCCTCTGTAAAGTTCTCCTATGTGACATGCATTTCAGTTTCCTCTTAGGGGGTTATTGAGTTTTAATAATTATCAAATGCATGATAGAATTATATTCAAAAAGTTTCTTCTTTGGTCTTACCATGTAGCACCCAAACAAAATACTCATTACAGCTCTTGGATAATAATTTCAAAGTGATGTGATAAATCACAAAAAAATTCAGAAATTCAGAAACATTCATTTGCACTTGCACAGCAGAGCCAACTCACCAGGCTGATATTTTAATGGAACCACTGGATGTTTTCATTAGCTGCATTTGCCACAATGACAGCAACAATAACTCCCAGACAGAAGTCGAGACAAGACACAGTAATTAGGTCAAACCTTCGGGATAGAGCTGTCATCACAGACATAAATGTGAGTTACTCTTTCACTGCCCAAGCTCTGCAAGATGTGCTGCTCACTGGGTTGTCTAAACATGATAAAGAAGGGGAAGAAGTGAGGGTCATTCTGCCTTTTGCTGTTCTTCACAATTACCCTGTGTTTAATTGATCTTGATTAATTATTTAAGGTAAACAGAGCTTTCCTGACCTGACGGCAACATGTAAACTGATTAACTTTACAAAGCCAGCAAAATGATCTGCACAGTGAGATCAGCCCTTGCAGCCCATTGTTTAGGCCAGGTTATCCTGTGTCAGGACTAAGGAGGTGCTGCCAGGCACAAGGCAAGATGTGGAGGAGTGAGGGGGTCCCCTTGGGATGGGGGTCAGGCTCCCCCAGCCCCATGGCACCAGTGGGAAGGGAGGAGGAACAGGGATGTGAGGAAGAGGAGAAGCCCTCCTGAGCTCTGGTAGCTCATGCTGCCTCCTGGGGCTGCACCCTTATGGGCTTGGGGGAAGGAGAAGAGGAATACAAGCCCTTTCCAGGTGGGAAGAGGGGTGGGAGCACTTGGGAGGTGGCAGAGCAGGGACAGGGAATGAGGCACCGTGGAGAGCAGGTTTGAGCAGCCCAGCAGGACCCAGCAATGCAGCTTGGCTCCCTCCCACACCCAGCAGTGCAGCTTGGCTCCCTCCCACACCCAGCAGTGCAGCCTGCACTGCCCAGCCCCAGAGGCTAATGCACACTGGCCCTCTGCCTGGCTGTATTTTGGCAGCCCTGTCTGTAACATCGCCATGGGTAACAGGGCAAAAAAACATTTATTTTGTGCAGATAATGCTTACCTTAGCTGAAAATCAATCCCAGATAAAAGCTTTCCTGCTTAGATTTGCGTGTGAACATTGCAATGGGAGCAGCAGTGCCCTATCCAGGCTGATAAACAATCTGGTAGCATTGATTACTTGTATAACTTAGTAAATGATGCATATTGGAAGAAAGTGATTTGTTTGGAGATCTACAGTATCCCCCAATCTCTTCTGGCCAATCACTAGGGCAGGTACACAGATAAATGAGAAGAAAACACTCATCACTGCTTTGGCTTCAGGGCAGAAGCAGATAAGGCTGATAAGGCTGCAAGTGAAATTCCCCTGCAGGCTCCCATACAAATAAATACCTACTTGGGCAGAGGCTGCTCAGCTGCAGCAAAAATTCTGCTCTGGTTGTTTGAAATAGCAGCACCCCCAGGCACAGATAGAGCCACAACCTCCCTCCTCCATCGAAAGCTGCTTGTCCAGAGAACTTATGCTCAAAACAGATGAGACAGGGCAACTGGGAAGAAAACGAGTCACCCAGAGTCCTGCTTGGAGGCATGGGACAGGTGGGAGGCTGACGATGACAACTCCCATTAAAACTGTCCCGTTCTGCTGCCACCAGCCAGGAGGAAAAGCACAGAAATCAGGAGCCTGTAGGATGGATCAATCCCTGTCAGCTGTGCACAGAAACCCACAAATCCTTCAGTCAGTGAGAATTTCCTTTATATTCTGGCTGTTCCACCAAAGACTTTGACACCAATTCCCTCCTTTTTAAACAGAAATTCGTGAAGTTTCATAAGCCAAAAAAAAAAAAAAAAAAAAAAAAAAAATTTCTCCCACCTCTTCTTTTTTTTACCCCCCNAAATGCTTTCTGCCAAATTGCTGACCCTTCACTTTTTTTTTTTTTTCCCACCCCAGTTTCTTTTACATCTCATCAGTTCCTTCCCCATATTTATTTCTATTTGGTTTTCCACCTCTGGGAGCAGTGCAAGCCATCAAACCTGGATTAAACATGCCACAAAAGAATTCAAGCCTTGACATGGCCAAAATATTGGTTTCCAATGAAACAAAACAAAAGACCAGGGTGAAGTAACTATTTCAGCAGCTTTGCAGCCATGTAAATAGATGTTGCCAAGGGAGACTGAAGAGAGATAAAGATCCACCACCCTTCCAGAGCTCACAGAGGAGATGTTCAGATCCAAACTCCTTTCCCAGCAGCATTCACCAGTCCAGCTTCAGCCAAAATGGTGGATAAGCCACATTTTAAAAAAAACAAATGTTTCAAAAAAGAACAGCTAAGTTCAGGCTTCCCAACTGGGCACCAGGAAGGCATTTCCTCTCAGGGTGGGTTTCATTTCTGAGCCGTGGGACATCTGCAGTCTCCTACCTGTGAGGAAGGGGCTGAGCAGACCTCAGGGCTGACCCAGGAGAGCAGTGTTTGTTTTTTATGGAAATATGTATTTATTTGGAAAAATATGTATCTCACTGCCTCACTCCAGCTGCTCCCGAGGTGGGAAAGGCAGATGGGGCTGGCAGGGCTGGAAGAGCAGAGCCCCATGTCCTGTGGTGCCGGGGATGTGCCAAGGCTGTGCCTGGGGAGTGTCAGGGTGAACATCAGGAAAGTTTCTCCTGGAGGTTGGTGCAATGCAGTGAGACTGCCTGAGAGCCAAGGAGGTTCTGTCCCTGAATATGTCCAGACCAAGACACAGCTGACCCAAAACAGCCCTGGCAACAGCTCAGAGACCAGACCAGAGCCTCCCAAGATCCCTCTCACTTCCATCAAGAGGATGGGAAATCAGTGCTAAAAGAGGTGAACACAAGACTGACCACAAAACAACCAGCAGCTCCAGAAAAGAGGAGCTCTAAAACAAGTGACTTTATCCCTGTAGGTTAATTAATGCTGAACCTGAAAAAGCCTAACTACACTTTTGTTTTAATTAATAGAAAGGTCCCCTTGGCAGCTCCCCCTCCATCCCAGGGACACCCACGCTGAGCAAAAACACCGAGGAATGCAGCTCCAGCTCACCCGCTGGCGTAACCTGTTTGTTGTCCCACTGCTGGATTCCTGCTGTCCAGGCTGCACTTTGCTCCAGGAACATTTCACCTGTGTGCAGGGAGCCAGCACTGCAAGCAAGGTAAACACTCCTCTCCGAGGGCAACACATGCCATTTGTTAAGCAAACTCACGGACACATTGACTTTGTTTGTGTTCAGCATTTCCTGCAAATTACCAGGGTAGACTGTGCCAGTTTTGCAGAAATCAGAGGGGTTGTGTGGGCTGGGGGCTTTGCTGTGTGAGGAGGGGGATGCAGAGCAATCCTGGCCAGGATGGAGGTGCAATGCATCACAGCAGTACCTCAGGCTCATGAGCTCCCACTGCCCCAAGGGCAAAACCAATGAACTTTAGTAGTGGTCTGGGTTTGGAGGGGGTCAGGGAGAAGGGGAGAGGCAGAGCTGGCTCAGGTGAGCAGGGACAGGCAGCCCAGAAGCTTCTTGGGAGGAAAGAAATGCAAGAAGAGCCTGCAAGCATTTGTTAGTCCATGCACTGAAGACAGGTTGGGAAGTGCTTCCTAATCCATCAGATCCTTCCCAGGATTGCTGCCTATGTGCTGAGGGGTGCCACAGAATTTAGAGAGTGCATCCCAAAGGAGACCTGACCCAAACACTGCACACACTGCCCCAGGTGTGTTTGGTGGTGCACAGGATTTCAAAAGGCTGCAAGGAGGCCTGTGGCTCCAGCAGAGACCAGAACACCCTCCAGTCCAGGCCAGCAGCTGAGGCACAAAGCAGCACAAAGTCCCTTCACAGGAGCTGGGAGCCCACCCAGCCAAGACAGACACTGCATTAGGGCAGGCTGGCTTGGGGCTCTTGATCCCAACTCTGCATGAAAGCAAGCAGGATTTGAGGGTTCTGTAACTGCTTTGTTTATTTTACAGGTACATCTTGCTTCAGAGAATGCTTCAGGTAACCACTGAAGACAAGTTCAATGTGGTGCCAAAGTCCCCCTGTGAACACACAGGTGTGCACCCACTCAGGAGGGACCACACTGCTGTGTCCCAGAAAACAAACCTGCTTTTGGCACAGTCTGCATAAACCTAAACCTCCTTCACAGGAGGCTGAACTCCCCCAGCACACCAACAGACCTGTTTCTGTGGCTCAACTGCCACGAGCACTAAGCTGCAATGCCCTGCCCATGCACTGGAGCCCTTCTTGACTCAATGTTTAACCCCAGGAGTGTCGTGGGACACAGCAGAGAGGTGCCTCACCTCTGGATTCTTGCCCAAGAGTTTGATGCAAGCCTGAGTAAACTTCATCTCCAAGGTGAAGTTGGCATCATTTGCACTCATCCCAGCCAGGGATCTCCTCCCACCCAGGCACCCTCCCAAGATAAATCTGCCCCAGTTAGTACCAATATTGTCTGATTTTTTACATAATGTGGGACTTATCTCTTACTGTACAAACAGAGAAAGCAGGGCAAAATAACATGTCTCCCTACTCCCCTCCTATCCCAAAAGGACAAATCAGCCAGAAATTCTGTACACACAAAAAAAAATTAAAATTAAATCAAGATACTCTGACACAGATTGTGAAAACAGGTCTGCAGGTCAGGGTGCCCTGGGAGGGGCACTGGCTGTGTGTGTTAGACCACAAATCACCTCTACAAAATGGTCTCATAACCACCCTCATTTGTCTCAATAAAGCAGCAAAGTAATTGCTGTGTCAGTGCAGGGTAAGGGGACCCTGCTGCCACTGAGCTGGCCCAGGCTTGGCTCTGGAGGTCACAGAGCAGCCAGACCCTGCTGAATGGCAGCTGTGCCAATGCCACCCATCCCCAGCACTGGGGAGGTGTTCCCACAGCTCACAATTTCTGTGTGCACGTATTTAACAAGAAGCCCTTTTAGTTCCTGCAGACTTCTTTCCCCATGGAGCTCTGAGCTGGCTTCCACAGGAAACTTTGCCAGGAGAAATATCCAGGGGGAAGTAGCTTTGCTGACCCTTTTGCAGACTGGGGCAGATGGGAACCACTCTCAGGGATGGCCCGAACCCTCCTGCCAGGTCAAATCCAGGCAGGAACAGAAACCCACACCCCAAAGGCTGGGACTTGTGTGCATGCACCCAGGAGGGCAGAGCAGGAAGGAGTCACAGAAAATAATCAGGTGAGCAAGACTTCAGGTTTCCACCCTCCCTACAACGGGGCTCACTCAGAGCCTCCCCAGCCCCAGGCGGAGACAGCCCCAAAACACCCACCTCCATGCAGCAACACTCCATCACAGCCAGGAAAATCCCTTCCTCCTGCTCCCCGTACAGCTCCCAGCCGGGGCTCCTGCCCCTGCCCCTCATCACAGGTCCTGCCCACCCTCCAGGTGCCCCTCGTGTGCCATTCACCCCTCCTGCCTGGCTCTGCCCCCTCTCCACCGCTGCTGGGCACTTGGGGGAGCGGTGCGTTATCCTGGCAGCAAAGGGGATGGAGAGGGGACCAGGCAGCCACCCTTCCCTTGGAGAGTCATCATGTCAGGAAAAGGGTGTGCTCAGGGGATACGAACAGCCCGAATCCTACTTGGATAACTTCAAGCATCCTTATTCTCACCCAGCCTGGCCGTCGATGTCCCCATACACGCCCCCCACCCTTCTCTCATCCGCGGCTACGGGAAACCAGGCTGAGCCATCCCGTGCCTCCGAGAGCCGAGCCCCTTTCCCTGGGACAGCCCTGCCAAGAGGCTCCTTCGCTCGCCATCTCGTGGTGGCAGTAGGCAGCCTGCCACGGCCCGCGGCCCGCATCCAGCATCCCACCTGCCTGCATCCTGCATCCCGCATCCTGCATCCTGCATCCCACATCCTGCATCCCGCATTCCACATCCCGCATCCCGCATTCCACATCCCGCATCCTACATTCCTCATCCCGCATCCCACGGCCTCTGCAGGTACCCAGTGCGCTGGGGTAGGGATTGGGCCACCACCGTGCCACCACCGGCACCGAGCGCTGCTCTATCCCCCAGACTCATCCTGGAGCAAGCCCGACCCAACCCCGGTGGTGTCAGTGAGTTTACACCTGTGTAACCCAGGTGGAGATTTGGCCCTGCAGAGCCACTCACCTGCAGGGCTCAGTCCTACACCAGGAATTTCCCCCAGCTTCCATGGGAGATGTACACATGTGTTGGACATACAGATATTTCATGTTCCCAGAGTTGTCACAGTCTGTAAAGATTTGGCTTCTCACACCCCCAGCACACCAGGTCTGGGCTGCCCACCCTCAGGCACCCCAAAATCGTGTAGGTGTCACAGCCCAGGCACTCCTGTGAGCACCAGGGAGTGGAAAGGAAGTGCCAGGAGAGCTCTCTGTGACAGGGACACCAGAGCAGCTTGGCACTGGCACAGCTTTGCAGGATCCAGCAGCACAACTGAAGAGCTTCAAAGGCAAAATTCCCATCTCCAACCCTTTTCAACACTTTTTTCCATGGAGTCACTGTAGGACCCAGAATTGTCCCTCCACCCTATGCAGCCCTGTGAGCCCTGCACTACCACTGTGCACACACTCAAATTTCACCCTCAGACAAATGGTTTTCTTTAAATCAACACAGGGAAATTTGCCCCAGGAAGAGCAGATGCCTGGAAGCCCTTCCAGACCTGGATACCAAAGCAATGGCTTCTGCAAGGTGCCTCTCATGCAGATGCCCCCAGGACCTGCTGTGCCACACCAGCCCCCCCTCCAGCACTTCCAGTCCCCCACCAGGCTTCCCTTTTTCTGGTTTTCCCCTCTAATTTGGGTAGAACAGCACAAAAGGAGCAATTTTGCTCCCCACCCCCTTTCCATCCTCCCTCCTGCCCTGTCTGGCAGGTCTGTGTTATTATTAAGACACTTGAGATTATGGTTGTCTGGAAGTCGAAGAATGACAGGAAAGAACCAGATGCCATCCACTGATAAATTACAAGGGTATTATGTAGAGGCAGCTGTACCATATAAAAGCGGTGTTTTTATACCACGCCATGATTTTCCATGTGGCATCGTATGGTTCCAGCATCTGGGAGTCACCGACAACGTCTCCCATATATTTTGCTGAGCACTGTCATTATGATAATGAAGAAATTGCAGCAGACGTTAATTGTGGCTCCTGCTGGCTATTGAGAGAACTCAAAGGTATCAGAGTGGGCTGGCAGGGCCTCTCTCACCTCGCAGGGGGTTTCTCTACTGTGTTGGCAGTGGACAAGAGGAATTTGGATGGCTCTGAGTGCTCTGAGCAGCATCCAAGTCTTCCTGTCCCAGTGGTTGGACCTGATCAGGACTGGCTGGTGCTGATCACTATGGTGAGATAAAGTTGTAGATTTTTGTACAATTCCCACTGCAGAGATTTGTAAATTCACTTCCCCCACTTGGTTTTTTCATTATTAGTACAGAGCAGCCATGGGCTGTGGTAAAAGATGGATGGCACAGGGGCAGGAGGATCTGAGCCTCTGGTTTGTCACCCCACTGCTCAATTCTCAGCTGGCAGAGCTATTCTACAGGTGGTCCAGCCCTGGGTGTGGGGACAGGGACACTGAGACAACCCCTCACACCCTGGGGTGATTCACAGCCATATCTCACAATGCTCTCTCTGGGGGATGGCTCTGGTGCCTCAGGAATGCACCACAGGTATGTCCTCGAAGTGGGATGAGGATGGGCAGAATTGCTGCCCTGTGAGTCACTCTGGGAAACCTCTGTCAGACAGAAACCTTCCTGCTCCAACCTTCCTGCGCTCTTGCTCTGCTGCTGGTGAGAGTGAAAACCTCGTACCCACCAGAGTTGCAGCAAGGCAGGGGAAGGAAGCAGCCCCTGCATCTCAGAGCCAGGGGGTTGGGTCAGAACAGCCTAAAAGCCTTCTCCCAGAACTCCACCAAAGCTTCTATGAGTTCCCAAAACCCACAAAAGTAAGTACCCCACTTTCCCTTTCTTGACCCCTGCCAGACACGTTTCTTTCCAAAGACACAGGTGGGACTGATGCTGTGCCAGGGCATTGATGGTCAGACCAGCAGGATCAAAGCTCAGGAAATCCTTCTGTTTCCTTTCCAGCTCTCTGCTGACGAGGAGGAGCTGGCAGCAGCGTGTGCCTGTCCCTGTGCCTCCTGCTTGGGCCCCAGAGTGTCCCAGGGCTCCTCTGGCACCCCTGGGATGTCACTGCCAGCTGGGAGAGCTGGCCTGTCCTAAACAGCTGCAGAGCTGACTTGGGAAATGAGCTCATTCCACCCTCACCACTCACCCTGTGGCTTCATAATCCACCCCCCAAGCAGCCCTGTGGCAGGGGGAGCTCCCCACTGAACCCTCCATGTACTTGTGCCAGGGAAGATCTTTTCTTGGAGGCAGCAGCCAGACACACCAACACAGCACTGAACCTCTCCCTCTCCGAGGGCAGCACTGGCAGCAGTGACGTGGCTTTTTCCCCAATGGGCAGTGGAAAATAGGATGGGTAAATGAATATGGCTGCAGCTTCAATACAAAACTCCTTTGGGAGCCTGTGCCTGGTGGTTGAGCTGTCCCACGAGATGCAGTGTGCCAGACTTCAACACAAACACAGAATTAAATGTGATCCAAGAGGTGCAGTGAGATTCCCAGGAAAAGGACAGAGGGTTGTCCTGTGCTGATGCTGCTGACACTGCCAGACAGCGAGGTGGGGGGAGCTCCAGTGAGGGGGTACTTTGTTCATGAGGCTCAAAAACATTTGATATCACACTGAATCAAAAGAGCATTTGTTGGGATTAAACAACGTTCATGCCAGTTATTGTCCAGCCTCCAGCTCCCAGGAAAAAAGAAAAGAACTGAGATGAGCCCCGGGCATTAAATCCATGGAGAGCTGGAGCAGGACCCGCGGGGACCCTCCCACAGCGGTGGCAGTGTCCCAGTGCTGCTGGGGCATCATCTCAGTGCTCAGGTATGGCTGAACAGGGACCTTCCCGGCTGCCCTGGCCACAGCCACAATTAGCACAATTAGCGCAATTAGCGCAATTAGCGATTCTCCGGCAGCTGCCCCGAGAGCGTCCCTGGCTGGCATGGGGGTGGTGATGCATGGTCTGACCCTCGAGTCCTGCCCTGCCCCACACGTGGGACCTTTGCAGGTGCCTCAGGGGGGTCTCCAGAAACTCTCTCTGAAGTTTCCTCTTTGCTTTAAATGTCAGTGGGCTCCTGCCAGAAAGCCACCAGTCACCACTGTGTGGTTAGAAATAGGTAATTCTATGGATGTTCAGCTTCAAAACATCCCCTACCTATACGAAAATAAAAAAGGCAGCTCCTCACTTGGGTGTCCCTGCCCCCAGAGAGGAATCCTGGCAGGGAGAGGGGCAATGTGCCACCTTTGGAGCACCAGAGCAGCAGCTCTGGGGTCACCCATGATGTCCAAAACATGTGTGCCTTGCATGGTTTGAGACGCACAGCAGCCACACAGACTGCCACACAAGCCATGGGCACAGAGCAGTGCCACTGGTGTGGGAGCTCAAGCCATGCCAGGCCAACATCCCTACAACAGAGGCTCCATTCTGCCCATGGTGTGGGGCAGCACATCCAGCAGCCCCCCATGGAGACCCCACCTTGGAAGTGTTGGCACTTCCTTCCTTCCCTTCTCATTCCTGGCAGACGTCCTCAGCAGATTGAAAAAGCTTGGGGGAACCAGGAGAGATTTTCCTACAGAGGGGGGGAAAAAGCAACAAAAAAAAAAAAAAAAAAAGAAAAAAAAAAAAAAAAAAAAAAAAAAAAAAAAAAAAAAAGAAAAGAAAAAAGAAAAGAAAAGAAAAGAAAAGAAAAGAAAAGAAAAGAAAAGAAAAGAAAAGAAAAGAAAAGAAAAGAAAAGAAAAGAAAAGAAAAAGGGAGGCTGCCCATGGCAGCTCACTGCAGCCTGGCACCTGTGTCCCAGGGCAGGCGTCCAAGGCTGGAGCAGGCGCGGTGCCACGGCAGCAGATGGGCACGGAGGCAGCAGCTCCGGGCCTCAATCCTGCCTCGCCAGGGAGGGGACGGCTGTTTAGGGCAAATTTCCCAGCTGAGAATGTCAAAACAGCTGCCAGTCTGGAGTTTATACACCTATAATTAAGGGGGTATGTGATCTCTAATCCAGCTCAAACGGAGCTGGATTAATTGGTGGACCTAAAAATAGCATCCATGACCATGTAAGGCAAGCTTTTGTGTGAGGTTTAAATTAGGAAAGTGGGCTCTGGCTGTTTGCAGTGATCTGGGAGAGACAGAGGCATCCTGCTGCCTCCAGACAGCCTGAGAGAGCCTGGTCCTGCTGAGGGGCAGGGGGAGGCTGCAGCACACTGAGCTCCCCAAAGTAACAGCCTGGAGCCAGGGGAAGGAGCCAGGGCAGCACCTGAACCCCAGGGATGTGTGTCCTGGGGAGAGGGAGGCTGCTCTGCTCAGTGACCCCTGGACAGCCTCAGGTGGAGCTCCTCGGGTTCTCCTCCCCACACCTGAGACCCAGCTGCTCCCCACTTTACCCTGTCTCATCATTCATAAGAGTCCACAGCAAGTTTGCTCACTCTGTTTGTGATGTCCAGAGGCTTTACCTGGTGGAAAGAGACTTTCTGGATTACTGGAGCCTCCAGGTGACACCTCCACTTTCCCACACTGCTCCTTGCCAGCTTTGCACCAACACAATGGCAGAAGAATCCCTTTGACTTCTGCTCTGTGATCTGCTCCCCATCTCGAACACCCCTCTACCCACACCCAGTCTGCAGGGTTAAATTGCTGTTAATTTTTGTTTAATTATCTGCAGTGGCACAAATAACTAACAGCATCGATTTGAACTTGGCACACAAAGGAAGGTTCCAAATGGCAAAGCATATTATGAGATCGAATTATTAAACATAGCTAATGAGAAAAATAATGATGTGATGCCAAGCTATAAAAGGTTTGACTTTAAAGTTGTCACAGTTCATGAGCAAGAAAGATGTAATCACATTCTTAATCAAATATTTATATGATAATGTGTTTTAATCAGAATAATAGCAATTAATTTGGAAAGGAATATATTGTACACTTCCTGTTCGTGCTTTACAGAGGTTTTTTGTGGTGAGGTTGCAGAGCACATATTTCCTTACTCAACAATAATTCCATTCCAGCTGGGAGGTATTCCAGCTGTCTGTGATGGGGACAGGCTTGTGGAACAAAGCTCAGGAGCAGCTCAGGAGCTGTGGGTGCCCTGCTGAGCACTGGGTCCTGCTCCATCCCTCCCTGGGACTGGGCAAGGCAGGTCCACACTGGCACTGCTGGTGAGCCAGGGCCCCTTGCTCTGCCTTGGAAGCATTTACTCTTCACAAAGGATTTAACTGCTACCTCTTTCCCTCTGAGTCCTGCCAAATCTCCTAACTCCCCTTGGCAGCTGATGCTATCACCATGATTCCAGCTGTGCAAGGAGCATCTGAAAATGGCTGCTGTGCTGGAGCAAGGATCCTCTCCTTCCCTTCTGGGCAGGACAGCAAAGGGACATCATCAGAACTGTCCCACTCCTGTCCTTCCTGCCCTGCCTGGCAGAGCCCAGGGCTGCAGCTGGATGCTGAGCAGTGAGTTCTGCTCTGGGCTTTTGGTCTGGTGTGTTACAATTACAAAAATGGGCAGTTAAAAGCAGAAACAGCCTCCACCATCAGGGTTTGATTCTGGGTGCTGCAAAGAGGGGAGGTGGCTGTCCTGCTCACCCTGCTGAGATACCACTGTGAACACACAGGAAAGGACATGGGGGCTGAAGCGGTCGGGCAGGATGTGTAAATCTGCCAGCTTGAAGAAAAAAAAGTCTAAAACCTTTCCCAAAAACTCGGAATGAAGCTTGTTTGAAATTGAAAGCTGCCTGGTTGACTATTTCCAGCAGGCACTCAGCAGCCAGAATACCATGAGAACACATCACCTCTGAGGGAGCTCACTAAAAATCCCTCCAGTCAGGTGAGGAAGCACCCACAGAACCCTGGGCTTTATTTTAATGACACCTCCAAGCCACCAGCATTCACTAAATGTGGGAAAAGAGCTTCAAAGCACAGTGCAAAGTGAAAACTGGAAGGGAGCATCCCTCACCCCAAATCCACAGTAGGATATTTCACTGCTCGGTGCACGGCTCCCACGGAGCTTTTGAGGAGCAGGGATGAGCCAAGGGCTGTCAGGACAGCAGTGACCCCTCAGCCACTCACACAGAGCCTCCCCTGTCCTGGGTGCCCACCCGGACCTGCCTCTGCTCCCTTGGCACACCCCTCCTCCTGTGCACAGCCTAGGCTCTGCCTCCTCCTCCTCCTCCTCCTAGCCCTGGGCTGGGTGGATGTCTCTGCACTTCTCGCTCTCTCACTTTTTAACACTTCATCAGAAGCTGGAATTTTATATATATATTTTTTTAAAGTGCTAAATTTGCTGTTTCTGTTGGAGTCGAGATGAAAAGCTTTCACTGAACCACCTCTGACTGGAATCACTTCTGTTGCCTTCAGTTTGGCCAGATGTTTCCTAATTAGTTATCTGTCAAAACTTTTTTTTTGCTTTTTTTAAATGCACAGACATTTCCTCTAAGTGAGAAAGAGTGTAAGGCTCTTGTTTAGTGTCTTTGCCCAAGTGAAATAAGCCAGGCTAAGCTTCATCATCAAGGCTGGATTTTATGCTTGAACATGCAATTTAACATCAAAAGCTTGATCTTTTTTATTATTCAGTGCTGCCTTTTTAGACCAACTTCAGCAGGAGCCAAATGGCACATCCTAACTTGGGATTTAAAACTTTTATTTTTTAAAGCTAAGTCTGAGTCATGCAGCTTTCTCCTGAGCTTGAGATGGTTTCATGTAATAACTCAGGGCCAGAATCTGTCACGATTACTCACATCAGTAAAGGCTTCCTTACATGAGCAATCTCATTGAACTGGTGCTCCTTGGGGTGAGGAATGATTGCAGAATTGGGTCTCATCCTATTCCCATCACACAAATATTTTTGCTGCTTTGAGTCAGTTGCTGGGTCCAGCAAGGATGTCCTGTCATTGTGCAGAAATTTGGAGGTAGAAAGACAAAGGAGGAAACCTTGAGGACTGAAATTCCTCACACTGACCACGGCTGGCCCAGCAGGGGTCTGATCTGACACAAGCAGGGATCCTGATCCAATCTAAGAGTCTTTACATACCAGTCATTCAAGATATTGATTTGCTGTTGGGCTGCTGTCAGAAATCTTTTATTTTGGGTAAAGGTGCCAAGGATCCCGAGTTACTGCAGGAAGGGAGGGGGAAAACAGCAGAACTGAGCCTGAATGGTTCCATGGGTGCTTTACAGGCTTTGTTATGTCCCTCTCTGTGAAGAGAAAACAAACAGCCAATGCGCCTCAAAGTGTCCTTGAATAATACACCAATACACCAGAAGGGGACTGAATAACCCGAAAATAAATCCATATAACAATTTTTCAAAAGCTTTAAATGTCTTCAAAGCCAAGTAGCATTCTTTAATGAAAGCAGGATCAAGCCAGAAAAGCTTTAGGAGTTTAAAGTTATTTGATAGCTAGTTATTTTCCTTCAAAAGAGACTAAGTAAACCTCTGCCTGTAGCCTTCATCACTCCACCAGAAATGCTTTGTCAGGGTATTTGTGACAAATTAATTATAGCGATAGAAAATCTCAGTAGAAATGAATATTCAAAAAAGATTTTTTTTTATTCTGTTGACTTCAGGGAATGCTCTCCTGTTTCTAAAGCTGTGTGTTTTCCTCATTAGCTCTCCCCCTCCCCCAGTTCTTTTCAGAAACTTTCAGAAGTGATTAGAAATGGTTTTATTTTCAGCTCGCCTGGGGAATGGCATTTGCAGTGGAACAAACCACTGATGCTGGAGTCTTGCTGGCAACAAGAAATGGCCCATCAGCAAACTTTCCAGAGAAAACATCCTGAAATTACAGTACCAGCCCTGACCAGCTGGCACTAACACACAAAGGGCTCTCCTGCAAGCCTCAACACTGGAGGAGCTTGTCCTCACAGCTCAGGGAGACACAGCAGCTCCATCCTCAGGGGATCCTGGCCTGATCCTGCAAACAGAAGAGCAGGGCTGGGGCAGACCCAAGGTGACTCTGATGTACCAGAGAGATGTGGCTCTCACTCCCTGCAGAGGCTCTGGAGAGCTCATCTCTTGCTCTTGTTGTCTGTAAATTGCAGACCTTTCTTGTCTTAGGCTAAAGACATTTCAAGGAGCAAAATTCCCTTTTGTGCATCTCATTAAGACTGAGAAAAGCAGGAGGCCACTGCTAAGCATCATCCCTCACAGCTCCAGGTCATCTCCATGCCTCTGTCCCCTGGACACACTGGTCCTGTCCCCATGCTCACCCCGCTTGGTCCTGCACATAGCACTGAAATATTGGTTTCTTCTTGAAAAGTTGTTTGGAGTTGACAATAAAAGGAATAAATGTAAATAAAGCTTCTCCCAAGCTGTGACTGCCTGACCCCACTCAGGGAGCTTCCATGACCAATGTACCCACATGGAGCCACATTTCTGGCTCTGATACAGGAACTGGGCAGGAAAAAAATCCTCCTCTCCATCCTCACTTCCCCCTGACAACTCAATTAACAAGCTGCCTCATTAGCATCCTATACTTAATTAACAAGTTGAATTAATAAGTAGCCTGGGTTGCTTAATTAATAATTAATTAATCCTTGGTTAATAAGGACAACAGAAACTAGTTCATAAGGGAATCATTTCAATAGCTTACAGTGAATTGAGGATCCTAGGAGAAGGTGCTAAATGGCTTCGTGGAGCTGCTGGACCCCACCCTGACACTGAGTGTCCCCCACTGAGTCCAGCTTTGGAGTGGCACTTTCAAAGCTCTTGCCTGCCTCCTCCTTCCTCAAATCCAAGTTGGGAGGGTTCAAAATTCTCATTTTGTTCTTGCTTGCACTGATGAAGCTCTGCAGAGATGCTGCCCATGGTTCCTCTGTCCAGCTGGGAGCTCCCTGTCCTGTCCCACCTGCTGGCACTGGCAATGCAAAAGGGGGGTATTACTTGAAATCAGCAATAAAAAAGGGAATGTATACAAAACACAATCTAAAACATCCCTGCCCTGCCATGGTACATTATTTTCCAGGGAAGGACTCTGAATATATTTTAGTATTCAAGTTTAAGCCTGCTCCAGAAAAACCATCCAACCAAAATTTTCTGGGGCTGGGTGAGACCTGACTGAGCCCCTGCCCAGGCTCCTGGAGCACAGGGCAGGTGGGAGCAGTGCCCTGATCCCAGGAGGAAATGCTGTCCTTGGGCTCAGGCAGTGCTCAGCTCATTCCCAACTCAATATATTGCCTACAGTTTGACAACATCTATCTGCCAATCTTCACTAGGAAAGCATGAAGAATTATGTTGATGTTTCCTTCCCATCTTGATACAGCAGGTGTCTTGTTTCCATATGAATGATCTCAAGGTGTACATATATATATATATCCATATATCAAAAACACTCATATTATCATATAACATTTCAAATTCAGCTAAATACAAGCAGTTGATTTTTCCTGATGGTATTGATTTGAAATTCTCATTCCACAGACCATTTTGGAATCCCAAACAAAAGAAAAATCAGTTATTTCCCACACAACAGATGCAATGCACCGATCTCTAGGAAAATGACTTTTTAGTTTATTGTTGCTTACGGTGACTTCTGTTCATGACTGGTTTCAAAGAAGATATTGAACGTAGCAACAAAACATGTTTGCAGACAGATAATTACCATAATTTCCAATTATAATGATGTCATCTCCAATCCAAGTATTTCAAGACTGGGAAATACAAACATTAATGTTATTGTCACATTGATAGATTATGTTGTTGGTTTATTCCAAGAATGACAATTAATGGTGCTCAGTTTTGTTCCAAAATTTGTTGGACAACCTGAAATGAAACACAACATAAATTTGTTACTAACAATCACAGTAAGGAGGGGGCTGAGGGGGGAAGGTATTTATTGATGAAACACTCCAGACACAGAATCTATAAGCAAAATCTAACCGGAAATTCAGTTTCCTTGTAGAAAGATGTGAGATGGTATTGCACTGCTTTGTACAGTGGAAATCAGTGCTTCTCACATCTCTTACTTAGTTTTTTTTGTATCTGGTGTCTCTCATTTTCCCCAGTGAGCTTCATGCAGTCAGGACATGGTGCCTGAATGTCCCTCATCACTTTTAAGACAAGTTAGGAACAGGTGAAGCTTCTTGCTCAAGGTTTCCAGCAGGCCAAGTGGCAAAGCAGGTATGCAGCACATCCAGCAGGACATTTCCACAGTGGATTCCTCTCTGTCTGTGTCTGCAGAGCTCACAGGGCTCCTCCACCTCTCCTGCAGATCCCCCAGGGCAAAACCCAGCGAGGGTTGAATGGGATTTGTGCCTTGGCCAAGTTTCAGTTCTTTCATACACCAAGCAAGAAAGGATGAGAAGAAAGAAGAGAAGGAAAGCACACTTGACTCCATTCCCACTGGACTCCAAATAACGAACTGAACTAATTGAGGTCAAGGACGCGTCAAGTCGGCAGCGTGGTTGCAGTCTGAGAACAAAAGCCTGCTCCCAAATGCTTCCCACAGTCAGTGCTGCAGGAACAACTTGGAAAGGTTTTCAAAGTATTCACCAGTTGCTGTGTCTGCTGCCTGGCATGGGAGTTCCCACTCTGTTGTCTGCACAATCCACTTGCATTCCTCCACTTGCTTTACCTGCTTTTTGTTTTTCCATCTGTGGGCTGCTGGATTGGAAACAGCAGTAGCCACCTGGATGGCATTTGAGGAGGTTTTGGATTATCTCAGATGGTCCAAAATCCAGTAGTGATGACCCTCAAAGCAAATTAATATTTTCTATATTGCAGCAGAGATTCCATTTCTTACCATCCTTACCCTGAATTTTGCCTTTATGTAGTTATGCAGCAATGATTAGAGATTTCGGAAGAGCTGCAATCAGAGAATGCACGAACAAGAGAAACACACCATTCCCATCCTCCTGAGCAGCTGGGAGCTGCAGATATAACTATAAATTCCTGCCCAGTGAAAACTTATTTACTCATCCCAAACAAATCTTCGTGTGTCACCCCTGCCGAGGGCTCTGGGTCCTGGTTTGGAGCACAATGGACCTGATTGATTCATACCCCTCCAAGATGCCTCTCCAGGAGCCTGAGTTTGCTGTGGGTGACTGATTCTTCCCTTACAGACACAAGCTTTGTTCCAAAGAGCAAGCAGCAAACTTTGCACAGGAAGCCCTGAGCCTCCTGCCTGGTGGTGTCCCATGAGAATGATCACATCATCATCCCCTCCGAGGCTGCAGCTGCTGATTCCAAGACTCCTGCTTTTGGATCAGACACAACGTGTTTTACCCAAACTCAACCTCCCACAGGTGCAGCAGGCATGTGATAAAGCCTGAGACTGATTTTTAACCTTCTTGTTCTGTCTTGACACATTTTCCCCTTCCCCCCATCCCTATTTTTCATTAAATCCAGGCCAGCAAGGAGGAAGGGAGAGTTCAGTGCATCTGTTCATCACTAACATTGACAAACATGTAAAAGCTTTGCTAACCTGAAAAGTATTGGCATATCTAACCAAAACCCACTTGATTTCCCCTGGAAAGCAAAAACTCTGAGAGGCCATTACTAGCAGGTTGCCCTTGCATGGGAAGTAATTTAATCTGGAAATGGGAAATATGCAGCAGGAGAGCTTGGATATCATTTTACAGAAACAATTAAATGCATGAAATGTGTCTTAATGATATAATTAAGGCAAAATTCCAATCCTCCATTAGTAGTGGCATTAATTATTGCAAGCACATTACATTCAGTATCACTGGCATGATTAAATCCTTTGTTACATAGGTTTATTAACAAACAAATAAATAAATAAAACCTGATTTTCTTCTCCTCAACAGAAGCTGCAATGCAAAACTAGTTTTGAACAAACCTCGATGAGTTTTGCCTGTTAAGGCTGATGGTAAGAGAGGTCAAAGCACTTCAGGGAAACTCCTGTAAAGCACTGCACCATGCTGAGACCCATCATGGGTGTCACTGGAAGATTAATTAAATTGATTAATACCATCACACTGACCCCACAGCTCCCCTAAAACACATCCATTTACACACCAGCTGCATGCAGGACTTGCTCCTAACCCTCCTAAAGTGACTGAAATCTGTTGTCACCTCAAGACCTGGTTTGCAGCAGGGCAAGATCTCACCTGCCTTTTACAAGAAGCAGTGAATCACAGCCTTTCCATTTCACAACTGAATTTACACTTATTTCTCTCCTCTGCTCCCACCCCCTCAGGCTGTCAGTTCTCTGGGAGCATCCTGGGGGTTTGAGGCAGTTGGTTTGGCACAGCAGAGCCAAGGGCTTCAGAGCCAAGTTCTTTCAGGCTTCACTGCAGAGGAGCCGTCCATCAGCTGCTGAAAGGCTCCTGGGAGTTGCTCAAAACTGTTTTATATTTTGGGACAAATGGGATTAGTGATCTCAGAGGTGTAAAGGTATAAAATACACCTTTCCAAAGGAGGAAGCCATCAATAACATTCCATCAATAACATAATCCCAAATATAGATACATGTTTGGGATTATAAATTAATTGATTAGATAAGAAAGCCTGTTTACAGTGATTTTCAATATTTAATCCAGCACAAGGAACAAAAAATTAGAGAAATTAGCCCCCTCCAGCCAGCCATGTGACTCCTAGGTGATATCAGCCAGAGGACAAGCAAACACATCAGTTGAGTGATTATGTGGATACCTGCTGAAAGAGGGGGATTTTCAATTATGCACGGTTGAATTTGTACATGTACAATTCCCGTTATACAGGGGAAAATCAATTAGTGAGAGACATTTGTTTCTGAACACACTGGTCAGAGAGAAACATTAGTTCAGAAACATTAATTTCTGGACAAATGTTTACAATTAAAATGCAATTTTGATTCCACTCAAGTTCTAGCCTGTCACCCTGTATCTCAGCCAGATCTGGAGAAGAAATTATGAAATCCAGGAACGGCAGGTCGGGGATCACAGTAGTGGAAGTGTCAGCCCTGGGTTTGCCATGGAGACCCTGGGATGCTCTGGGGGATAGGGCTGGGGCACTGGACTGTTTGTGCAGCTGAACCTTGGCCCAAGCCATGGACAAGCCCTGGGTTGCCAGGAACTCAGGAGCAGAGAGCACAGAGAGCTCGTGAGGATGGAGAACTGCAGGATGCAGTGCCTCAGGGCTCAGGAGGGATGTTTTCTGTATAAGGCTGATAATGCAGCATTTCTTTAAAAGCAACATGTACCTGTGCTGGATGACATTTGTCCCATTTGCCCAAGGCCTAAAGCCAGCCCAGAAGCTGAGGAGCAGGACAGAAAGCAGCAATGAGCAGTGTCCTGGGCTGCCAAACTCCTACGCAGCACACAGCAACTTGTGGCTGTGCTTTTACCCACACAGGGAACTGAAAGCCAGAGCATGAAAGGAAAACCACTGTCTTTTCCCATAAATCAGAACTTTTAGAGAAGAGACAAAGCCCATTTTCCAAGCTGACATTTGGTTCCAGCAATTACTCACAAGCAGTTTCATTTGCTCGTGACTCAGTCCGAGATCTCGGCTCTGAGCTGAAACCTCACGGAGGGCTTGGGCATGTTCTGACGAATGGGAAGAGCTGAGTAAACCTGAACACATTTTTTTGAGTTAGTCTGCTTCCTTAAAACCTTACCTCATACCAGCCTTTTCTACAGAATGAGGAATCTCAGCCACATCCCTTGGTACTGCCCCTTTGTTCTCTGACACAGCTACTCAAATACCACACACCCCAAAATGGGTTTCTTTTCAAGCATTGCCAGGCTATGGGCACCACATCCTTCTGCAGATATAAGGAACAAGCATGCTGGAGGTGCCTCACCTTCCTTGAGATCCACTGCACATAAAGCATCTGCCTGCATCACCTTCCAGAGGGGTTTTCTGCAATCAAAGTTGCTCTTCTGCCACAGGTTACTCATCAGATCTAAATTTTCAGCAGAAGGGTGGAAGTGCATCCAGACACTGAGCAAATACACAGAAATTGTTTCTATAAATAGCTTATTTGGGCATTTACAGTAAAACCTGGCCTGGAGAAAGTAAATAGAGTTCCAGTTTCATGCCACTCATATATTACTGTAAATAGTTGGTATTTTTTCCTTCAAGTGCAGGAATTATGCACCCAGCTGACCTTGCACTGGCACAGGAGGGAAGGAAGCATTCCAGACCTCCTGTTTGCAAAGCAATAAAACATAACAGGGCTCAGAGATCAGAGGGAAAATAAACAGATCCTCTCGCTCAATCTCCTCCAACTCCCCCTGTTTTCCCTTCCACAGCTTATATTTAGCTCAGGCTCCTCCATGCCCACGGAAGGGCTGCCCTGGGAGCAGGGAGGCAAAGCACCAGGGCCAGGCTCTTGGAGAACCTCAGGCTTTCCTCCTCAGAACAGAAAATCAGCAGTCCTGCTCAGCAGAGCAGAGAGAAACAGCAGCTCTCAAGAGAAAAAAAGAAATGAGATAGGCAGTGGGGCCTACCAGGGTCATTCAACATTTTTTTGTTAACCTGGTTCTGCTCATCTGAACCTTGCAGAGCCTGGGTTTGAGATGAAAGGAAAAAAAATAATCTGTGTGTGAACATTAATAAATCATCTGGAGCAAACTTGTGCTTGGAGTCCATAATCTTCCCTGGGAAAGCCCTTGGTGTGCACTGATGCCAAGTTGAAACCTAACCCAGCTCCCTCCTCACACTCACACCAGCTCTGCTGATCACCCCAGACCTCCCCAAAACACCACAAAACACCAGAAGGAGTTGGTCTTGCCAGACTGGATGCTTGCATGACTATTTTAGAGCTGGAGTGTTTTGGGTGCTTAATTCCCACCTTAATGGGCCCAAATAGTAGAAATGTGTGAAGACCTCGTGCAGAAAGGCAGCTGGCTGCTCCTGCTCCTGGAGAGGTGGATTCAATGGTGCTGTCTTGGAGCAGGAGCTGTGGCCAAGCCCATCCCTTGCTGGGAACACAAAGGGGACACAGAGTGGCAAACTGGGAATTCCCATGTGTGACACTTCAGGGACTGTCTGGGACACAGAGCCACTGCCCCATGCCCTGCCCACAGACTCAGGGTCAGGTGTACCCATCTTAAAGGTCCTGGAAGTGGCCCAGTAGCTTCTGTGGTGTGAGGAAACAAGATAGGACATCTGTGCCACTGCAGCAAAAGCCACCTCTCCTCTCCTTTCTGTGCCTTAGCAGCAGCGAGGGCACAGCAGGAAGGACAAGGTGGGATCCTGGTGCTGCTTGGAGCCATGCACAGAGGGGTTTTATGCTCCCATCTCCAGTCTCTCTGTTTTTAAAGCCAGGCTGCTTATTAGCAATGCACAGCAACACCAAGCAATAACTTTGTACTGCAGTTACTCTCTTAATCAAATGCAGCTTCACAGAGCCACGCTGATCTAATTGTTCAATGTCCAGGTTCCCTGCCTTTGCAGAGATAAATACTCTGAGGAGCCGCATTTTGACTGGCATCCAAAACTCACCACTGGCTGCTGTGATTGTGATTTATTGCTGCTGATAACAATCAATCCCAGGGCAACTGTGTGCATTTGAACTGATTCAGGACAGAGCAAGGGGGGAATGAACACCCACTGGGAGCTCACAACTGATGAATCCTGCAGTCAGTGCTCTCCCCCATTTCTGCATTGCAAACCCCACTCCAAGCTCACTGCATGGAGGGCTTCGTGTCACCTCTCCTCTTTCTAGTGCAGAGCCATCAGTCTGGTCAGCCAAAGCTCTAAATTTCATTTATGTGCCTTTCAATCTTTCCTGACAACAGGCTCTCTGTGGGCAGAAGACAGGGAGAAAACTCAAAGGTGATGCAGCCACCAGCCTGACCTGCTGGGCAGCATGGGGATAATCTCCAGCAGTCAGCAAGCCCTGCTCACTCAGGAGCAGGACAGGCTCCCAGGGGAGAAGGCAGACAAAAAGGGAGGGGGCCCTGCAGCTGCCATGATCAATGGGCTTTCAGCCACAGAGGAAGAAAAAGTACACCTACAGCTCTGGCTCCAAGACAGCCTGCAACCCACCTTTGGATACTCTTAAAATGCCTTAAATCACAGTCTCACCTCAAAAAAGAGTGGCTGCTTTGGAGGGTTTATCTTTTCTTCACATCATCCAGGCAGCTTCAGAAACCTGGTCAGGAAAGACTCTGCAAAACCTCCTGTAGCTCTGAGTGAGAAGAGCAGAGAAACCCCCAGAACAAACCAGCACCTTCCCTGGAGCTGCTTCAATTTGCCTCCTGGATCGTGGCAAGATCATGCCCACCTGGGCCACATCCCCCACCTGGGCCAGCTGCCCTGCCTGTCTGTCCCTGGCCATTTCTGCCTGTCCCTGCCTGCTCCCTGGGCAAAGCCCCTGAGTGTTCCTGCATGGTGTTCCAAGGAGAGGGGAGAGCTCTCTGCAGGGCTCCTGAGCAGGGGAAAGAGGGAGGGGGAACCACTTTTGACCCCATCACACCTTAAATGATGGGACCCTTGGGCAGTATTTTTCCAGCCTGAGCATGTCTAGAAGCCCAAGGCAGGAATTATTTCCTCTTTTCTCCTGTCTGGTCTTTTGCTTTTGCTACTAATACTGTTACACAGTCCTGTTTTATGCCAAAGCAGTGGGAATTTCTACACTTATATATTTTTTTTTTTAAATTTTAAAAAAAGGCATAGCAGCAAGTGTTTGGAGTAAATTCCCATTAGAGAAGGGAGAGTCAACAGCAGGATCCCTGTGAGAACACGTCGCTTTCTTAACAAATCTCAGTGAAACCCATCACTGCAGGGAGAAACTGTTTCCAGCCACTTTACTCAGGGCTTCCATCTCTGGTCAAGGCTTTTCTTCCCTCAGTGGTGAGACAGGGCTCTGCCTGCACAGCAGGGAGGAAAAAACCTCCAATAAATCAACCCAGGGAAATGCAGCTTGAGCAGGTTATAAAGCAAGAGCCAGTGCACCACGGAGGTCCACAAGACCTGCAAGAAGGGCTTGGAAGCACAAGGAAAATCTGAACCTGATTTCTTAACTCCCATTCCATTTGCAGCACAGAAATTTGTTTGAAATCAAAGGCTTTGCCACCTGTGGTTTCCAACAGTCACAAAATTGTTTCTTCCATTGAGCTGAAAAAAAAAAGCCCCGACCAAAACCCAAAAATTTAAAAATAATCTTTTGCCAATCATTGGTGCTGCAGTGTCCCCAGATCTCCTCAACAGACATGGAAAGGTAGCTTAGTAACAGCTACCTCTGCCCATTCCCACGCACTGCACTGGTTGAACTTGATTTCTTGATTTATTTTTTTTCTTTCTGTTTTTTTTTGTCATTTAAAAAAAATCCCATATGGAAAATGTGGTTTCAGCTGAGTTCTATTTTTCTGTGGGAAGATGTTGGTTTCAGCTGCGATTCCAAAAATGTAATTTCGAAACAGCGATTCAAACCAAACCCTGCCCATTCCCTGCCTCACCATGCCTGGGGCAAGGTGGATACATCCCACTTGGATATTTGTGATCATGGGGTTGGGGCAGGGGCATTGCTTGCTCTCAGAAATTTTGTGTTTTGGTGCTTCTTTGGGTATGAGATAGGAAAGAGGGTTTGGAGCTGCTCGAGCCAGCGTTGGGGTCACAGCATTGGCACAGCCTGAAAATCATCTGACTTCCTACCACAGGGAAAAGTGTTCCAAGGCCAGCTGCTTTCCAGCACTGGATCACCCCAGATTGTCTTTCCAGCAGCAATGCACAGAGGACACCAGGGATCCCATAAAACAAACTACAACTGGGAGGTGAGTGGCACGGTTCCAGAATCGGGGCTGGAGGGGTGGATTTGGGGTTCTCCTCCCTGGGCTGCAATTAAGCTGCTTTCATTCCTTACCAGAGATATTCTCCCAGCTGACCATCAGCCTGGGGCTGTGCTGCAAATAACTGGACAGGCAGAGCATCCCAGCACCTTGCTGAAGCCCACAGGAGCTCCTTGTGCCCAAATCAAAGCCAAGTATCCACCACTTGCCCATCCAAAGCAGCTGGAGAAGCTGCTTGTCAAATCCAGGGCCAATTTTAATTTAATTCAGTGCTGCCACCTGAAACAGAGAGAAGGGCTGGGGAGATCGAAGGCTTGGGCAGAGCTGGCAGAAAAACTCAGGGGTTAATTATTGCACATCCCTTAGCCCCAAGAGGGAAACCAGAGTCTGGGTGAATCTACAGCACATCCATCCTTCAGACACACAAAAGAAAACCCCCTGCAAACAGTCAAGTTTTCAATTGCTTTAATGTGATCACTGCAATTTGACCACAGTTTCAGAAAGGAGATAAAAGTCACACAAATTCTCTGTGCTTAGGATTTGAGTCAATCTACGCAGTTCTTGTTGATTGACGTTATTCAAGTTAAGACCTTCTGACCATCAGTGACGTTCTTGGCTGAAAGGCAGGACCATGAGTGTTGGACAGAGTGGTGCAAACCAGGAATTCTTCTTCTGGGATTAGAGCTGTGCCACCTGCTCTGCTCAAAAGGAAACAGCTGTACATGCACACACACACACAGGGAGCATGCAAAAGCACCAGGAACCAGCTACAGCTCCACGGGGAAGACACGGGTGGCAATACAGAGGTGGGGCCATGGCTCAGAATGAGGAAAGGGGGAACCCACACAAATATCCAAAACTGAGCAGATTCATTTTCCAACATTCCAGAAGAAAATAGGAAAATTGAAATTACATTGTGTTGACAAACCTTGATTTTTTTTTTTTTTTTGGGTAACAAAGCAAAAGGTGAAGGCAATTTTTCCAAAGTATTGTAAAATTTATTGTATAAGTATTGCAGCTTTTAGAATGACATATAATTGCCACTATCGGTTACTGGTACACAAGAAGCGATTACAACAGATTTTTGTAAATTGGCATCAGAGTACATATTCATACTAAAACAGCAAAATATAGATAAGTACTGCATTGCATGTGCTGTCAATAGTTTACATAAGTTTAAATCGAACAGAACTCAGGATACAGGACTGCCTATAACAAACTCCAAAGCCAACACAATGCAACTGGAAGTTTAAGAAAATATTAATACAATGAAATGTGTCTATAAGGCAGGCAAATTAGGACTTTAATGTTGTCCTTCATGAGCTTCTATAGTACAGCAAAAATTTGAAGCGCAGTTTCTGGAAAACTTCTTTTTGTTTTGTTTTTTTAGTTTTTTTTTTTTTTTTTGTAGCTTTGTGTTGTACACAGAAAATCTCTGAAAAGTACAGAGACAGAAGAGATTAAAATTCATTCTGTTCTGGCCTAGCACTGTTAATGCTACACATCCAATTCAGTCTTTTCCCAAGCCTTAGGAAAAACATTGGGCTTTGATTTCCTTATTTTGTTTAATATAGCAGTTAGTGCAATTTTATAATTCAATACACATACAAAAGGGTGATTCTCCAGAAAGCAATTGGATTTCCTTAGACCCCACTTAAGACAGAATGAATTTTGTAACACTTACGGAAACAACACGCTGGATTAGTAAAGCTGAATCTTCAAACCAGTGTACCCAAGGGTTGTGAAGGGAACACGTGTTTGACCAGTGTCAGCCCCAAATGAAACCCATCCTTCCTCCCCACCAGAATCAACACAGCCACGTTCCCATCCAGGCCAGTAGGGTTTGGGGGCACTTTAAGGATGCTGTTTGCCGTACTGTAAGCTAAGAAACTCTGTAAGATGAACAACCCCTTTTAAAGCTAACGCCACTTAAAACTCCGAGCAAAAAGGCAGGCTAAGGACATGAGGTTGCTGAGCATCAGCAATGCCTTGATTCTTCTGTATTTCTTTAAAAATAAATCACTTTAAGGGGCCTGAATCTCTGTGCTGGCAGCTGCAGGACACTCTAGCACCGCTCTCCACTGAGCTGCACCAAGGCCAGAGGGAACAGGGCATCAGCGAGGGTGTGCAAAGCAAATTCCCTGCCTTGGTGGCAATTCAGGACGTGGGAATGGGGAAGAAATGGACCCCGAGGCAAAAAGTAACATTAAATAGTAGTAATAATAATAATAATAACAATAACAATAATAATAATAATAATAAAAAAAGAACAGACCATTATTTCTAAACACCCATTCAGAACTTGGAGTTGATCTGGGCCCCAGATCTGGTATCTGCACTTGAAATACACAGTTCAGGACTGCAAAGAGAGGGATGGACAGAAGAAAGACAAAAGATAACAGCTGAGCTCTGGTGAGGAGCTGCACCCACTGCCTGGGACCTGGGGCTCTCCCCACTGGAGCTGCAGCAGACCAGGGAAAGGTGGGAGCTTGGGGTTTGTGCATGGATTGGCTGAAAGGCATCATTTGCAACAGAAATTTGGTGTTGATGAGCCACCCTGTTTCACACTCATTAAGCTCCCCAAACTAGAGAAAGAGGTAAGTTAAACTGGACCCAGGAACTCAACAAATTAATCACTCAATTGCAGAGCTTGGAGTGACACCAGACAAATAGAAGCTCACACTGGGAGAGGACTGGGGAGGGAGGAAAAAAATATGGGGGAAAGAAAAAGAGAATTGATTGAAATTTTGAGGACTTTCAAGCATGAGAGCTGGGTTCAATTGCACTGCATCTTCAGACCCTCTCCCACTACCCCTCTGTGCCTATCCAGCCCCTGCCCACTTCCCTGACTTCTCCACAGGGTTTGGTGACACCCTGTGACAAGACAATCTCGTTCCTTAACAACCTCTGGTCCCCACACCACCTCTTTATTCAGTTTTAAACATGTGATGCATATTCCACCCAAAATCTGCTGAGGTAACCATATTTTTTTTAATAGCAAACAAAACTAGTTCAGATCACTGAACAACCCCCCCCTCCCTCCCCAAAAACA
>VXBI01006779.1:2445146-2461366 GCA_013397375.1 Toxostoma redivivum | reverse complement strand
CACAAGCACTGACATATTTATATTAAAAAATAGTGCAAAATTTCAACATTTATATAAATAACTCTAAACCCCTGCTTTTGATTTTTTTTTGTTTTTTCTTTTTTTACAATGTAATACATGCTTTTTGAGTTGGCACTCAAAAAATTGCCATTTTTTCTTCTAGTTCAGAAAACAACTTTTTTTTTTTGAATAGGCCTCTTCTAATACAAAAATACTCCGGCTCCTTACACATACACTTTCTCTNCTTTTATTTTTAAATTTTTTAAAAGGGGTGCCCTTTTTGTTTCTCTTTCTCTTTGTTCCACGCCGTCGTCGTCGTCGTCGTTGTTGTGCTCTCAAGGCCATTGATCTGTGAGGGATGGAGTCTGCTGCCCTCCAAGATGGGGGGCACCCCGCTGTTGTTCTGCTGGTGCTGGTAGAAGGTGGAGCCGGGGTAGTGCCCGATCACCTCGCTGTAGGTGGGCGGCGGCCCCTCCATCCTGCCGCTGCTGCCGTAGCAGGTGGCGCTGATGCCAGAGTTACTGCTGGGGGGGCACGGCCCCCCGAACACGGAGTTATCTATCAAGTCACTGTCGAAGATGGTTCTGTTTGGGGGCGCCCGCACCGACTCCCTGTTGAGCTCCATCTGCTGCTCGGGGTCGCGCAGCTGCAGCGTGCAGGGTCCCTGGTAGGGCGGGGGCTCCTCGCCGTCCGACAGCGAGATGGTGGGCGGCAGGTCGATCTCGTGCTGCAGGTACGGGTACGTGGGCTGGAAGCGGTTGAAGCGGTCCCGCTGCAGGAAGGAGGGCACTGCCAGGCGCTCGCTGGGCCGCGGGGTGTAGATCTGCTGCTGGAAGGGAGAGGGAAAGAGGGTCAGGGCGGTGAGGGGTGATGCTGTGGCACAGCAGGGAAAGGGACGGGCGGTGGCACCTGCAGAGCCCTCACCTCGGTTATGCCGGTCCCCGACACGGTGCTTTCCGAAGGCCACAGGCTTCCCTCCTGCAAGGGAAAGGAGAAGAGAGGGCAGGGTGAGTCTGATGCCAGGGGGGTTAAAGCTCCTTCTGCAAACAGCTTGTGCCAGGTGTCACCTGGAGATGACACTGCCACCGTGTTCCTGCCCCACTGGCACCAACTCCAACCAGCATCTCCAATACAGTCATGTGTGCTGGGCATCATGGGGATGGATACATGCTCGAGTGTTACCACATCACCACTGAAAACACCCCTTTGATCAAAATTTCCCTCCCCTTGCACCTTTGTCTCCATTTAATGGACCGTTTGCAGAATGAATGATGAAAACAGTACCAGCAAACAACCCTCTCCCTTTGCAGACTTCCCCCCTCCCACCCCCAGCACAGCTCTTTCCTGGTTCAAACATGCCAGAGGAGTATTTTTCAATTTGTGATCCATGAGCCGTGGGTGATTCACAAGACATCAAAAAATGCTCCATGAAATAATGACAAGACTTTAAAAAAAAACTAGCAAAAACAACAAAAACCAAACCCAAAAAAACCCCCTCACACCCACATTCTGATGCTCACAACCACGGACATCATGGGAAAATAAAGATAATAAGTGAATAACCAAATGTTAAGCCTAATTTTGATCTGACAAAAAAAAAAAAAAGAAAAAAACTCTGTAGCAACAGGAAGGTTTCAGAGTATTTTTTCCCCAAAGAGTAAGTAGTCCTTGACTTAAATAGACTGAGGAACTGAAGTGTACAGGCTTTCTTACACTGCAAGCATCACCCTGATCCTGAGATCCAAACCTCAGTGCCAACAACCCCAGGCATGGTGAAGCCACAATTTCCCCCAAACCCTGAGACTAGTTTACAATTCATGATCAAAACAAACAAACAAAGGTTCTTCCCATCTGCTGGTGATACTCTGAGCACGCACTGTTCACCCCAGACATTTTTGCCTTAGGATCTGCAATATTTAAATATTGCTAATATTCACATATAGCAACATCCCTCTGGCAGGCAGAGCTGGAGAAAAACAGCCAGGAGGCTTGTAATTATAACTTGGAACTTCCCAGTTCCTTGCAGGTGAATCTCCAGTTCTGGCACTAGTAAACTAGGCACAGGCAGAAGTATTTAGCACCAGTGGAGAAAAAAATGCCAAGGGAAAAAGAAACCCCCTTTTTCCCTTTAAATATTGCACTGAGAGGCTGGTTGAGCAAACCAAACACCCTCCTCCTATAAGAACTCCTATTTCTCTACCTGCTCCAAACACAGCACCACATTAAAATCTCCAGAGAAACCTCCCATTGTATAACCTCCAGTTACCTCATTCTTCCCCAATGATGGAATATATTTTCTCCTCTGGCATAGCACATGGTATCAGGTACAGAGAGCATCCATCAGGTTTCTGGGTTTTGAAGTTCAGCCCTGCACACAAACCTCAAGGCAGGGCTGGTGCCAGTGCAAGGAAAAGAGTGATTTAAATGGACATAAGACTGCCCAGAGTCTTCCCCTTTCTCCCTGGCTTTTTCAGGGGCACCTCCTTGGAACAGAGGTGAGGTGCCACACTGCCAGCACCTTCCCTGGACACAGCTGAAGAATGTGCTGGCTGAGCTGCAGCCCCATGGCCCTTCCCGAGCAAGACAACCCTGTTCTATTCCAGACCTCGAGACTCCAACGTGCAATTGTTTACACAGGCATCCACTGTTTAGTCTGGTCCATTTTCCATGGACTTCTTGCCTGCAGGGAGAGTCTGCAGTCAAACTCTCCCAGCAGCCAAAAGATCCAAGAGGAACTGCATCTGCCACAGGACAAATCCTCACCTCCAACTCTGTGCTCAGGCACTGACACCAAAAGGCCCAGGGAGCACTTCCAGTGCCACCACAGGCACTGCCAGCTTGTCACCTCGTCCCAGAGGACACTGAAGCAGTGGGCAGGAGCGGGAAGCACTCCCAAAATTGTGTTTACTTCGCCGTGCCCCCGTGGCAGACTTCCTGAGCAGCGAGTACCCTGCTGCCTTCTGCTACATGTTTTATATTTAACTTGGCAGTGGGCAGTGCCATGGCAATATCCCATCTGCTCCCCCCTTTCCTGGGAGTGATGTCAGCCAGCTCCCACGAGGGTGGCTGCAGCCTGGTGCTTCCCAGCCCTGCCAGGCTCAGCTGGGACATCCCACTGTGGCAGATGATGAGCAGGGCTGCTCCACCCAAAACATGCCCTACCCCAAGTGCCCACTCACCCAGAGCCTGCACCATGATCCTGCCCATGTGTTTGGAATCAAAGCTCTGGCTCACACACCGTTCATCTGTTTGTACAGATGAGGTCCAGGAACGATGCCCTGGGCAACACGTGGATGCAAGAGTAGCAAAGAGTAGAAACAGCATTAAAATGGGATGTGCAGAGAGAGGAGGAGCAGGCAGGAGACCCATTTTCTGAAGGAGCTGGATCTCTGCAGCCATTATTAGCCACCTCTCCCAGGACTCCAGGGCCTGGCCATGCTCCTGTGCCCACGGCTGACTGACCAGAAGCACCCAGTGCTCCCCAACACAGACCCCTGCCCCACACCCTACCATGAAACCCATCTGGGGAGCAGCTCAGATCCCCTAAAAACGCCATAGCAAAATTAAAACTGCTGGAAATCAGTGGTCAGAGGAGGGCAAAGCCTCAGGGACAAAATACATCCCTGCTTTTAGCTTTCAGTTTGGCCCTGGGATGGCTCCACGGCTCCACTGAGCCAAGCAAAACTGCAGGAGCAACAACACTGCAAACCCTCAGCCTCTCCTCACCCACCTCTGATTTTCAGAGTAGTTAGGACTTGAATCCATCTCAACAATGAACAGTCTAGAAAGCCACAGGTTTCTGAAATGAAAGGTGAGATTCTGCTGTCTCATGAGCGACACAGTTGTAAAAGCCTCCGCAAGTATTGCAGGACTTGCTGCAGAACCTAAAATTACTTTTAAATTTCTTTTTAGACATCAATCTTCAATTTTTTTAGAACTACTTGTTCTAGTGATGTCAGAGAATTTTCTCTGTAAAGCTGCATGGTACAGATTAAGTCTCTGAGCCTTCAGGAAGACTCATTTTCTATTTTGGGGGACAAAGGTATGCTTTGAAATTGCACTTACACTACTTTTTCTTGGGAGAGTGGGATACCACTGTTCCAAAGGTGCAAGGACAGTGCCATTCTTATAGCAAAAAAAAAAGTTATCAATAGCATTTCTTAAATATTCTTAGTTCTGGAAAATAAAAGGTACTTGTCATGACGAGACAAGAGTTTAAGTACAGCGAGAACGGTGATGGAGAAACACATGAAGTAATATAAAAACTGCGTGCCAGTGAGAGCTGCATTAAAAAACCCTTTAGGGAAATTAATTTCTCCTTCAGCTGTAATTTTTGAGCTGCAGCAACAAAAAAGGACAACTCCAGCAGACCCAGCAGCATCCTGACCATGGGATGAACTGCTTTAATATTTCAGCAGATGAAAAGCGTGAATGCAGCTCCGGTGCCCGTCTGCGGTCACGACACCAAAATGAAGTTTGGGATTCAAAAAGCCCAACACCAGTTCAGTGCAAGTTTAATGGATTGCATAAACCAGTATCCAGCCCAGTGTGGCCTCTGCCTGCCAGGCTCCAGTCCTCCTTCAAACTGGAGCTATTCTCTACTGACAGACACGCTGTGCTGAGCCTGGAAGGTGCTGCCTTTAAGGTCTTCATTATGCTGGATCCAACTGTAATGAGCTTGCCACTCATTAGTGCATGAGGGGCTTCTCTGTCCCATCAGGAGGGTGCTGGGACCACAGTGAATCTCTGCTGCCACTCCATCAGTGCTGCACACACAGCAGGGACAGGGCAGGGAGATGGGGAGCAACCATAAAGATGGGGAAAAATAAAAAAAAAAAAACCTCAAAATTATACATTCCTATTTCTGTCCTTAGCTCCAAAAAAGGTTTTGAAGACTCCACATCCTCACTGGGGTTGAGCAGAGGCACAGATGTCAAACACTGCTGAAAAGCCATTTAATCACTGATGTGTCTGAAGGCTGAATAAGTAACAGAGCTGAGCCAAAAATGGCTGGAAATTTTGGCCTGGTAAAACTTAAAATAGAAAAAAATAAAGAGGGAAAAAGGAATTGTTTTTTAAAAAATCTCCACGTGATTTTCTCTTTTTTTTTTCCATATGAGCCTTTCTAACTCTTTTTAAAGAAAATTAAAAGCAGGCCACTTAAGAAAACAGAAATTACTGTATTAAGATAAAGAAGGCTTGATCTGAACTTTGCTTTGAAAGTGTGAAACGACACAATTGGCATTGTGCAGGTAAAACATTCTGGACATGATAATACAGTGGAAGAATCTGAAAATGGGAAAACAATGTTTCTGCTATTTTAAATAACTCATGTGCTTGGATGCCCACACTCTGCTGCTGCTGGGAGTGGGTGCACGGGGCCGTAAGAGGAACGTAAGATTTCTGAGTGGAGCTGGGATATGTGTGGGGAGCTGGGCTCTGATCCCCAAAGCAGGGAGGTGCCTGAGCCATCTCCACCCTCACACCAGCTGGTTTCATGTGGGATCAGGCATTCCCAGCACCCCCATCCCTGAGCTGAGATCATGCCCTGCCCACTGGAGAGGGGCTCCACAGCCCATGGAATGAGGGGGGGAAATTGGGTTGGGGTTTGCACAGCTCTGCTTCCCAAAGCAGCCAAGAAGGGACCTCTGTCTGCTGTGTGTGGTGTGTGACACAAACAGCACCCCTGGGCAGCCTGCAACTGCTCTGAGGACTGGCTTGGGGAAAGATCTTGGATATTCCTCTCAAAAAAAAAATAAAAAATAGAGGAAACAAAATGGAAAAATAGAAGGAAAAATCCCTGAGCAATTCCTGTATTTGATCCTTTTTCTGCAGCAGGTAAAGATTTGATTCAGGGGAGCACAGCCCCAGACAGAGCACCCCACAGCACCAGAGGTGTGTCCTGCCTGCCCTGGCAGCCTGCAGAGGAGGGGGCATGCAGCAGGGACCTTGAGGGAGCCCTATTTAAAGGGCTCTAAGACCCTTCAGGGTGAATGCTAAAAAAGAAAATTACCAGTACAAGACATCCCTGCACTGGAGACAGAGCCACAGCAGCAGCAGTGAACAGTACATGCTCACCCTCCGAGAAAATGTGATGCCTTTTCTCTATACATCCTTCTAAGTCTCTCTGAGCCACTACATTTGAGGAAACTGCATGAACCAACATCTGCCTCGAGGCTGGTGAGGCTTCCCCTCAAATCCCTGTCAGAGGTACAATTCACACGTTTTTCCTCGGGCTTTTATGAAGCCAGGAGTCTGGGTTAGAGAGCCTCTTGCACATCCCCTTGGAGAGGTCTCTGCTTGTCTGGCTGACAAGAGTTTTCTGCCCCTTCCACTGCAGGAATGGCAGCAGCACTGGTGAAAACTGGAGCCAGTCAATCAGGATTTCCTGCTCTCTGCAGGGCAGGCAGGAAGTTTTTATACAGTCACTTGAGACTAACTGGAGCCAAAGGACTGGACAAGGCATATGAACAAGGCTAAACCCAAGGCATATGAACCCCAACCAGCTCAGGGTGGTGATTTCAGGACCAGGACATGCCAGGAACAGCCTCATGCAGTCACTTTAGTAAAGTAAAATTCAAATTGCAAAGCTCAGGGCAAAGGCAGAGACGATGGCTGTCCACACATCAGCACACACAGCACCCTAAAGAGCCAGAGGCACCCCTAAAATGCCCCCCCACCCCAATAACACAGACAGATGATGCCAAGGCCAAACACAAGCTGGCATGGGTGTGACTTACTGAGGAGAGGTTCTCGTCTCGCCGCCTGCCCTGGCTGTGCCGGCTGATGAAGGATCGCGCAGAGAGTTTGTAGTGGTTCAGCAGGCACGTGATCACCACCACCATCACCATCATCACCACCACGATTATGATTATCTGTACAAACTCCAACTCCGCTGCAAGAGAGACAGACAGACAGACTCTGAGCCATCAGCAACAGCAGCAGGTAACTGAGCACAAGAACAACTGAAGTGGCCGAGACAACACTGACAGCACTGCACCCTTCCTGTTACAGCCTTCCCACGTGGGCTCTGTGTGCCCTCAGCCCACAAAAACCTCATTCATTCACTTTTTCAGTGTCACAGAACAGTCTCCAGGAGGCATCTTTGCAGACAATCTGTATTTCAGAGCGTTTCCCAGCTACAGCACAGACAACTTCCCAAAGACCCCCTGGGTGTCCCCAGCACTGGGCACAAAACCAGGAGCATCCCAGTGCCTCTCTTGGGGCTGCAGAGCCATGAACCAACATAATTCATTCTAATGAAACAGTTCAGCTGATTGCAAGCTAAATTTCTGGAGTTCTCTTCCCATCACCACCACTCCTTCCTCCGGGGAGGATGGGATTGAGCCCTCCTCGACACATCCCCTCTGTCCCAGGGTCTAACAGTGGTGGGAGTTTTGAACTACCTAATTAGTGGTTTGTTTCAGTCTCTTCTGCCTTCACTTAGAGCTAGGATTAACAAATACACAATGGAAACAGATTTTCTCATGTTTGGGCTTGGTTGTTTATTAAACCATATCAAAAATTGTAGAGCATTCAGCAGCTCTTCCAGCTACCTGTTAGAAGCGAGGAAAATGGAGAAAGATCCAGCTGCTACAAAGTCTCTTAAAGCTAAACAGTCCAATAGAGAATTAACACTATATTATTTATCCTTTTAACCCAATAACTAAATTCCCACGACCCTTAGTGTGACACTGGCTAACCAGAAACTACTGCCTGAAACCTATTGAAGAAGAAGGAAGATGAACACTGAAAAAGACACTACTTAAAATCCTCCATCTTGTCCCATAACCTATTACTATACTATAAAAACCTCAAATTTAAGACTCATCACTATGTGAAAGCACACACCTTTATTTCACTACACACCCATGATTTTAACTCCATCACTCAAATTTGGAAGTTTTCTCCAAGGCCACAAGTCAAAAGCAGTGTTCTCCAGGGGGTCAGTGCCTGAAAGTACAGAAAGCTCAAAAACCCCAGATTTTTGTGATCCAACACCAGGGGTCAGACAGGGGTGGCCCAGGGGACAGCACAGTACAGCAGGCAGTGGCAGCCCCCCACCTCTGAGCCTGTCCACCCACCAGAGGAAGCAGGCAGGGAGATCTCCTGCTTTTGGGTGGGACACCAGATGGGTGTGATGTCCCTGCCATGGGACCACATCCCACAGCTCCAGACAGCCCTGGGCAAGGCCAGCTGACAGTGAGTGGCTTGAACTGGCAGAAAGGAAAGCTGCCAAAAGCCCTCCAAACAAACAAGAACAAGCAAACAGACTATCCAGTTAACTCTGCAGACACTTGGCAGGAGGCAGCGAGAAGTTGCTCCTAAAATTTCCTGAGGAAATAATTCCTCACACCTCTCTGAGGCTTAGGAAAATTGAGTACTGGAGGCAAACATTGTGCTGGGTCATTATTTCCATGAATTTGCTGCCCAGGGAGTACATGCCATTCCCAAACTGCTCAGTCATCACCCCCAGCCCCCTTGATGCCAGCAGTGCCCAGGACTGGGCAGCAGCAACTCCAGTGCCCAGCACAAAGGAGGGGCCAGACAGCAAAATTCAATCATTCCATGAATTTACACTTTGTTTGCTTCTCAGCAGTGACAACTATAAAATCTAGTTGGGGAAAACCATGCCCTAAGCTATCATGGATGCTGCCATCTATATTTAATCTATACAGACACACACATACATATCTGCAGACACACAGCAAGGCCCATCACACCTCAAAGGGCACCACTCACACCAGCTGGGGTGGCTCCTGCTGAGTCAGGTAAATTCATTAGTTTTTTTGTTGGTTTGTTTTGTTTTTTTTATGGAAAGTTTTCTCCTGACAGGTGGCATTCAAGTGCCAGTAAAAGCTAATAAATGTCAAGAAAACAGTCCAGGTGGTGAGTGCTGCCAGTTACCTTGGAGCTCTTTCTGCTAAACAGCAGCTATTTCTGCCACTGCCCAAAATGCTCCACCAGCTCTGCCCACTGCCTGCAGAAAGCAGAATTATGCCTTGAAAGCAGGAGCCTTATCTGGCACTTTGAGCTGGATGGATGAGGGACTTGGAGGCCAGATCCTTCCAGCACCACTAAAACACAGCTGCCTCTACTCAGGAAGGTTACACATGCGGTGGGAAGAGAGGGATTAAAAGCCAAACATTGTACAGGACTTTTGCCTTCAAAATGCATTTTAGTTAGAATAAAATACAAGCTCTGGGTCTTTCACAGCAACTCCAAGAAGTTGTCCAGTATCACTGTGAGAGGAAGAGCATGGAAGAAAACCATATTGCCATAAATGTGATCCAGCCCCAAAGCAGCAGAGTTCATCTGTGGGACCCTAAAGCTGCCCCTGGTGCCCTGTGCTGGAGGAACTGGCTGGAACAGGAGCTCATTGCATCTGAGCAGACCCCAGACTGACCACAGGCACAACCACACCAAAACCTAAAGGGTTGGGAAAGAGGAGGATGCAAAACCATTTTTAAAAGGCACAATGACTCTTCCCATGTCACCCTCACTATGTAGGGATGTCCCCACACATCCCAAAGACATGTCCTGGTGCCAGCTGTAACTGAGCACTGACAGCAGCCCCCCAGCCTCCAGCAGGGTGAAGCCCCAGCACCCCAGCCAGGCACAGGGCACCCCACAACTCCCCTGGGTGCTCCCCTGGCCACCCATGAAGAGCCAGATCCCAGAGCCCCTGTGCCTGCCCTCCCTGTGGGCAGCACAGCAGCCACCCAGCCTGGGTGCAGAGCCCATCTTCTGCCAAAGCATAATGGAAAAGAAAAATATAAGCAAAAAAATGCCCAAATGTTTTTTAAGATGAGTCACTTCAGCCTCAAAATGCAGCATATGCTTTGGCCATGGTAAGAAAACACAAGAAAAAATATAAATGATGCCAGTGATGGAAAACTTCCTTTTCTGTTAAAGGGGGTTATATTTCTAAAGAAAAACAAGGCCAAAGTAGTAGTAAAGAAAAGTTCCTTTCCTAGAACAAGAGATCCCTTAAATGAACCAAACCTTGCTAAATTGGTCCTGGTGCTTCCGTGACACAGGTGAAGTTTTGGCCGTTGGGAAGTGCTGCCCCAGCTCCTTCCCAGGAAGGAACACACAAGATGTGTCACTCAAAAATGACCTACACCAGGCTTCCTGCACACAGACACAGAGCCAGCAGAAGAAAGGCTGGGAATTCCATCAGCATCTGGGACAACACACCAGTGTCTCCTCCATCCCTCAGCACTCTGGGACTGCTCTAACTGGGGATGTTCACCAAGAGGTGCCACAGGAAATCACCACAGGATGACTACCAGAACAAAGGGGATGCTGCTTTCCAGCAGGGATGCTCCTCCTGCCCCATCTCCACCCCAAGCCCAGGCTCTGAGGAGCCTTACCATGCCTAGCAGCAAACCCATCCCATATGCACAGATGAGCTTTAATCCCAAGAACACGCAGGTTGCCCAATCTGGCCTTTGGAAAAAATAGAAGTCAAACCAAACAAAAAAACCCCACACACACACTCAATTTGTGCTTTTCATGTTTCAAGAGACTCATACCCACTCGAGGCAGCAAAGTTTCTGCCAGCTCTCCCTCTGTTTTAACTTGTCTTCATGGGCTTCTTTTCTGCAGAAGGGAAAACAAACCCAACACACTGGAAAGCTGGATATATTCAGTAAGATTTTTATCCAAGCAGTTCAGTCAAACTAATGAAGAAAGATCATTAAAAACCCAAAGTTTGAGTTAATATGTTATTATACAAGTGCAATTCAGCTGCTATGCTAATAAAAAGCCTTTGGGGAATGAAAAACAAGCCAAACTGCAAAGCACATAATTTATAATTCTACTGGTATTCTTAAAAACACACACACAACAAAACAAGAAAAAAAATACTCAACACATTTTGTATTTGGCTTCCTAATCATTGTCACTTTTCAATTAGAAGAGACCTCATTCCATTTCTCTCTGTAATTTTCCCCAAGGGAAGTGTTATAAATGCACTAGGCTTTACAAGATGGGCATATTCCGCCTCCAAATGCAAGGCAAGGTCACACTAATTTAATTTTGCATAATTTTTATTCCAGAATACATTTCAAACTAACAGGTTCAGACATCACATTTAAGTGACACAACCTGCTTTTCCGTATTTTCCGTCTAGACGCGGCAGCTCCGGGAGCCGGGCGCTGTGCGTGCAACTGTTTTGCAACGAAGCATTTTCCCCCCCAGATCCTCCCCACCCTAAATTCGTGTATTCGTGACCAGGGAGAAGCACTTGTCACGTCCCATTCTTCACGTTCACTGCTCCTTGCCACTTCAAACCACGCCTGGCCTTGAACAAGGGCTTGGCAGAGGATTATGGAGATGTATTAATGAGTGATAAAGATTTTCTGCTTCCCAAAGCCTGTGCACTCCACTTTCCTGTATTTAGAAGAAGCTCATGCCCTTGCTGACCACCTTGCTGCCCAGTCACCATGACCATAAAGTGTCTGAAATATATGGATTTATGTGTGGGTCCCACTGCAGACCACATTTATGGCTCCACAGAAGTTGCTGCATCTGGCAGCTTCCTTGAGTCCTTTTAAGCAAAATACTGGCACCCACAGGTTTAAATTAATTAATATATTTACAAGGAGAGAGAGTGATTTGAGTCAATGGTGATGCTGGGGGCACCCTCACAGCCATAGGGGAGGTGAGGCTGGGTTATACTTTAAATGCATTGCCTTGCCTTTTACAGCTGCATTACAGTTCGTAAAATGCTTCCTATAAACTTTATTAATGCTCTTCCTTCCACATAGAGTATCTCTGCAGAAGACAAACTCTCCAAATCACCTCAAGTATAAAGGAGGAAAAAAAACCAAACTACCAAAACCTGTATTTTGCTGCAATCATTCCAGACACTCCACCTATCATTTACAGGTGGACAGGATCACTTATAGGCAGGGTCTCAGCCAAGATGACCTGTGCTTTCAGCCACAAAGAACACACATCTGCAGGTCAAACCAGTCATCCCCGAGCTTCAATTACAATTTCTGTATGTACTGGAATTGTGTATCATGTGAGAAGAGATGAGAAAAAGTGAAATTACTCAGGAGATAATGGCAAAGATGAAGAAATGTAGCTACACTAGCCATAACTCCTAAGGAAAAAAACTTTAAAAAAATCTCACACTCCGAACATACTCACACACAGTTACACATTCTTAACACACTCACACACACACTTTTACACATTCCTACACACTTACACATACTCTTATTCTCATTAAAGAGTGTTCTCCCTCTCAGAGGCTGTGGACAGCAGAGATGAAAGAACAAAGAAATTCAGATGGCAGATTACTCACCCTCGCTCATCCACTAGGTCATCTTAGAAACAATCAGAGCAGGCAAAGTCATTACTGCACTATTTTTGTATTAGCATCTGCTGCATTTATCTTCTAATACCCTCATAAAACGAGATATGAAGGGCCCATCAGATTGTCAACAGTTGTGTTTGTTTACAAGACAGCAGGGGAAGTACTGCAGATAGATACAGAATATGATCTCAATATTGAGAATGCTGCTGCTGGCACTGACTGGCAGCACCTTGAAGCTGCAGCAACATCAAGGCATCAAAGGGACCAGGATCAGGCCTGTGACAACTGGGAAGAGATCATTTTGGGCCAGCTTCATGCATCATCAGTACAGTTAACAGCTAAACTTCATTTCTGGATTCAGCACAGTCAATTCTGCAGTGAGCAGAAATGATACCACACGAGCCAGTGAGGACAGGCTGAGATGGGGCAGGAGGGCAAGGAGCAGGTGAGACTCAGAAAAGGAGCCAGTTGAAAAAAAATCATTGCTGGAAAACAGGGGATAGGGCCTCAAGAAGTCCTGGTCATAGTGCCAAGCCTTGGGCCATAACTGTGTTTAACATAATTCTTTTTCTTCAGATGTCACCCCAGGTAATCAAGCATCACATCCTCTGAGTCACTGGCAGATGATGGCCTCATCCCCTCACCCCCTTTTTTGTTTGTTTTAAAGGAAACAGCCCCATTTCATTCTTAATAGTCACAGAAATATCAGACTGGTTGGGGCTCAGAACATTTTTTAGTGCTTAGAAAACACAGCAACTGTCCTGGGTCTGTTTTCAGAAGGTGACCTTCCCAAGCTCGCTGTGGGGAGTGGGACACTCATCCAAGGGCCAGAGAGGCAGGATCAGCATGGCAGAACTCAGCTTTTACAGGGAAATGGCAAATGTGAGAGCTGGGGTCAGCAGCTCTGTCAGTCAGGATGATTCCTGGCTCCGAGCAGAGACCTGTCAACTGGACACTTGTTTAGAGAAACTCCTGAAGACATGAAACAGCTCCCTCAGAGCAATGAGATCTAACAAGGTTCTTTGGGACACACAGACTCTCTGAAATCTTGCATATGCCAACCCCTTCTCTCTTTTCTGTGCCTATTTCTCTCACCCTCCCCTTCTCCAGGATTTTTAGACTAGGTATTTCACACACAGTCAGGCTGATCCCAGCCTACCAAGATGACTGGAAGGAGTACATGGCTTTTGAAGTTACTCCCAAGGGTGAGAACAGCTGAACCAGATTAAAAGAATAAAGTCATTTTGATTTTGCACTTAAAAGACAGGTAAATTTGCTTGCTCACCAGAAAATGTTGAGCAGGGCTCACAGCCCCCACCAAGCTGAGAACATCCAAAATATCTCCTGCTTCCCGAGAGGAAGCACAATAGCATCAGGCCTGGATGGTGTCTGGGCAGGGGTGATGGCAGAACATCACCCACCCCTTTGACCAAGAGTACCAAGAGAGAGGGACACAAAAACAAGAGTTTACCATCTGCAATCATAAACAGCTTGAACCAGAAAAAAAATTTCTACCAAATAACGAGTGAAAAAACACAGCACACAATATCTGGATCAAACCCCACCAGCTGACCCTGAAAGACCAAACAGGTTTTGTTTGTCAGGGGTATTTCTAACAGCCAGTAAAAATAAACACATTAATAAATAAGTATTTTCGTATACCCTGGAAATACTCCTGATCAATATGTGGCTTGCTACTGTAGAGGTTTTTTTTTTCCTTCCAGCCAGCAGAAACTCATGACAAAGGAAAGCACATCTCATTTATGAACTTAGCTATAAATACTTTTGCTAACTGCCATTTAGGAATTTCATTTCCTGCTTGAGCAAGTCCTGTTGAAAGAGGCAATTACCAAATTTGTTTCTAGTTATAGAAATAGATGTTTGTCGCTGCCCACATCTGTTTCGACAGACAAATTGCCAGACGCGGACGCTCCAAGGAGAGCAAGTGCTCCATGCAGGGAGGGCTTTGCCCCCTTTCCAGAAACCCAGGGGCAATTACAGGGATTGGGATTCTGATTCCAGCTTCCTCCCAGCCCTGTCTCCCACTGCAATGGAGCTGCCTTGTGCTGACAGGGCACCTGCAGCCACCTGCACATTACCCAGCAGTGCAGCAGCCTGCTCCCTCCTCCTGCTGCTGCAGGGACACCAGGGAACGTGGGATTCATTTGTCACCCAGCCCAATGAAGTGCCTTGAGTTCTGGAGGTCACGAGGACCCAGCAGGCTGCACTTGCTGTGCACACAGCAAGGCAGGCAGCAGCAGGGCAGGGACATGGCACAGGCTGTCCTGCTCCATGGGGACACCCCAGCGCACAGATCCAGCAGGGATGGCACAGGAGTGTGGACATGGGAGTTTGTGGATGTCATTGGCACCAAACCCAGCCTCTCCCAGCTGAACAAGTGCTGTACACACCAGGTTTCACCAGGTGTCTCTCCACCCTGGCTGTCCCCTAGAAAGTTTCCCTTTCCACTTATGCTTGGGGAAACCATCCACTGGTCAACTTGCAGTGCGCTCAGCCACGACCCTGCCAGAGCCCAAAGCAGCTCCAGGTGCCCTGGGGCCAGCACCCAACCCTGTCATGGTGCCCAGCAAGTCCTGAGGGACACCTCCAGTGAGACACAGACAGCAGCAGTGCCTGTGCCTCCCTGCCACAAGCATGACACCCATCAACTCACACCCAGCACCCAGGTCAGGGACATGACTGAGGTGCAGAAAAGCCACAGAACACCCCAAATTGTGGCTAGGTAACCTGTGATCCTCCAGCATTTCTACTCCATACCAGCATGGCTCCCTCATTTGTCAACCAGCACAGCCCCGAGGAGCCCCTTGACATTTGGGAATGGTGCTGGGACCCTGCCATGCCCCTGTCCCGAGGCTGCAGCTCCCCCAGGGGCTCCAGGACACACAGCCCCGGGCAGCAGTGCCACAGGGGCTGCCCTGGCTCACAGACGGGTGTTGAAACCCAGATTGAGCAAGCTGGCCAAAGCCACACAGGTCATGACAGGGCTGGAACTGCGACCGGATTTCCTCAGCACGGTCCAGGGCCAAGAAACGGGAAACATTCCCTGCTCTGGCTCTTCCCAAGCACCGTTATCATCTGTGCCACTCTGCAGCTCCTGCTCTCCAGAGGAGTGACCTTTCACAAGGCAAGGTACTCCCAGGGAACAAGGACAATCTTAAGTTACAGGCAAAATTATGCATTGCAGGGAAAAAAATATGCAAAATGCATGCAAATGCCCAGAACAAGGCACACTGTGTCTGGTCACTGCAGGATTCAAGTTCAGTTCTTGAACTGGTCTGAACTGGTCGCTGCCACCAGATGGGAGCGAATGCATGTGCACACTCTCACAGAGATGTGAAAAAAAATTATATATTTTTATATATATATATACACACCAGAGTGAATGGGGGAGGTGAGTACAACCGCCCCAAATCTGACAAAATTATAGGTAATAAATTTACTTCCACCTCAGCTGCAGCAACAGCCTGAGAAAGGTTTTAACTCCCACAGCAGATCTGCTGGGAAGTCTGTTTTGTTGGGGGGNCCATCCAGAGGATCCCTGCCCTTCCCGAGCATCCCTATCCCCATCCTGGGGTGCTCTGCCCCTTCCCCCGGCCATCCCCATCCAGGGGTTGGATCCCTGCCCTCCCCGAGCATCCCCATCCCGGCCCATCTGCGTCCCTCCCGCCGCCCCATTGTGCCGCTCCCCCGTCCCATCCTCAGACACACGGGGCAGGGGGGCTGCGGGGAGCCGACCCCCGGGTCAGCCCCCACAATGGGCTCGGGGGGAGGCGGAGGAGGCCGGGCTCGCCCGTCCCGGCCGCGCTGGGGCCGGCCCTGCCCTGCCACCTGCCCGCCGGGATGCGGGATGCGGGCGCAGCTGCCCCGC
>VXBI01006779.1:2419761-2442953 GCA_013397375.1 Toxostoma redivivum | reverse complement strand
GCCGGCGGGGAGCCGCCCCCCGGGCCAGCCCCCACAATGGGCTCGGGGGGAGGCGGAGGAGGCCGGGCTCGCCCGTCCCGGCCGCGCTGGGGCCGGCCCTGCCCTGCCACCTGCCCGCCGGGATGCGGGATGCGGGCGCAGCTGCCCCGCACCGGGCGCAAGGCGCTCGGCGGGGCGGGAGAGGGCACAGCACCGACGGGAGGATTATCCATGGACACAGCCTGTCCCCTTTTCACTGCATTTAACAATAAAGCAGTAGCTATAGCAACGGGGTTAATTAATGCATCGATTTGCATAACTAAAACTCCGCGCACCCATTCAAAGCCCGCCGATGTGATGTGCTCGCTCGGACGGCGACCCGCACCCAGGGCTGCGGGGACACCCCCGGTGCAGCCATCCTCTCCTCACCCTCCGTCCCCACCAAGCCTTTGCACACCGGCATGTGGAAAAGAGCAGGACAACGGGGGCCGAAGTGTCCTTCAAAAAAATAAAACTGTGGGGAAAAGTGATTTTCAGGGATGGAGGGAGTAAAGCGCATTCCAAGGCAGAGGGGGTAAGGAGATAGGGAATGTAAAGGTTTCAGACTATCGTATAACCAGAGGGGGAAATGTCTTCTCACCACAAACATGCATCTGCATGATGTCTAGACAGTCATAAAAAGGGCAATTAAAGTACTGCAGGCTGCAGTAAGCCAATGTCTCCTCTCCCAGTCTAAACAGTTGAAACATACTGCACGAACTTCGGGGAAAAAAAATACAGGATAGAGAGAGAAAAACACAAGTTTGTAAGGAAAAATGTTTTGAAATTCAGCTTTAAATAAGCCAGTAAATTAATTCAACCTTGTCACATCTCTGCCTTATAACATATCAAATATTCCGCCTGCGTCCTGTCTAGACTGCGATAACAAAGGGCATTTAAAGCCCTGCAAGATGCGCTGACAGAGTAGCCATTTAAAGACGCAGTATTGCTTTCTCCATCTAAAACGATTTGTCAGATGGAGTTAAAATGAAAATGATAAGTAATCACTCTGGTTCACAACCATTTCAAAAGGGAAAAAAACCACAAAACCCCCACAGCTCATAGATATAAATCCCACTAAAATCATTCCAATGTATCATTCCAGTGGGATTTGTCTGGCCTCCTTTTTTATGGCATTTGCTTTTTTTTAAAAATTTATTTTATTAATCTGAGATGTCAGTAGCTTTCTGCAGCACATGCATTTCTAAGTTGGAGTGCATTAAGTTCGAAAAAGCCAGCTCCAAGTTTTAACTGATTTATTGGCATAAAATGATGACTCGTGGGAAAACACTATTATAATCCCAAGGGTTAAAAACACTGAAAAGGAATTTTTTGTTTTTATTTACTTAGAAATAAAAGAATAAACTGTATCACATGAGGAAAACTGGCCAGTCCCCATCACTGACACAGCTGAGCCTGCTCAGTCCCAGTCCTCAGGAATGCAAAAAAGAAAAGAAAGTTAAAGCGAACTATGTGGGTGTGCAGAGTGTTGGTTTTTTTACTTAGAAAGGATGGTTTTCTGGAAAAAACACAATAGAATCCTGTCTAACACAAAATAACCCCACTCTCCTTCTCTGAGCTTTATCAATCATTGAAGAAACAAAAAAACCCAAAATAAAATACACAGGTGAAATCACTGATCTGCTGAACAGGAGGGCAAACACTGCCTGCGACAGAGCGAGGCCACGCTGGGCCAACACTTCCACTGCAGTGCAAGACTGGCCTGAGAGACTTTTGCTGTGACATGGCATGACCACATGGCCCTGGCATGACCCTGTGCCCAGCCCCAGGACCAACCCCACTGCCCAGTCCCTTCTACAGGGAGAGGTCACAGTCAAAGTCACCCCTGGAAATCCAGAACCAGCTTGAATTCAGTTGTTCTCTGCTCCTCACCCCATAGCATCCCACCACCACCTCATCTGCACCTCCCTCTGTCTCCCAACCCTTGTTTCTTAATTATTATTTTAATAAGACTGTTTCCAACTTCATTGTTCATTCCGCAATAGCCCAAGGGCTACAACTGTTCATTAGACAGAATTTCTGCTTTAATTGCACTGACACAGATGTGTAGGTTATCTGGAAGAAATTACTAAAATGAGCAGTAAAGAATGGGGCTGGATGATTTTCTTCCCTTATGGAAAGCTTAATTTAACATTATTTCCCCCCACACCCCACACAAGCAGCATCATTCTCTGCACTCTGGGTTGCAGAGGAATTAACCCCAAACTGTTCCCACTGCACACAGGTGCATGAGGATTCCCTCAGGGGTGAGAGGGGCAGGTCTGGGGGCTCTGTGGTCTCCACCACTGCCAGTGGGGTGGTCTGTGCTCCCCTCATGTGAGCAGCACAAATCTGTAACATTCCCCCAAGAGTGGAAGCATCTGGGACTACAGATAAAGCTTTGGGGAAGAGTTGGGCCACCACTGCTCAACATGCCTGTCCCTGCATGTACCAGGGCTGGGGTGGGAAACAGACTCCCTTGGTCCCCCCTCACTCTCTGAAAAGAAGAAACACCAAGAAATGTCATCACTTCTGCTCAACAGTGCCTGGGCCTCGAACCCACCATAGCCATGCAGCTGTCAAAGCCATGGAGTTCACATGAACTTCCTCTGCAATTCATGTTGGCAAGAGCCAGACACATAATAGCCCTGGATTCAGAGAGAAAGAGCTGCCAGCATTATTTCTATTTAAAACCTCTATTTGAGCTTCATAGACTCATTTTTCACACATGATACACATGCACACACACAAAATGCAGAAGCAAGCCAGATCCAGAAGCATTTCACTTCACCAAGAGCAGTGCCTAACAGCAATTTCAGGTTTTGGCTCTCTGTGACTATTTAATAGAATTTAATTCAATATTAAAAAGCATGAACCTGCCAATTTTTTGTTATGTCTTCTTGCCAGGAAGAAGAAAAGAAGTTGTTCCCAACTTCTTTATCAAACCATTCCCTCCTCCAGACAAGGGGCTGCAGCCCAGAGGCACCTCCTGGCCAGGGCAAGGCTGACCAGGGCGGGCTGGGGCAGGGCCAACAGCACAGGTTCAAGTCCCATCTCCAAATATGTCTCAAAGCCACTAAAAACGTCTCCTTCAGCCAAACTTGTCTTTAAGAGGGAAGGAAAATTTCACAAATGCTTCATGTTAAAAAAGCCCGCATTAAGGGAAAAACCTTCCCTTTGTTGCTAGGGGAGTTACTTGCTTTGTATCTGCTGAAAACCTTTAAAATGCCACCATTGTATTCAGAAAAAAAAAAAAAAAAACAACCCGGAGACTGAAGCACCTCATGTGCTAAAAATCAAGAGACAGAACACTTCAGTTCCATCCTTCATTTGCAAGTACTTTGCTCAGGCCTGACTTCGTTTTGTGTCTTGGTCCTCGATGCTTTTTGGCAGTTTGCTCCAGACTTACTGGCAAGGGCTAAAAGGTTTCTATTTAGCTGGTGTCAGCTGAGCATCTGTGCCGGCAAGAACTGGAGTGGGGGTGATCCCAACTGCCTTTCAAAAAGCACATTTCTTTCTGGGAGCTGCCAGAATAATTTGGAGTGTGTTTGGGTAGCGGGGTGACTCCCTCCGGAGGGGCGCAGCGCTCGGCGCGGGGAGCGATCCCTGAGCGGCGGAGGGAAAAGGAGCTGGGAACGCTCCCTAACCTGTGACCCTGACAACAAAAGGCAGGGAGAGCGTCTAGACCTCCAGTCTGCCGGGGAGTGAAGGGAGCATTGTGCTCCGGCACACTGGGGCTGCTCAGACAAGGCGGGCACAGAGGCGCTGCGGGGCAGCCCCAGCTGCGGCCGCAGCATCGCCCGAACCGCTGCCGGGGAGGGGGCACGCACAGCCCTCCCTCCTTCCCTTCCTCCCCAGCACAGCCTTTCAGGGCAGCTTCCCCTTCCCAGCACAGCTGGAACCCGCGGAGGTGAAGGAGCCCATCATGTTTCCAGCCCCGAGTTTCCCTTTGCCTCCGTGTATTTTTGCACAGAGCATCCTCCCGCTCCTGAACACGGTGATCCTGCAATTCCAGCCCCGCGCTGACTGCCAACAGGAAAGAGCAAAAAAGAAATACATGCTTCCTTCCACAGAGCCTTTAGTTTTTGCTTTCCCTGTCTGGCTCAATTAAAAGGGGACAAACCAAAATGTTCCCTCTCTGCCAAGTCTAGAGGTCAGCTCAACATTCAGGAAAAGCCAGTCCCAGCTTTAACACATATTTCTTGTGTGACCCTGATCAAACCCCTTGGCTTCCCAGTGTCGAGGTCCCCGCATGTAAAAATACAAATACCCTAAATAAATGCTGCAGCTAATGGCAGGTTACTGCCAGGGAACTGCACGAAGAGAAAATAAAAGACCTATTAAAAGCCCTCGTTCGTCTCTGCCAGAAAGAAAACACTATTACCCAGTACTTAAAAAGATGCATTAAAGGAGACAGAGCATCCGGGGGAGTTAGGGACACCCCTGGCAGAGCAATGAGGGGAAGCACTCCTGGCCAACCACCTCCATGTGCCCTCAGGATAAGGTTTTGGGGTGATCCCACACCCAGGCCATGCCCTGACCGTGCCAGCACAGGCAGCAGGAGCAGCACTGAGCACACCCAGCACAGAGTGGGGCTGCACACAAACCTGGGAATCCACAGACCAGAACGCTGAGCAAAACAAAAGACTTTAGTTTCACTGTTCCTGAAGGAAAGGTAAATACCTGGAAGATGTGCTCCAGCCCAGCTGAAGGGATGTAAAACCCGTGTGACCCATGGTGGCATTGGTGTGGTGCCACCCTGGGCATCAGTGACACTCACTGGCTCAGTGGCACCACTCCACATGGGACCTGTAACCCTTGGCACCTCAGGCAGCTGCAGGGAACCCTCCCTCTTTCTGCCAGCTCCAGGCTGGAGCTGTGGAATTACAGCCTGAGACCAAGCAAAACCAGACCCAGCAACTGAGATCACTTAAACAGCCATTAAATCCCCACCTCCTTCTGATGAGAGGTGATTTATCAACAGCTGATGGTGAATCCAGTTAATTCAGAGCAAGAGAGGAGTTTTAATATCCTGGTAGCCACCTGATGCCAATCCTTCACCAGCACACCTCACCATATCCATACCTTACACAACAAAAAAGTGAGGGACAAGGACTTTCTTCTCCCTGTGCCTTTGATGCTTCCTACCCCATCTCCAAAACATCACCAGCCCTATGGTATCTCCTTCCCCAGGTGCTCCAGGCCCCTGGGAACTACTGAGGCACCAACAGAGCCAGGAGCTGCGACAGGACACTGGATGGTGGCACCAGGGCAAGATGCCACGCACCTGCAGACTCAGCAGGGTCCAGCCAGGACTTCCTCAGAGCCTGGCACCTGCCATGGCAGCAGCTCATCCTCCTGACAACTGCCTGGGATTTATTTTTGGTGCACATGCACAGGGAGACTGAGAGATCCCACACTGGGATTTTATCAGCAGTGCGCAGCTATGGAAACAAATGCATTTAAGACTAATATAACTAAATGCCCAAACCCACAACAATAAAATAAAGAACGGTGCACATTGGCATTTTCACAGGGGAGCATCACAGTGAATGCAGAGCAGGACCCAGCTTCTCTCAGAATTCACCCAAACTTTTAAGAAATCACACATTTTCATGTACTTACAATGTTTAGCTATGTGAATTTTGCTTGGTGCAAACCCTCCACCCTGCCCTTTGATTTTAAAGAGTTCAAGGAATGCATCTCCTCCTAAATAAGATGAACAGCCATTTGTTGAAGGCATTCTCTCCTTCCCCCTCTGTACCCATTTCCAAGCTACCCTCTGTGAGCAGCAGGAGAGCTGACAGAAAATCCACCAGAAACTGCAGCACCTCTCTTTTACTCCCCATGGAGGGGACACAGTGGTGCCTGATCATGCCCCAGTGCACAGATCTGGGCAGAGGCTGCAGCTCAGCCAAACTGTTCCCTCTCAGCAGGCACAAGAGGGATCCACAAGTCATTAAAAGGAATCCAAGAGTCTGACATCCACACCACAGACACCCAGGAGTTACCAGGGAGATGGTGGAATACCTCAAAAACCCAGGAAAAAATGCCCAGTGAAAGCCAAACCTCCCTTGCAGGAGGTAGCTCTGCTCCCTGCCCAGGATTGGAGTTCTGATCCACCACGTGCAGGGCTTTATCCCAGGTGGCACAGGGATGGGCATGGGCATCTCTCTGGGATGGGCACGGGCATCTGTCCCTGGGGCTCTGGCTCTGCAGGCAGCAGCAGGACGCTCCAGGAGGACGCGGGTGGCGGAGGTGGCGATGTCTGGGAATGCCGGCCCAGGCTGGAGCTGCAGACAAGGACCCAGACAACAAAGGCGAGGCAAAAAGCCGTCTGATAGAGGCAGCCCCGTCTGGCAGGCCGGGCTTTCAGAAGCCCGGGCATGCACTGATGTCTGCAAGCACAGCTCTTCGCTGGGTGCACAATTAACCCCGCAGCAAGATCACTAAAGTGTCCTGCAGCACACTCCAATAGTATCCATCTGGTAAGATGAAAAAAACCCAAAGAGTACAGGAGTGCAGCAAAGGAGCAAACAACTGGAGACTGCAGGGAATGACTCTACAACAAACAAAAATTATACTTAATTTTCTGTTATTTATATTCTAAGAAAACCGCATGTTTTCACTTGCATCTCTGCCTCCCTTCCCGAGGCACAAACACACACACACACAGAATGGGAAGACCAGGGAAAGCAGGAAGAGCAGCACAGCTCCAGCACATCCCTGCTCACACACTTTCCCAAATCACAGCACAAGAAAACGGGTGTGAGTTTTACAACCGTGGAGCAACAGCCAAACACCTTTTGCTGGAGCGAAAACGCCACGAGAACCGCTCAGAGCACTGGGACACCGCGGCTCCCTCTGCCCGCCTGATCTGCTGAGATCTTAAGGCATTAATATAAAATAAATGTAAATAAACCATTGACTGTAAATGTAAATAAACCATTGCAGGACAGTTTCCCTACGGGCTGGTGTGAGTGTCCCAGCTCCAGGCTGATCCCAGCCTCAGGCTCCCACGGTTCCCCTGCCTGATGTCTGCACCACGATAACGCTGCCGGGGGACCAGTGGTGTCTTACAGCTTTTTTGCATAAGCAAGGATTGTCCTGCTGTGCAACCAAATTGTGCCACCAGGCTCGAAATAAAGGAACTGAAATAATTCTCTTTTTTCCCTCTTATTTTAGATTATGACTTTTACTAATTGATGCTTGATAAAAGCCTAATGAATGGTTTGTAGGCATTATAAGCATATTAAGGATCTGAGTGTGGTTATAAGCCAAGGTCATAAGCTCTATTGACTTTCCAGGCTCTATAGCAATTGATTTGCCATTTATTAAAATCATTTATTCACCACTTGTTAACACTGTATTTAGCTAGTTCTTCCCCAGCAGGCTTGAGGCACCACATTTGAGCAAAGACACCTCAGTTTTGAGGTACTGCCATGAACTCAATTCTAAACTGAAAGACAGACCCATAAACATTAAAACAGTGTCTTTTTAAAGGTTCTTTTGCAAACAGGTTCAGCTCAAATCCAGGAGCCTGGTTTAACAGGGCTTCCAGTGCCTGGTTTTGTCTGTGCTGAACACGGACATCTTTGGCCACACTCAGCAGAAGTCCCACATCCCATGGCTTAAAAAAATTCAGGATGTCAACTACTTTACTTTCATAAAATAGAGTGAATCTCTTTCCTCAATGTAACACTGCTCATCAGTTTGCCAGTGTAGCAGCAAACAAAAGAACACTGGTGCTTAAAATGACAGCTTTTGAACATGTTTCTACATTGAAGAGCAGAAGAAAAAAAAAATCCCATCCAGGATTACCAAAGGGCAGCCAGATCTGGACAGACAAAAACCAGCAGGTTTGCACAGTCAGCCTCTGAAGACACCACTGCATCCCCCTGTGCACCAGAAGAGCAGGTACCTACTGCTCTGGGGGCCAGGCAATGTCCCACCCGTTCCGTGGAGCAGTAACCAGGCTGTTTACTGTACAGCAGCTGCAATCATGCAATCAGCCTTCGTAATTAGATCTTGGCAACTCTTGAAATACTTCACTTACCCAGTTTACCTGGAAAGGTGCGACCTAAACATTCAGTGCCTGGAGACATTTGAAAGAAAAACAGAAAGGATCTGTCAGTGATGGGAGCCACCTCTGAGCGGCTGCACACACACCCCAGCTCCCCTCCTGGGGACTCGTCCTGGCAGAGCTCCCCGTGGCCAGCAGACACCTGCTCCCACCATCTCCACAGGGCCAGCAGTACCAGAGATGCCACACTCCTGGTTAATGACCCCACGTGCTTTTCCCACACCAGGTCCCGTTCCTCTCTCCCCTGCTTCCCCAGGACTGCTCTCCTGATCTCGCCTGATGGCAATGCCAAAGTTTCACAGAAGTTTGTGAAGTTTTTGGGATCACTCAGCCCACCCCAAAGACCTCCCTGCCACATGCAACAATGCCAGACTGCCTGTCCATGGCCCAGGGCAGCACTCTGCACTTCAAGGCACTGATGGACTGTTTATCACACTCTGTCTCCTCTGCAAACAGAGCTGAGCCCCACGTGCTGCTGAGCCTGGTGACAGCTCGGTGTCTCCTGACACCCCATGCCCACAGTGGGGGCAGTGGCTGTGGAGTGTTGAAGAGGAAGAGCCACAGCAAAATCTTGCACAACACCCCAGGAGCAATGCCCAGCAGATGTATTTTCGAGTGAGGTGAACAAAGCAGCAAAAAGTTTGCAACAGCAGACAACTCATGACTTCTCTCTCACCCATCAGTGTGTGACTGCCTGCAACACTGAAGGGATTACAGGACATGGATCCTCCCTAGTCCCTGGCAAGCTGAGACATTCTGGGCTGGGTAGGAGCTCTGCATCCCGCAGGAGGTTCGCCAGAGAAACACGTGTACACAGGAGTCTTTTATGAAGCCTGTAAGAACTGTCTGTCACTGACAATGGTTAATTGGCACTAATTAGTACAGTCTAATCAGAAGGAGTCCTACTGGCCTATAAAACTGGCCTTTAACCTGAGAGCAAGGGAGGCAGTAGCTGCCAGACACAGCACATGGACACACCGCCAGCTCCTCACACTGCTCCTGCCTTTGCAGCAACAGAGCAGGCTCAAGGGAATACATCAGCACACCACTGCTCTTAAATAAAGCTTTAAAAAGTTACTTTCCATGCATCTGGGAGGACAGAGAAAGGCAATTTTTTAATCCCAGGAAAAGATTAAGGCTTAGAGAGTCGTTGTAAATTACTGCAGTAGCTAAATAGCGAGGAGTCACAAGCTGGGCTCACTGATGTGAAGTCAGGCTGATTCAGATGCTTCACATGCAGGTGTTCAAAAGTGGGCCTGAAAATACGAGGTGTCACCTGAAAGCACACGGGCAGCTGAGAGCCTCCAGGCCCATGTGCACCACCACCAACCCCCTGGAATGGGCACTGACACCGAGCGTGACAGGAAAGGAGAGAAAGGAATTCTGCCGAGCCAAACACCAACGTGTGGCAACAAGCTTGGACCTCCTCCTCCTGCTCAGCCAGCTCACTGCACAAAGCCTGAAAAGGGGTGGGAGGCTGGAAAGGAGTGAAAGGCCAAAAGAAGACTGGAGGCCAAAAAGGGTGGGAGTCCCAAAAGTAAAATGTGGAGTCTGAGAAAAAATGTATACCAAAATGGCTTGGGAGACCCAGAAGGGAGGGAGTCCAAAGGAAATTTAAAAGTTGAGAGAAAGAGATGCTGTGCATGCAGCTGAATGGATCAGGATCAGCTTTTCTCTGGCTAGATTTCCAAAAAGGTAGAAAGCAATGTCTCTTCCCTCTCTGCTCCACAGCCCAGGTGATGCAGCGTGACACCTTGTGCATGTGTGGGTATGAGCTCCCCATCATGTCTCATCCAAGATGTTTGGCCATGCTCTGGGATGTGTGGGACAAGCCAACCTGAAGCCTCTGAAGTCAGGCAAGATTCTGGGATGTAGTTTCTCCCCTCTCTCGCAGCATGCCTGCCCCACCCATCCTCACATCTGCCCTTTAGGTTCAGCCACGAATTTGCCAACTTTTAAAATGCAAATGAGAATTGGCACATAAAGTTGGTGCTTTAAACCTGACCAGAGCCACCCTCAGCTCTCCTCCCTCCCTCCTTATATGCATAAACTTTTTTATGCAATCTGCAGCAGGGAAGAGATCCAGGGAGTGGCTGAGCCGTGCCCAGAGCCCTTCTGCAGCCACAGTGCTGCCAGACAGCTCCATGGGAAGGGTGGCTCAGGCTCTCTGCCTACCAGCAGCAGCATGGAACCAGTAATTACCCTGGCTGGACCAACACCTGCTCGTGGTTTTGTCTTACACTGTTTGTGCAACCCAACAGGCTGCCAACAAAGCAGAGATGTGCTTTGCCTAAACAGGTGAAAACATGAAACAGGGAACGGAGCTGCTGTGTTGGTCCCACAACACCTCTGTGCAACACATGCTGGAAAATCACTGCTGCTTCTCCTGCAAGGCTGCACAGCAGAGACAAGCACAGCATGCACTGAAAAGGCAAGAAAGGAGGGAAAAGGGCTGCCCATGTGCAGAGCCCAGCTTCTGGATCCAGCCCCACACTGGTGCAGGACACACAGATGTTCTTTGCTGGGCTGCAACACCAGCACCAGAAGGCCTGGCTTGCCAGGAGAGTCCTGCTAAACTGAGCATCCCACGTGGCACAGCACAGAGGACATGACAGCCCTCACCCAGCCAGGGCTGCCTGCAGAGCAGAGCTGCTCCCAAAAAAAAGCCCTGTGCCAGTTTAGTCCCATTCCCATGCCAAGGATCCAACCCCTGTTCTCACAGAGCAGGAGCTCAGCAGTGGAGTGGGAAGGGCAGCGTGAAGTGACCAAGGGCAAAGACCCCAAAGGAGCACTTGGGCCAGCCTCAGTCTCTGGCAGGATCAGCTCCAACCCCACCAGGTCACACCCAAAAGACACTCTCCCCCAATGGCAGATGGGATTTGTTGTAAATGATTTGTCCTGGAATAAAAACACCAGCCCCACCTCTTGCAGCATATTTACTGAAAGCCACTAAACGTTAAACAGAGGCAAAAAGTCTATCCCAGCAACATCTGGAATTTATCCCTTCTCCCTTCTGGAAGAAAAAAATCATGCTCTATTCTTTTCGAGAAAGAAAAGTGATTATATAGAATTATAATGCTGGAAGAAGATAGAGAAGAGCAGAGATTTTCTTTGAAATGCTGTTTAGACAATTAAAAAGGGATAGTTTCAAAGAAGCAGCAAATACTATCTCAGCTTTTTCTGCCCTGTCTCACAGTACCAGGCATACTTCCCATGCCTTGGCTAAGAGACTCCAAGGAAAGCAACAGATTTTTTACATCCTTTCAAGACCTAACTAGAAAGGAAACTGTCTCTCAGGCCTAACTGGTTGAAGATAGACCAAATAAAAAAAACATTCTTCCAATTCCTGCCAACAGGATTCAAAGGCACCTTGATTTCTATGAAGAAAACCTGCTTTAGGAAAAGCTTTCCGTAAGAGGATGTGTCAGTCTTTACCCAGGAGAGCCAATACTCTGTCTCCCCAGAGAGAAGAATGGAAAGGCTTTAAATATTAAAACAGGAAAAACCATCAAGATTAATATGAGGATGCAAGGTCAAAATGTGATATCCTCCACTTCCTCAGGCTCCTGATCCCAGAATGTCTGGACAACGACCCCGGAGCATCACCTGTGCCCGGATGCAGCTGGGGAAGCCTGGGTTCAGAGGGAAACCCTCCCCAGCCTTCCCGAGGGGGAAGTGAAGCAGTGGCTCTCACGCCAAGCCCACAGAAGTGCCTCCAGCTACTAAATTACCCAACGACTTAAACGAACTGCATTGATCTGGCTGGAAAACAAAGCTGCAGCTCTTGGCACGTGCCCAGTTAGGAGGGTACAGCTGCATTTTTCACCTGCAAGCAGTTACAACCACGGTCAGAGATGCCCCTTCCCCTGGCACAGGGTGACTGAGGGCAGAGACCGAAGGGCAAACACAGGTGAGAGGGAATCACCACTCCAGACACCTCTCAGACACAGCAGAGCCTCAGCAAATGACAGGTATGTCCAGTTTTGCAATCGAGGGCAAGGCTGTTCCTAGAACAAGTCCCATTACTCAGGCTCCTCAACCCCCATCTCCTCAGCTGCACGTGGACTGGATGCAGGATTTCACCAGGACATTAAACTCAGAAGCTGTAAAATCACTGTGCAAAAACCCAATTATACCTATTTTCGTAACAGCCAATTTAAGCTTGTATTTAGGTCCCCTCACATACCCCTACGTTACATAAAGCATTTCTTCCACTTGAAACGTAGCTTTCTAAAGGCCATTTTGCTTAATTTAATGGATGCTTTATGTGGGTCTGCAAATCTCTAGAAACGCAACCAAGGAAGACACATGGCTGCAAGACACAGTGTGATCCCTCCCTGAGCACGCAGCAAGAACAGGAGAGGATGAAAGGCATCTCCAAACCCATGAACCTGCTGAGACTGGAGTGCACTTGTGCTCTGAAGAGCAGCAAAACCCCACGGTCAAGTCAAAGAGGAATTCCTGAGCATCTGCAGGCACTGTTAACCCATTCCAGACCTGTGCAGCAGGATGGATCCTTCTCTCATTCCACAGCCACCAGCTGAACTGAGCCCACTCGGGTATGCTTCCCTTGGATTTCAAAGAGCTGCTTTCTGCACTTCATGTAAATAAATGCAGTCATCTCTTTTTCCTTCTTTTTTTAAAAAAGCTGCACTAATAAAAAGCTCATAGCGAAATCTATTAAATTGAGTCTGTCCATTATGTTTATTGTTCCTTACAATTCAGGCCTGGATGGCAACTCAGTGGAGATTGAGAAGTGTATTTATCAAGAAAACCCACGAGAACAATGAGGATTAAAAGCCATCAGCAAGATAGAATGTGTTTGTAACCCATGCAGCTCACTCTGTACCTCACACAGGACACCCATCAGAGACCTCTGCCCCCTCTCCTTGTTTTTGAGCCCATCTCTGGCTCATCAGCTGACAGGAGAGCCAGCACCTGCATTCCCAGAAAAAGCTGAGGAAAGTGCAGTGTGTATATACTGGCATCAATAAGTCACACTAGAGAAACATAAATGCAGATTGCATTACACACCAGTGATCAGTATCATTAAATGTTACACACCTTGAGTATGTCTGTGCAGTTGGAAACAGTGAATTTGAAAACACGTCTTCCCATTCAAGCAAAGTCCCTTTACAGTAATGTAAGTGTAACAACAAAAATTAGATTCCTGCTTATTACGTGGGAAATAATTGCAATTTAAGATAACTTTTCCCTGAATTGTGTGAGGCAAGTGCCCATCAATCATGTTGTTTCTTCAGTGTCCCAAAGAGAGCACCTAGCAGGACAAGGTACTTTCAGAGCTCAGTGACGAACAGCCTGATCTGGATATGTTATTCTGAGGAACTGAAGCCAAGAGATGACCCTTGGTAAAGTGGAATAAAGGTTAAAATAATGAAAACAGCACAGAAAGAGCAGGACTTGCTCCTTCAGGAAAGATATCTGCCCTCGGTGAGCCCTAGCAGCCAAGCCAGCACAGGGGACACCAACAACCACTGACTCTCGAGGTCTCGCTGCACAAATATCTGTGACAAGCACAAGCAAACCCAGCCTGGTTTCAGGCCTGGAACAGGCACCAAGGACAAGCCCAAGCCTGGGTCATTTCAGCTGCTGAGCTGTGAGTTCCAGCCCGCGACAGGCTCCAAGGGTGAGCCCATGTACCCTGAGCACCGTGGGAACAGCGCGGGAGCCCTGGGAGGCACGGGGCTCCGCTCTGCTTTGGGGGGATCTTTTGTTTTTGTAAGAAATAACGACATTAATCATAACATTAAACAGAAACCACTAAGGGGGAGAATTTCCAAGCTTGCTCAGCACAGAGCCCAGCCCGCAGGGGAGCTGCCAGCCAGTGGCTGCAGACGGCAAATTCCCTGGGACTCGTCCTTGGCAGCCAAAGCCACGGATGGAGGAGGCGACGAGCAGACTCAGGACTGTTGTAGGACTCAGGCTTGGAAATGTGAGTCTGAACACTCAGTGGTTAGATGTCTCTTGGGAACTCATCCAAATGGCACTGCTGCTCTCCCACTTGCCCTGCAGGTAAATCTCGCATGTGGCTTACACAATCTGTTGACTTAAGTAAAGCAAGGGCAGGAGAAGAAAGCTGTTCAGACATCAGGAGAGGCTCATCAGTCCTTTGGGCAAAAGTCTGGGTCACTTCCCCCTCCAAAGAGAACTCAGAGTGTCAGCCAGGCCTTGTGTCCCTTCATGGGAGCATGTGCAGTGAGGGAGCAACAGAACACAGTGCCCAAAACATCAGTGAAAGGACAACAACAATGCATTGCCAAATTCTTCCATATTTTTGGCCAGTGCCGACGCTTAAATTGAGTTTACAGAAACTGGAGTCTGTGAGCTCTGTGCTCTAGTCAAGTCCTCTGAAATCAAACTCAGCAGTGACTGCACAGGTCTCCCAGGGCTCGGGGAGACGAGGCCATGGCCACTTCCAAACCTCATCATGAGTAACACTCATCCATCCTGCAGACATGGGACGCTTCTAACGCACTGTGAGAGCCCTCCATGCTCTGCAAGGGCAACATCTCGTTGGATGCACGTATCTCAGCTGCAGGGTGCAAGGCTGAGGAGCAGGCAGGCTCTGGCAGTCAGGGGTCCAGAGAGAGCCCACCAGAGACCCTCCATCTCTGGAGTGCTTCTTGCGCTGTGTTTCCTATTGCTGGTCTCAAACTCTCTCTTCCTCACAACTAAATCCAGCTCTGGGCCCAGCTCCTCCACCCCTGAGCAGGGCAGGAGCAACGAGCCTCCCCCAGAGCAAAAGCCTAAAACCTGACCAGAGCAATTCTAACACAGCTGCAGCCAGGGATGTTTTGTTATTGGAGTTACAAAGGGACAATTAATTCTCACAATTAGTGAAAAGGGACAGAAGTAGAGAAAGGCCACTTTGTAAGATGCTGGTCATCTTTCCTCAAGATTTGAAACCACTGAAGATGCATTTGGAAGGAAAACTGACCACCTGACCAGCACCATGAGATGTTGCACAGCCATTCTTCCTGGTGTGCCAATGACAAACCCTACCTTGATCATCAACACTCATTAAGTATAAAGCCAAATTCTGTGTGTAAAGCTTACAATGACCAAGGTCTGCAATAGCAGTGACGGGCTTTGCCACTACAAATATTCTCAGTGCATGTTCCTGATCCCTGTCTGAATCTCAAGGAAGGCAGAAGAGCTCTGAGGATGGCGAGGCAGGCTAGACACTCAATCCATCTCTCATATCAGACCTGTGTTAACATTTTAACAGGATCTGTAGCAAGGAGCAGATGTGGTTTTGAGTAATGGTGAGCGTTACTTAACCAGTTATAGTCACTAATGTAATTGACACCTATTCCATCATCCTTAATACACCCACTTCTTTCTCCGATACCATAAATAGATTAGAAAAGTTTCTGCAGATGGCCATGACCCCATTTGTTTGTGCACTTAGCCATGTATGAATCACTCTTGGCTTCTAGCAGCACTCTGGAATTACTGAAAGATAACTAGTCGGCACAGACACCAATAAATGAATCATGCTTTCCACAAGACCAAACCTTTGGGCTTTTACAGACTCCAATTACAAAGTAAGAAGAAAAGAACAAAGAAATTACTCAGTCTATTTGCACAAAGTCATGCAGAGTTGATTCACAGTTTTACAGAATTATTACTGACAATCATTTGTAGGGGGTTAGAGTAACAAACCAGCTACTTTACATATTGGACAGAATGAAGAGATGGAAAAAAATCCCCAAGCCATGTCTTGCACATATTCTTTGAAAAGTAGCCTTGATTTTTGTGCCAGTAACTTTTTTCATCCTTGGTATGCTCCAAGCCTGGGGGTTAATCAGTTTTCATTCGCCAAGGCTAAATTCTGTTTTGCTGGGTTGCTTGGGCCAAGTTTGCAAATGTGGGAAATCCTGTTGCACCTGCTGAAGAGCACAAACCATCACAGGCACAATCCCTCAGCTCTGCAGGCATCAGCAGGGTCTCAGGAATAGTTCAGAGAACTACCATGCACAAAAGCACTCGCCTTTCTAACTGCACTTTTTTGAATATATACTGCAAGTGAAAAATTACCCAGTCTGAGGCATTTTATTAAAGGGATGTGCGAGACTGAATACACCAAGCACAAATGTGTGAACCACTTGAAAGCACTGTGGACATCCACCAACACTGACAACTTGTGAGGCAAGTTTCCAAAGATGTGCAAGGTGTCTTTATGTAACACCACAGTCTGGGACACACTAACACACACCACACACAGTGAAAAACACACCCTCTTCTAAATGGAGCATTAGTCTAGTCCTGCATCAGTGAGAAATGGGAAGTCTGACTATCTGGAGAAACAGGGGACACTGAGGGATTACAGCCTTAGTACTGCTGTACACAGTGAAACAGCGGCATTTAGTTAAAAAAAATCTAAAAGTGAAGGTGGACTTGATGCCAACCTGAGCCTGAACACAGACAGTGCCCTGGTTGTACCATCTCTGAGTGGGATGGATGACTGACATGTCTCAGGGCCACATGCTCCAAATCAGCACCCTGTACCAGAGAGATCCAAAAGCAGGGATAACGCCCCACTGAGCACAGACACTGACAGTTTGGGAGGGATGCAAGTCAAATGTTCACACAGCACTGTTTATCTAAGGCCTACCAGTACCCTTTGCATGTACTGAGACCCAGCTTCCTGGGTGAATTTACCTTGCAAATGAAATGTGTGCCCTGTTTTACACACCTGCTCCACAAGCAGAGAGCTGCAAGCCTGGTACAGCTCATCAGAACCACAGCTCAGGAGAGGCCAAAACCAGCACCAGAAGAGCTGCCACACAGCTCTAAACCAATTTGAGAAAACCTGCTTATTTGTTCTCATGCTTGAAGCTGCTAGTTTCCAATGAGAGATATAAACCTCTCCCCAAAACATGGATTCAAGACGCTATGGAAAATTTAAATTAAAACCTTAATAAAAATTCCCAACTCCTACCCCTCTCCATACTACATCAATTAATGCAACAAGCTCTCTTGTATATGAACATGCAGGCACCAACAACCTTCTCCCTCCAACAAGAGTTTACCTGATGAGGTGCTGCATACAGAAGGGAAGGAAAAATGTTACCAGTAGGGTGGTCTTTAGAAAGCTCATGTCATTAGAGCCAAGGTTTCAGGTGCAATGCAAGACTAAAAGGATGCATGTGCTAAACAGTAGTGTGTCCTTCAGAAGGAAAAAAAAAGCTAAATCAGAAACCTGCAGTATTAGGTGGATGCTTGGATAAACACTGTTCAACACACCGCAGCAGAAATGCTAATGCGAGTTTAGTTTTCACGCCGGAGAGATTTCAAAAGATTTGCAAAGCTTTGATAATATTTAACATCTTTGCTAATTTCCTCTTTGGTGCAATCATAAATTTACCACGGTAGCCAAAAGATCTGGGATGAACTACAAGTTCTAGCTGGCTCCAAAGCCAACAAGAATAATGTGTGCTGTTACTATTTTCTCTCAAAACATACCTCTGCAAAACTGACTCAAAATGAGAAAAGAAATTGTGAAACTGTCATTACAAAGAAGCATTTAAAATGCAGATCAAAGTGCTGCCTTAGAAACTGTATTCCTTGCCAAATCATCAAAGCTCTCTTTACTCTCAACAGCTCCCCAAATCTTCTGATTTGAATGATAAATTCTTATAGCTGAAATTTATCTGCTTAAAAAAAAAAATCAAAAAAGCCTGAACCCCACAACTCCTTTCTCTGGTTACCAACTGCTTCATTAACCAGTCCATTTGCAGCCACTTTCCTGTATTACTAAATTAAGTTTCATGGATGTTTATGCCTCCATGCACACACACACAGCTCCCTGAAACCTCCTCAAGTATTGAAAACTTGTCAGCCCTTAGTGGTGTGTGTGTGTGCAGGGTTTCTCCAGCCCTCAGAGGGTGTGTGTATGCAGGGTCTCTCCAGCTCTCAGTGTGTATGTGCTGGGTCTCTCCAGCTCTCAGAGGTGTGTGTCTGCAGGGTTTCTCCGGCTCTCAGCCCTGTGTCCAGGTTCCAGGTGCTGGCATTCGTGGAGCTGTTCCCATGCTCAGGATCACACTGACCCCGCTACCCTACCCCCTGCACTCACCTATCGCTCCTGGAAGAGCTCCCACACCACTACTGAATTCCCTGCAACAAGGAAGCAGCTGCACAGCAGCCACTGATCACTTCTGGAAAATGGAGATGAGGGGTGAGATCCTGCTGCCACAGAATTCCTCCCTGTTCCTCCCTGTGCCGGACTCAGCCGCGCCGCTGGCAGACGGAGCAGGTCTGGGATGCATTTCCTCACCTGGGACCTGCCCGAGTGACCTACCTCCTGCCACCCAAAATAGTGATAAAATAATCACCCAGCAATTCAGCCACACAGACAGGAAGAACACTGCATAAAAACATCCCCGTCGACACCGATGATTCCTGTGCTTTATGGACGTCTGTCTGGGAGTGTGCTCATGGCATGAACCAAGTTTGCACTTAATTGCAGCAAAGTGGCCCTTGTACATCTCTCCTCAGCAGCTCTCCAGCCAGCCTTTGTCACTGATGAGACCCGCCAGCAGCAGATGCACCGTGTATCAGAGAACAGGAGGGATCTGATAAGACAAACCACACACCAGTACAGGATCTCCCTCCAGGAAGCAAACTGGTTGGCAGTTTTCACATGAGACACCACTGCAAATATATTATCTTTTTTTTTCATTAATTAGGCTCAGCAAATTCTGACAGCTGCTGCTACCTGAATGAAACAACACCAACAGACATGACTGTACACTCAGTTACTCAGGAAAGGAGCTGGATTGTAATTACCCTCTATTAGTGACACTATGTAGTTTGGTACTTCCCTTGGAAAGATCTCCTCATGTCTCTCCACTTATAATTTAGGTTTACAAATTCATTCTAAAACTGGATTTATCAAACCACCAACTTCAGCCTGGGAAATCTAAAATTAGTATATTTGGTGAGCATAGGCAAATAAAAGTAAGTTTGTGGGTGCTCTTCTCTCCATTTGCAAAGGAAGCAGTGGTAGCAGCTAATTCAATATCCTAAAAATTTGAGACAATCCCAGACCCTACCTTGAGAATTCCTGGCTTTAAGGAAAAAAATATGGTTGCTGTTCACCCTTCAGTTCTGGTGTTCTACCAACCAGGATCTGAAAACACACTACGGAGACAAACATTCAGGGGCTGGAGAATGCCTCCATGCTAAAAGGTAGCAGGACTTACAGCAGCAAACACCTCCTCTGAAAATACCCTGACACTCACTGAAAAGGGAGAATGAACCATGTCTTGCCTCCACCTGGCATTATAAATGACAACTTCTGATTATACAGGATCATCTCTGGTGCCGTGTGCCAGGCCTGCTGTGCAGCACAGCACAACCCAGGTGCTCACCCACAAGAAAAAACAAAGTTTGACTATTTCCCCTGCATTTCCCCCTCTGTGTCTTTTCATTCTCCCATTCGACATCGATTATAAAACACTAAGATTAAAATCACTACCTGAGGGCACAAAATAAACTGTAATTTTAATAAAGACCCCTGTGCTCTCCAGGCTCAGGGAATCAGCCTTTTCTCAGGTACGAAAGGTGAGACTCATACAGCTGGGACTGCAGAGTGTCTGATGGGATGGCCAAGGACACACACAGACAGCTTTTGGGCCACCAAAGAAGCAAAAGCCACCCGTGCTCTGCTCCTCCAGGATCACACCTTGGGATGCTGATCTCAGCAAAAAGCAGAGCTTGTCACAGACACATGACCAGAGCCAGACACAGGGAACTGCCTGGTTTGGCTGAGGGCAAACTGAAATGCCACAAACTGAACATCCCCTGTGCAAGCACTCTTGGCCTTGCTGAAATGCTGGGAGCAGCTCTGGCTTCCCTCCACGAGGAAAACTTTGGGGACGATAAAGAAACACATGGTTCTTATCCACTCTGCCCTGGAATAAGCAATAACTGCCGATGACAGTGACAGGAAAGAAATGCATTTGTCAGAAAAGCAGTGTGAAAGTGGAAAGGAGATGTGATCCCTGGTTGAGCCATATGCATTTGGTTTGTTATTAAACCAAAGAATGTGAAAACCTAGAAGTCTTGGCTTGGACAGGAACCTGCTCTCACGGTTCGCTTGGCCCAGCCGGGTAAGCAGGATCGGCCTCGACTCCTGGGAGATGCAACAACACCTCCCAAAAATCCCAAACGCCTCGGAGAACACTCCAAAGTGTCTGCACGAGCGAAGCCTCTGCCGAGAGCCAGCCAGCCCGGAGAGAGCTGCCCGCAGGGATGCCCAGGTGCCCGAGGGATGCCCGCCTTGGCACCCGCACCCTCCGGGAGCCGGAGCGGGCAGGTGCCGGTGCCCGCTGGGGAGGCAGGCACGGCGCCTCGCTCCACTCCCCGCGCCAAATAATTAGTTATTTACAGCCTCTTCCGCCACGCCGGTCACCCCTGACCTCCTTCACGCAGCCGAGGCGATTAGAGCCCACTGCTGCAGACGTCTGGCTGCTTAGCACCGCCCGGCACATTGGCACTCCAGCCCGGCGGCGGGCGAGACTCGCGCCCCCGCCCCCAAAAAAACCCTTTTATAATCCTAATCTGGGAGCGCCACACACAGAAACCAGCTGCTTCCTCCACCGCAGCGCCGCAGCCGCCATACGGAATAAAGCCTGCGAGGAAAAAGGGTTTGGGCATCGCTTGGACAGTTAACCTATTTAGAGGGTTGTAAATGAGAGGAGTTCGCGTGTTCCTCCCCGTGCCACTTTCCTGAAGCGTTCCTGCCTGGTAACAGAAAATTTTGGCTGAAAAATTAAAGAGCATCTGGTGGTAGCTGCTCTGAGGTTCCCTCAAAGTCGTATCAGAGAGATACGCAAAATCAAGCGACTGGAGGAGGAAAAACGCTGTAGAATGGATTTATCTCAGGGAGGCTCAGCTCTGCCCTTTCCTCTGGAGCCAGGTGGAGGAAGCGATCAGGTAACAGCCCCTGTAGTGCCACCAAAGCTCTCCTGTAGCACAGAGAGCGAATGCTGCCCGCCATCAGGAAATAAATAAAAACATTGGTGATAACAAACCTACCCCAACATGAAATAAGGAAGGGCAGCAATAAGGGAGCTCAGTCCAAGGCTCCCAGGAGCTAATGGGAACTCAGCACCTGATTGTCAGGACCCCAGAGCTGACAGAGGGCAGGGGACAAGTCAGGGAAGGACCTCGGGAGCATCAGGCAGGAGGCTCCCACAACACCCATCCGAATCCAGGCAAGGTCTCCTGCGCTGTAATTCACTGCTTGCTGTCTCTCACACTCCCCATCCATAAGCAGCACCTGCCTCTTACCAAGCCTTTCATATGCTGACAAAAATGGGGGGAAAAATTATAAATTATGCTATTTCTAAAAAGTCAAGGAGTGAAATTAAAAGCCTGAGTTGTTCCAACAAAATCTCATGCCGAGAGTTAGACTGGAATAGAAGCTTTTTCTTCAAAAGACATTACACATTTTAATTCGCAACTTTTATCACAACCATGAGCCTTGATCAGACACAAAGTCTCATCCTTGGGATTCTGTGGGACACAGTTTATGTTCAGCAACTGGCTGACACAAAAAAGAACTGTATCTTCATTATTTATACACTGCTATTGGTATGCACATCTAGCCCGGCCTGTTAAAGTCAGGGAAGAATAATGGTCTATTCAGTACCGGTAGTGTTAATAAAATCAGGCAAATCCAGCTTAGTTTTGTCTGAACACGAATGAGATTAAATCAAGATTAAAAGTGCATACAGTACAAAGGGTATGGTTTATGCTAAAATTCAGAACGAACACATTTTAGTACCCGGTATACAAATGCCTGCAGACCTTCTCTGGGACTCAGACACCTGAATTAAACAAGGATGAAGCTGGAGAAGGAGAAGGCAGATGACACTGGACAAAAGCCATCCAAAATACCAAGGGACAGATGCTCTGCAGCCCCGCTGGAGGTAACGGGGCAGATCCTGTGCTCGCAGAAACAGGCACAGCTCAGCTGGCTCTCCCTGCACGCACCGAGCGCCAGCCTGCCCCGTCGCAGTGCCAGGAATATATGCAAAATCCAGACTCTTTCCCAAGTTTTCCTTTTGGGCCATTTTGCATTAGTCCGTGCAGCGTTTGGATTTCACGGCACTGAACAAGGTGCTAAGCAGGGTACAATCCTAACAACCCTCCGGTCTGGGATGCCTTGAAAACCTTCCCTTTACAGAAAATACCATTTGCTTAGAACTGCCAAAAGAGCCCAACTCATTCCTTTCCCTTCAGCAGTAATATTCTTTCTCTCTCACCTCCATGCACTTCATTTCCAAGAGGGAAAGAGCACATAGAGAAGTGGTGGATATTTAGGTCAGGCACTGCCCTCACTGCTACTCTGCGAAGGTTGAAAAATATTAATGAAAAAACCCAAATCGCCCTTCGGAACAAAACGCCCGAGGGCGAGACGGGGGGAACAGGTTCCCAAACACAAACCCCACTCGGGTGTCCGGAGCGCGGTGCCGAGGCGAGGGTGATTTACACGGGGGTAGCGCAGAGCACCGCAGGAGGCTCGGGGGCCCGCAAGCATCACCCCCGCAGGAGAGGAAGGCGCGGGGCAGGGACACCGGGGCACCGCGGGGAAAGGGCGAGACGCGGGCGGTGATGGAGCGGCGGTGGGGAGCAGCGCGGATCTCAGCCGCGGTGCCGGCGGGGAGGCTGATCCCGGGCAGCTCCGCCAGCCCGGCCCGCGCCGTGTCACACCCGCACCGACATCCCAGCGGCAACAGATGAGAGAGTGGGGCTCGCACGGACAGGGGGGAAAAAACCACTCCGGGAAAGCGCATCGCAGCCAAGGGTCCCGGGCGCCGCCGGGAGCCCCCGCGGGAACTTCCCCGCCCGCGGCGGGGCCGCCGGGCACTCCCGCACCCCGGGCACCTCCCGCACCCTCCCCGGGAGCAGCAGGACGGGTACTTACTGATCTCCATGCTCTGGAACAAAGACCTTTTGCAGTTGCATGTGCAGGACACATTGGGCTGAATAGCTACGGCCGTGCTGTTCAGCCCCATGAAGTTATACATTTAAACACACACACAAAAAAAAAAAAAAA
>VXBI01006779.1:2399445-2413699 GCA_013397375.1 Toxostoma redivivum | reverse complement strand
CTGCCGGCTGTGTACGCCTTGGGTGTGTCGCGACACCCGCGGCGCTGTCAGCGCTTCCTGCCCCGGGCATGAACCGGCTCACCCGCCCGCACGCACAGCAGGCACGGACATACGGCATCGCCTCTGCGGGGTGTCGAGCGCTGACCGTGCCCTGCTCTGAGCCGGGCACAGCCGGACGGACGGACGGACGGACGGACAGCCAGGGCTCAGACCAGGCAGGATAGACAGGCAGGCAGGCAGGGCTGGGCCATGAAATTCCCCCATTCTCTATGCAGGCCGAGCCTGCCCTGCCTGTGCCCTTAAACTCTGCTTTCCTTTAGGCTTTACTCATTTCACACCCCCCGGTGCCCCTCGGTGACACCCAGGTGGGACAGCCGGAACTGTCTGAGCCAGGACTGTCCAAGCCTGGTCTGTCCGAGCTGCTGGCACTGAGCAGAGCCCAGCTCGCAGCCCCTCTCTCGCACAGGGCACGGCCGGCACTGTCACTGCTGCCTCGTAAACCTGCCAGAGGGGAGGCTTTGACACCAACGAGACAGAAAAGCAAACAAACGGCAGGGCTAGGAAAGAGGGAGGATCCTGGAACACAAATTCTCCCATAAATGTCTTTTCCATAAGTCTATTTACTCAGCTGCTGAAATGATTTCAACTGAGTGATTAGTCTTACATGCTAAAACCAAGCCATCCATTCTCTTCTCCGATGGTCCAAAATCCTACATCTGGTACTTTATCTGCAGTCTATTTTCCCCCCTTTTGTTTCAAAGAGAGCGTTTCTGCAGTATTTGATCCCCAGATGCACTGTATCATCACAGTTTGGGCTCAGAGGTGAATCACAGATATTAAAAGTGGTTGTTTCAGTCCCACTTGGCTGCAGAGAGCTGAATCCTCCCTCACAAAGAGACAAAACTGATAATTTGAGAGCCTGCTTTTCAAAGAGAATGAAGAGAAAGTGTCTGAACTTCAGATGAGAAGACCCTTAAAATGTACATTTGACATCCTGTACTGCCTTGGAGTGCTGTAGCCCCAAACCTGATGTGCTGTTTCTGGGAATGAGGCGCTCTGGGGGTCCTCTGGTTCCTAAAATACAAGCCAGGAAAAACAGAGGCCTTGAAGACTTTGTGTGAGAGCAGATCATCATCATCAACTTCAATGATTCTCTGAGCTTGAAACTGTCTGTGCATTGTATTTTGTACATCTAGGTGATGTACAATAAAATAACACAGGATGTATGTAAAACATCACCCCCTGTCCATTGCCAATAATTTCTAGTTTTACTGGAACATTTAAAAAAGCCAAGTTTTTTGCACTTCTTTCTCAAATCACGTGGAGTCTTGCCTGAGCCTGGTACTGTTTGGCACAAAGAGAACTTACAGGCGCATCTAATTAAATCGTATGAATCAGGGATATTGAATTGTTGAAGGGTTATTTTTTTTTCTTGTTGTTATTGCAGTTTTGGATTTCTAATGAATCCGATAATCTATGAAATTATAAATTCTAAGGTTTAAGAGAAAACACAAAATAAGACACCGTTTTGGGACTCCAGGGAGCATGTGAGAATCTGATTTTCCAAATGAAAAGAGTTACAACATCAGTTAAAACCTAAAGGCTTCACTTTCTCAAATCTTTTATGCTAGATTTTATACAGCTAATACATCGCCAATGTTTCCAAGGAAACCAATATGCCCTGTTCTCTCTGAAACAAATCTCACTATTAAAACAATTAAAAACTTAATCTGTGTTCTCCTCCCTCCCTCTCCCTCTCTGCTTTTCGTATTATCGCATGCATTTTAATTAAAAACATGACTGCAATAAATTTTTTACACATACGTAGGCTACAGCATAAATTACCTAAAGGAACCTTGGCTCCAGAGCATAATAATCGGGAACGAAATATTTCACAACAATTGAGCAAAGCCCAATTAACAGGAGCCCTGACGAATCAATTACAGCCCCTGCTCATCTCTGAAGGCCACTGGCTGTAGCTGATGGAGAGGAGTTGAAAACTCAGCCTGGCTGTGGGAAACACAGGTTCAGGTGTTGGGTATGGGATACACAAATCCCCAAATCTCAGCGGGTGGGACAGTCCCGGCTGGAGGAAGCTCTGGGCAGCCAGAGAGGAAAGGCAGCTCCCCCAGGGCACCACACTGGGCTGTTGGGAAGGAATGTTCCCGATTTTTCTGCAGGGTGAGGGAGCAGTGGCGTTTAAGGTCATGGCTCCGGGATGCATCTGTTCCCATCCCGCTTCTGCAGAGCCTGCACCACGTGTAGGAACCAACACCACTACAGAGAGGGTGGATGCCAAGGGATGGATCTGCCTGAAAGCTGAACACGGGCTCAGATGGGTTCTCCTGCCTCATGCTCAGTGTAAAAGATGTGTAAATGTAGTGCTTAGGGACAGGGTTTAGTGGTGGCCTTGGCAGCACTGGGGGAATGGTTGGACTTGATGACCTTAGAGGGCTTTTCCAACATAAACCATTCTGTGATTCTATGAAATGGATCGAGTGAGAGCCCCCAGCACCTCCACCTGCATCCACTCACTGCAATATGAGAGTGCCTGGAGAAAGAGGGGAGTTGCAAATCCATCACTGATAGTGAGCTTTGAAAATCTACTGGGGATTCAGAGCAGCTGTGAGAGCACCTCCCTTTCAAGTTGAGTGGCTTGGCATGGATGGGTCAATTGGCCCCCTTTCTTTTAATGAAGTTCTCTGTCCTGCCAGGTTTATTTGTGTGAGATTTGGGGCATGCAGGCCTGAGCTGACAGCCTAGGTCAGTGCTGGAGGCACCTTCCATCAGCAGGAGCACAACTCAGTCCCAGGGATGGCAGCACTTGGATAAGCTCTGCTGCACTGCCCAAAGCCTCTCCTGGTTTGTTTGTATTGACTTTGAGAGCACCGTTGCTGTCCCCAGGAGTTGGACAACAAACAGGAACCCCCGGTGCCAGTGCCAAGGAGCTTAAAGCCTGGCTGCAAACACACAGCTCAGGCTCTGTGTGCCGAGTGCTCTGCTGGTTTGATCTGAAGAGGCATTAGGATCCAGCCACGGGGCTTTGGAGTCTGTCTGCCGAGGAGAGGGAGCTGCAGGTCAAGAGGCTCCTGAAAAGAGGAAACAGCTCCAAGCAGGAGAAGTGAATGGCCCCGGGAAGGCAGCACACACAGCCCTGCTCTTTGTTTCCCCTGCATTGTGTTCCCAGCCCTGCTGCTGCTCTTGGGCTCGGCCCCTCTGTTCCCCTTGTGTGCTCCACTTCCACTCCCATGACAAGAGCCTGAGCACGGAGGAAGGGAGCAGTCGGCACAGGGATGTTTCATGTGGATCCAAGAGCTAAATCTGGCCCTGGCTTGTGTGCTCCCCTGGCTCCCCAGGGAGCAGAAGGGAAATGCAGCCAGAGCCATTTCCTCCACCATTGTCTGAGCACTGGGACATCCTTCTGCCCGTGCTGGCCAAGGGCAGGCAATGGGGATGGGGTGTCTGAGCAGCTTCCAGTTCGCCTCACGCCTCTGCACTGGGCTGGATGGGGAAACTGGAGTGGGGCCCAGGCTCTGTCCTCCCTCCCTGGGATTCCCTCAGGCATTGGGTTGCCCAGAAGATTTAGGGAAATGAATCCTGTTCACTCCTTCACACACATCTTTTAGGGTTCTGCGTGTTGCTGTGTGCTCTTTGCAAATGCAGTTTCCTGTGAAAAAAAATCCCAGCCTTGCTAACATCCCACATGTAATGTGATACATTCCCATTCATACACACTTCCCACCACTCCGACACGCTGCACTGTACAACCAGAGAGACAGAGAGTGTATGGCACGTCTGTACTCAGAAATACCAAATTCTTCTGGCGTGCAGGGGGTGACTTGGGGTTATTTGGGTGTGTTTCCCCCCTGCTACTTTTCCAGAAGAGTTTGGAAAATTACTTTCCACCATCTGCCCTGCCAGAGCTAGGAAATATTTGGAATACGTTCCATTCTCCTAATGAACACGCAGCAGCAGGGGTGCTGCAAATGAGAGAGACAAAATCTTTCTAATGAACAACAAATGAACTAGAAATCACATCTACATAGCTTCAGCTTTTGTTGCCTATAGCTTTAGGGTGATTCATAGAGACAAAAATCAATGAATGTGCTGTAGACCCAGGTCTAGCACGGCGTGCAGAAGTCTTGTCGTGACCCAAGCCATATTTGTTTTGGATACAAATACAGACTCTCACTAGCTTCCTTTTCCTTTAATTGACAAAAAAGTAGGGGAAGAATTTAAGTATGGTTCCTACAACTCTTGTTAACGCTCTTCAGAAAGTGTTGAATTTATAGGATACCATCAAACGCATATTAGTATTCATGACACAAATCACATTGCTTCCAAATGGTGTATAGAGCTGTATCATGCTCTTTTGTTAAAAAAATAATGTGTTCCAACTGAAGAAATTAGTGGTTCTTTCTCAGAGGAAAAGGGCCAAAAAGCTCTGCTTGATCCACATTCTTCAGAGACTGGGGGTGGATGTTGCTAAGTATGGACAGGGGTGAATTTCCAGATCCACCACAGCAGAAATTAAGGGCCTTTCTCAAGGATGTGCCATTATGAATATGCAATTAGCTGCTCTTCCTTTAAGAGTCTTGCCTGCTGCCAACCAGCCGGACATAAGCAAGTTTCCACCCAAGTGTCAGAAACTTGGACATATCAAGTGGAAACCTCAGTTCAAGGAAGGCTCAGATGTGCACAAGGGACAGTGTGACCCATCCCAGCTGTCCTTAGCACAGAAGTGTGAGGAACAAGGCATTCCCAGAACTGCAACTGATCCCATCTTTAATGGCAGAACCTCTGATCAGATCCTGGGACTTTTCTTCAAGGCTCCTCAGAGGCGGATTTATTTTCTTACACCAGACCACAAGCTCTAGCCCAGAATACTCAAAGAGTGACAAGTGCCAGCAGAGAGCTCAGCTCCAAAGCTGAGGCACCTCTCAGCTCCTCCTTTAAAGGAAAAGCCATGGGAGCCCAGGGAATGCTTCCAGCATGTGAGTGCTGGAACAGTGCTGAGAAGTCTGGGCAGAGCTGCACAGAGCAACCCCATCCCAGGGGTTAAAAGTGATGGCCAGGTAGGTGCTGCTGTACAGGGACAGCAATACCTGCTCCTCTCTGCAATCTCTGTGTCCTTTTTGGGGTGCAGGGAGATTTGGATAGAAGGCTTGTACTGTCTTTCCTCTCTGCACCTGATGTCCTCACCTGGTTGTGTGCTGAGGTGCTGATTTTTTGGTGTGTGCCCTCATTTTTTAGGAGCCTGACTCTGCAATTCCTTCAAGCATTTAACCTGCAAGAAAGTCAGCAGTTTCCCCAACAAGACCTTACATGATCAGGCCTCCTTATTTAATACCATTTTCCACAACCCCTTCACCTTCCTTGTCTCCCATTCCTTGCAGTTTCACCCTCTGAAAGAGCAGTTGGATTCAGCACCTCAGACTCATTAAATAGCCACTTCCTTTCCCCTTGTTCCTGGTCTCTCACATTAAAGCATGTATTAAAATAAAATTGAAAAAAAAAATTAGGAAAAAGAGAGAAACAGAACGTTCCTACAAAAAAGCAATTTCTTGGCTGGCCATTTTTTTTAAACTCCCCTCAATATGGCAGGAGATATTTATGTCTGAACAAATCCTTCTCCCTCCCAATCAATCCAGCTTCCCTTGCTTCTGCAGTGCAGTCACACTGTTTATATCAGTCTGTTACTGTGAAAATTAATGTGACAACACAAAATGCAACATAATGACTAAAGGTGTGTGAAATAGTCCTGGAGAAATATGAAGTGACTTCAAATGCAAGGTATTTCCTCCTTCCCCTTTCTCCCATCCTACAAGCTGCTGCAGTTCTGAAAATGGGACAGTTTTCAAAGAGAGTATATTTGCAGAGCAAAGATGGATGCTATTTTTATTGCAAATTAGCAGATTTTTTAGCAGATCCAACCTCATTTGCAAGTGAAAGTGACTCTACTTACCATGCAGATATAGGTCTTATGTTGGAAACTCATGGAAATTCATGTTTTGAACATACTTAGAGAAGAAAAAAATAGCCCCTGCTTTTATTTCTGGCTGTGATTTGCTCCAGTGAAGCAGCACCAGTGGGGCAGCACGTCTTGGCTGAACTACTACATTCTGTGAGCAAGTGGGAATGAACCTGAATCAGTTTCTAGCTGTGCTCTGTGAACTTCTGGGGGCTGGGGACTTCGAGGAGTCCAGAGAGAAATGAGAAAAGGTATTCAGCTGTTAGAGAGAGAAATTTGCTATCCAGGGATCCACAATTCCCTTGGAAAGTTTTGAATAGTTTGCACATACCTATATATATATATATGCCCAGCTGGGGTTGTCCATGGGCTGCACTGATGTGAAAAACTACAATTAGAATGTAGTAAACAGTAACAGAAAAAACCAATCAGTTAACAGTTAGTCCTGCAAAAAAAATGTCCTTTTAGAATGCCAAAACTTTTCATTAAATTGGGAAAAAAAAATCTGGTGAGTCATTTAAGCCAAGAAAAACAGCTGAAAAAAATAGGGAAATAAAGCACTGCATTTAAGTGCACTGATTCCAAAGATTTTCAGTGGGTTTTGATTCTAAATGGGATTTTTCAACTGGAAGTCAACCTACAACTTGAGAAAGGTAAGCAAAAGGTTAAACAACTCCCAAATAAACCAGGAGAAAAAGTCATTACATCCCAAATGATGCCAGATGTATCAGGTCCAAATCCACATCACAAAAATTACCAAGAAAAAAATAATTGGGGGACTGAGAGAAAAAACTGTGCATACCTTTAAAACCCTCTTACAACATTGGGGCTGGATTCCCAGAAGTGCCAGTTTAGATTTGGTTACAGCCCCACCATGAAAATGAATTAAGAAGATTAAAAAAGAAAAAAAGGTTATAAAAATCTTCATTTTAATATGAAGAAAGCAAGAAGAAAGTGAAAAATAGAACAGCAGGCAGGAAAAGCAGAGAGCTCCTATTTCAAGAAGTGATTTGAAGAGAGCAATTCCTACCTGCCAAATTTGCACATGCATTCCTTCAAGCCCGAGCTATGCAGCAGGTGTGAACCTGTTTGTACCTCCTGACAGCAGCACAGGGGGAAAGCAGCGGTGCAGCCATTCAGGGATGGAACAGATCCTTCTGGCAGATGCCACTTTTGCAGTGCTCTGCTGTACATGGAAAAGCAGAAGGTGAGTGTCAGCCCTGCTGTTGTGTTGCAGCCTGATGGGCTCAGCCCTTTCTCCTCACGTCCCTGGGTATTTTTTGGGGGATACAGCTCCTTTTTCCATCATGGCCATTAAAGCAGACACACCACATTCCTGAGCACTGTTACTGTGGACTTCAGCGAGGTTATTTTCACCACAAGCGAGTTCAAAGTCAGAGGTAAAACATGTTAAAACCACCTAAATTCGTCTTACAAAAAGACACTGATATTTAAAGTGGAAGTTGTAAAAAAGGAAACAAAGAAAAAGTCTCAGGGACAGCATCTCAAAGCTCCTCTGTGAATACACATTTCACATCAGGTATTTTAATGCTCCATAAACCTGTCCCAGACACCAACTCATTCCCCTTGGACTGAGGACACCCTTGGACTGGAATCGTGCTGGTTGCACTTTTACCAACACAGGCTGTGGTTCTGCAACAGAAATCACATTTTGGAAACTGAAAAACACATTTCACAGTTCTTATTTTCCTTAAGATAGGTACAGGGGGTATATTTCCTTATTCCTGACAAAAAGATCAGAGTTTTCTTTTGTGAGCACGAGGCAGCTGATCATTTGTAGCAGGCATGAATTATTGCAGTGTCTCCATCCAAACAAGTGAACATCTGTATCCCATTTTCACTGGCACCACGAGATACCTGGCGCAGCCCCAAAAGGGAATGTTTAGCTACAAGGGTTTAAAATATGCATTAATTTGCTGTTGTGTTATCTTCTGGTATTCTCAGCTTTTGAAAAAAAACCAAAAAAACTTTATCAGTCAAGTCCTCCCACTGTCTATTTGCCTTGCTCTAGCCCAGAATGAAATGAATTAAGTAAAACAGTTTTGAAAGCCTCATTTGTTTTCCCTCCTGGGGAGCAATGCTTATGGAAGGCAGTTGGAGCAGGACTCTGGGGAGGATGGGACCTTTCATGTCCCTCCCTCTGCTGCTGCTTCTCTGCAGAGGGGGACTGTTGGTTTATTCAACCTTCCCACAGACAGTTTCACTGGGAGAGTGATTTTCAACAATCCAAGGGTGGGGGAGTCTCTGGGAAGGAAGTCTGGAAGCTCCTTTAGTCCAGTGTTGCATCCTTGGCTTTTGAAAATATGTTTTTGTTGAAAGCAAGGTGTGTTTTCCCAGCAGGTCATTATCTACAGCCATCAACCAACTCGTGTAAAACTCCAGGGCAGGAAAGCTCCTTTTCATGGCTTTTACTCACCCATGGCCTTATATCCAGAATCTGCTTGGGATGCAAAAACCTTCTGCTAATGAAATTATGGTTTTATGCTTAAATTTACCTAGTCCCTCCTCTCTGCAATCCCAGCTGGGTGTTCCCCACCCCAGACAAAGCTTTTAGAGTGATCCCTTTTCACCATGGCTGGCACTGGAGGCAAGTGGAGTGGGGATCACCCCAGCAGTGTCCTCAGCTGCTGGCTCCAGTCTGTCCAGCTCAGAAAACATCCTTCACCTTCCACCCTACCCCAAGCTTCAAAGAAATCACAGATACCTCCTTTAAATCCTTTCTTAGCACTCCCCATTTGTAATGATTTCTGTTTAAAAGGGAAAAACACAGCCTCAGCACCAGTGTGTGCTGTGACTGCTGCCTGTGCAATATTCCTCGCATTTTAACTCATATTTCTTGGCTGTTTACACTCATTTGTAGCTTCCCACCAGGGCTTTGGGGAAGGAGATGCCCATTTTCCCTGCATTTTAGAAGCACTGAACAGCTGGGCTTTACTCCAAGCTACTGGAGCTCTTAGATGGTTACTACCAGTTGTACTACTACTGCTTTGGTCAGTCATGGTGGCTGCACTACTGACTGCCTTTCTGCAGCCAGCAAGTGCTCAGTCACCACCCCATTTGCTAGAGGGACTCCTGAAATCTCAGCCCCTCTCACCTCAGTGCTCAGTGACAGTTTCATTAACACCTTCTCAGATGTGACTCCATCCATCTCCAGTTTAACTCCCTGGGACAGGTGAATCAGGCAGACAGGGACATTTCCCCTGGTAGATTAAAAATGTTCTGGGTCACATCTCTAATATTTTGCTGCACATGGAAGTCCCTCAATCCTTCAGCTGCATTGAGAGTGACAAAATGTGCTTGGCATGGGGGAGCAGGGTCCCTGCTGAGGCAGCTGTTCCTGCACATTCCTGCTGGGCACCCCCTGTGCTGGCCACACAGGAGGAGTCTGCAGCAAACTTCTAATGGGAAGATGAGAAAAGTCCTTGAGTAACAGCTTGGCCTTTCTCCATAGCTGGGAAACTGAGGCACCCAAGGCAGATCACTGCATCTAAGCCACAGATGGCCAGAGGGTTTCAGGCAATGCTGGGCACTAAGTTTGATCAAAGCTATTTAGACCACACATCATGTCTGATGACTAAAATGATGGCATTAATACTCTACTTCAAACTCTGCTTGGCTCTGGAATAAGAGACAATTAAAATGGTAGGAAAATTCCTGTTATTAAATGTCCACTGGGGAGCTGAACTGACAAATAAGAAACAAATTCACAAATATCAGTAAAGGGCATGTCGAGCTATAGAAATAAAGAGGAAAGAAGTAAACAAGGCCATGTCTCCATAGAAAAGTAGAGTTACACCAGTACAGCTATAACTGCCCTGGAATCCTCTCATCTCAGGGCAAGGAGGCCTTTTGGGCCATAGCTTCAGAAATTAGGTAGTCTGCAAATAGTATTGCTTGTAAGTGTCTTCACTCAGGAGGATATTAAAAAAACTAAAAACAAACCACTTATCAATTTAGAGTCACCCCTCACCTAATACTGAGTATTTTCATAGACAAAGTGGAAGCCTTATCACAGCCCCTGTACAAATAAATTATCTCCACTTTTTTTTGAGGATTCTCGGTGCAGGATCCTCTCCAGTGCTGCTCCCTGAGTGTTTACTGGTTGTTAACTGTGCTCCCTCACAGCCTCCAATCTCGGAGAGCATCAAAGGGGAAGGAATGCCACTTGCCTAAACGTGATAGACTATTGCTGCAGGCAGGAGTAACTTGTGCTGTCAGTGTTCAATTAGCACCAAGTTAAACTAAATGTCTTGTGAATATTTCATAACGATCTGCCAGCATCGTATCTGAACTCTTTGGCTTTTACCAAGCCATTTCCCTTCCAAAGTGACATGATGTGGAATTAAAGAGGAATGATGAGCCAATCTCGCTTGTTTGAGTATCTGCTCAAGAATTACGCTGTATAACTAAAAAGTGGTAATAATTTTTAAAAAAGCACAAAATACCACAGCAACAACTGTCACCTAAAATTATCCTTTGATAATAAACTGTCTTTGAACAAAGTGAGAGTTTACACACAGTTCTTTTTCTGACTGTAAATTTATTGCAGCTTTCCCATCCACTTTGTGAGTTGCAGGAGCTGATGTAAGCTTTTATATTTCCCATTTGTTTTTCACACAAAGCCGAGGAGTTAAATGGGTTGGAATAGACCTTAAAAGCCAGGGCTAACTTTAACTTGAGCTGCTGAATCTGTGGTGAGCATCAGGTGAGCTGCAGGACTGAGCCAGCCTGGGCTGTGCTTCGTGCGAGAGGCAGCAGCTCCAAGCAGAGCTCCTGTGGGATCTGGGGCAGAAAAAAACCCACACAAATGCAAATAACTCGGTGCTGCAAACCAGCCACTATGCAGACACGCAAATCCCAGGCTGCAAAGTAGCTGTGGGATCTGCCTCACCTGCCTGGGGGTCCTGGGCACTGTCCCCAGGGAGCTGATTCAGCCTCACAGCAGGAATTGGAGAATCCACTGAGCCCTGGCAGAGTAGGAAAGAGCTCCTGAAAGCAGAGGCAGCAAAATCTCAGGGGTCACTGTGCTGATTGCTCACAGTCCCCTCTGAAGGACAGAGGCCTTCTCCAAAGAGGGAAAGGTGCCACAGGGCACCAAGAGTCTTTCCAGCTGAGGCTGCCAACAAGGAGATCAGTGGGTTCCAACACTAATGGAGCAAAGCCACCAATTCTCATCACCTCATCCATCACAGCCCCAGATGATAAATGATCCTGGGTTTGCACCAGCCTGGGCTGATGATGCTATGCAAAACAAAATCAAATTGTCCAGCTCTGCTGGCTGGGGAGATGGTCCCTCAACCGAGGAAGGGCAGGCTAAACTGGAAACTTCTGCTGCCCTGGCTGCACAGGCTGGGATGAATGTTCCAGGGCAGTTCCTAGGCACGAGCAGAACAAGTGCTGAGACAGGGTTTTAAGTTAACTCAGCAAGTAAAGAGCCATGGTGAGTCTGAAATAACCACAGAGACTGAACCATTTCCCTTGGCCAGTGCCAAGTGACCCATGGCTACTCTCACCCAGCAATGCTGCCTTTGAGTCTGGAGTCGCATCACCCCCAGATTTTACAGGAAATTAGTTACCATTTATTAGCTATCTGCCCATAAAGAAAAAAAAAGTTACACCTCTTTTGGTAGTGAAAACTTGGTAAGAAAAGCCACATGGGAGCTATTCTACAGCACTGAATGCAATAGTGTACTGATGTAACAGATAAAACTTGCTCCTATAGGCAGGATCTGGGCTTTGCCATTTTCAGAATAGCATCATATAGCATAAAATATAAATGTATAGCAGCTCTTCCCCTTCGTGCCCAGTCCTTGCCCAGTTTGATCACTCCCTTTGCTGGCACAGCCCTTGCAGGAGCACTGGACCCACAGTGCCCATGGCAAGGGGAGCTGCTGGCCCTGCAGGGACACTCCTGTCCCCAACAGCCCAGCTGGCAGCAGCAGCTGGGGCAGGGAGACCTCAGACACTCAGCCTCCCTTGTCCCCAGGGTCCTGCAGGGCTGCACCCCATGGTCCCAAGAACACAGCCTGGCCCCATCACCAGGGCAGAGCTCCTAGAAGGGTGATGGAGCAGACAAACACACAAAAACACCCTTGAAAAGAGGGGGGAAGATGGAGGAAGGAGAACCAGGGAACTTCAGAGACACCTGGAGAGACAGACCCGGACCTGGGGAGAAAATACAGCTCTATCCTCAGGGCAGGGGCACTGCTGTTAAACCGTGCACCAAGACATGCTCATTAACCCCCTTCTTCCCAGATAATGAGGGAGTTGGCTCTGCTGGGGGGGGATCTGCATGCTGTCTGTGGGGGATGAAGCCCAGTGCAATGATGTTTAAAGGCTCCCATAATTTGTTTAACAGACCTGAGGACCTACCAGCATTTAACTGCTGCAGACATCGATGTATTACAAACAGCAAAGCAAACCCAAGCGTGGCTGAGCTGGAATATTAATCCATCCCTTCAAGGGCAATGGAATCAGGGAAGATCCCACAGATCTTGTAGGAAGGGGGGATTGGGCTGTGGACAGGCAGCCTCATTAACACTGAACACCCCAGCCCTTCCCAGCTACAAACACTGACGTTTACCCTCCTCAAAAGGCTGAACTAATATCCTGATAGTGCTGCTGGCACCCTTCCAGCAGATGGTTTTGTACATAGACCTGTTGGGGTTTTTGACACAGTCACTTGTCTGAGTGCCAACATCTGAAAAATAACTCAGGAGGCCTTTTATGGCTCTAAATTTGAGGCTTTGGGGACTTTTCCTATTTTTCCCTTGTTAGACCATCACAAAGAATGCAAATACTACTAAAGTAATGGAATAGATTTCCCTGATTGTGTGTTCAGCTGTACAGCAGTTGCCAGGGTAAATTCAAGGATGTGCTTTAAAATGCCAAAATATATTAGTAACACTTGTCTATGAAAATAATGATTATAGGAAAGGGATTTATTTGTAAACCTTACAGAGAAAACACAATTCATCCGATATTTTGCTGTGAAAAAGTCCCACATGAATTGAACCTTCAGCTGGTGAGCTGAAAACTGCAGGAGCTGGAAAAACTCCAGGGGCTGGAACACTCCCAATGTCACCAGAGCTTTTCCGACCCACCCAGTCCCACTGGCTTTTAGCAGGTTGTTAGAAATAATCAGGAGGCTGTAAAAATAATATTTCTGCCTTGATTAACGTGATGTTCCAGTCTGCTGTTGGGTTTTGTCCTTGATAATCAGAGGGCAGAGGCAGATGCTGAGTGTGCAATCACCAGCCAACAGTCTGTGTGTCAGCCCCCCAGCACAGACAGAGGGGAAAAAAGAAAGGAAAGGGATCCAAGGGAGGAATAATTATACAGCTTTAAGAGGGAGCAGCACATGTGTAACTCCTGTGAACATGGGGCCCTGGCAGGACAGGGAATGAAGAAGGGTTTTGCTGTTCCCTCACCTGTCAGAGGTACTCATCCATCACCAGGCACAGTGAGCAGTGTGACAGTCACTGAATTAAGGGCCCTCAAAGCCTGAGCCTGTGCTGTGACATGGACACAGCAAAGGTGCCACAGCACCCATGGGGACACAGAAGGATTCCCAGGACTCCCATTGCCCCGGCAGGACCCTGACCTTCAGCTGCACTTGGACTCCAGAGAGGATTGGCCGAGGACCAGCTCCTGCTTCTCTGCACAGGGAGGTCTCAGTGTCCCTCGTGTCCCTCACCAACGCAGAGGGTCTTGCAGCAAACCCAGCTTTTCCTGCCAAACACATTCCCCTGGCTCCCTCTGGAGCAGGCACTGCCAGCAGGGTGAGGTGGGCACCCCGTGCCTGTCCTTGCAGATCTCTGTGGTTGGAACCTATGAAAAATCCCTGTTGTTTTTTTTTTTTTTTTTAATAATTCACCTGGTGCCTCCAGGTTTCTGTGAGATATTTTATTGCATTAGTGTTGTCAAATGGTGACATTTCTGAGTGTAAGTCATAGGGTTGTTGTTAATGCCAATTTAATGGTGCTAAAATGATTAAATATGGCAGGCTTTTAAATAATGAGGTACATAAAAGGTGTTAATAACCTCTTAAGTGCTTTAATAATATTCTGTGCTATCATAAAATGTTAGTAATTGGACCTCTTAACTTTCATCTGCCATAAAGTAATGAAAGAAAAAAATCTCAACAGAGGCGCTGAATGGCTGAAGATTTTGCTTAAATAAAAGAAAAAAAATTGAACAATGGTAAAACTGAGCGCTATTTGTTAAAAAAAAAAAAAAAAAAAGGGAAAAATACACCGAAAC
>VXBI01006779.1:2324378-2399386 GCA_013397375.1 Toxostoma redivivum | reverse complement strand
AAAAAAAAAAAAAGGGAGAATTAACCGGAAAGCCCAGCGGAACATGCATTTTAATATCATGCAAATTCTTAGAATTTCCAAAAAATGTGTTTGGTGTAAGGTACTGCAAGAACAAAGGATCCCAATGGAGGCACGATGGCTCAGTGCTAAACCCAACATCGGAGGAGCTGCTGAGCCTGACTGAGACAAACCTGGGTCCACTTGTGAGAGTTAGGAACAGCAGCTTTCTCATACAGAGGATCACAGAATCTCCTGATAACAGAGCTAAGCTCAGCCTGGGCTGCTCTTGCAGCTTCTTACACAGGTTAAAACCAGATCTGCTCCTGTGAAAGCTCTTCTGGGACAGGCAGGGCTGCAAAGCCCAGAATTCCAGAGGAAGTGCAAGAAATAAAGGCTGAAGGATCCCTCAGTGCCCCCACAGGTAATGAATTCTCAGTGCTGAGGAGCACCCACTGAAGCACAAAACTGGATTGACGGCATGCGGAACAGTCAAACGTAATTAAAATTCTAAACAGGGAGGCCAAATAGGAATATCTAAATAAAATTTGGACAAGATCCTGGGTAAGCAGCAGCTTTGACAGAAAAGGCCAGAGGTCTGTAAAATCCCCTCCAAGCTGCTGCTTGAATCCCATCCAGCAAGTAGCTAGAGAAGCTGCAGCAGTGTCCATAAAATGTGCTGACACTGGGCTGGTATTGCCTTAAAAGGCTCCCCAGGATAATGTCCAGGGATGTTTGTTCCTTAGGTCCACTCCTCCCAAACAGCAATCCAACCCAATCAAATTATTGTGAGAAACCTGCATCAGCAAAATCGCTTTCATTAATGGATATTTGCAGGTTCCTGGCTCAATGGCTCTCAGGGAAGCCTTTTAAGGTCTCTTTAGCTGCTGCCTGATGTGCTTTGCTTTTCTTTATTGCCTGTTAACATGTGCACCCAGCTCTTTTAAAGAACAGGTGCTTTGAACTGACTCTAAAAAAAAGGGAATCAGAATTTTGGGGCTAACCATGTAAGAGTGGTGTAACAGAGCCCTTTTGAGCCATGAATCCCACCCTGTGAAACAGGGGATGCTGTGATGCTCCCCAGCCTCTATTTATAACATTTTGTCACACAGCAGGGAGGGGGCACAGGCCCACGTGAGCCAGGCAACCAATGCTCAGCAGGAACAACAACAGGGAACAGCAGAAGCCAAGAGTTTGCCCATAGGCATTGAAAAATTATAACGAGCAAATCGATTTTGAGTAGTCTAAATTTGCTTGGAGATAAATCAGGAGCTGAACAAATGCTCTATCTAACAGAGAAATGATTCACCAAGTACAGTGTTCCTAGAGCCACACAGAATGCTCTTGGCTCCTCTGAATGCTGGCTTATTTATTTATTTATTTATTTCTCACACAAGACCATTATTATTTTCTTGTTACAGGTCTAGTGCTGATCCCACTGCAGTCAATGACAAATTCTCCATTAGTTTCAATGAAGGACTCGGTCTCCTAAAAGCAATTTTTCATCAATACCTAAAGTACTTCCTTGACTCTCATATTTAAGAGGGAGACTCTGCGCCCCACTCATCAGCACCTCTCCCCAGCACAGCTACAATGTGCAAATTTGTCCAATGTCCCACTGCAGGCCCCAGCATCCCAGAATAGGATCATATTTCTTCTTAGAGAGATGCCCTCTGCTTCATTTGGTGTGCCCATTACTTGAGAACTGTCTCTCCTTTTGTCCATTAGCTAAATTCTGGATGAGCTTATTATTCTGCTTTGGTTTGTAACAATCCCACTGGATCCATCTCTATGCTTATTAGGATTTTAGAAATGCAATCTAATTTGTGCTAAAGCATACAAATTCGGCTCCCCTATGATCTATGCTGTTCAACATCCCACTCCTCTGTCTGCAGCACAGCTCTGATCTCTCACATCAGTGGAAGGAGCAGTGATGGGGTACAAGCCAAGCAGGGACCCCCACTGAGAAATCCCTGAGCTCTGGTGAGCCTCAGGACCAGAAGTGAAACCAATTGGTTTATAGGTAGTTCTATTAAATTCCTTTCCAACTCCCCATGAAATTCTCATTTCTTCATCTTGACTGGAAATCATCAAGCTCCTTTGGTGGCCCTGAGAGCAATCTATTTTGAACAAAGTTCCTGGAATCAAAACATGGGCAAAGCCAAAGAGATGCTCGTGTGCTTTTTACTCTCATTCTCTGTGGTTTTTTGTCTCACACCAGTTCAGACTGCAGCCAGTGCAAGTCCCTGCCCTGCTCTGAGCACATCTTCACCAGCACAAACACACACAAACAGCTGGCAGGGGCTGGTTGATGGTGTTGTTTGGGTAAGTTAATTAAGAGCAGAAGTTATTTTGAGCTAGGATAGGTTAAAAAAAATACACAGAGCAAGTGTTTCATTTTGTGCTTTAGTAACTTTGGTTTCCAGATATGACACTGAGCTTCAGGGTGGCTGCAGCATGGCACAGACATGCCACAGACACTTCCAGTTCCTTCCTGATTTCTCCTGAGAAGTCCCTCATGCCAACCCAATACCTGAAAACAGTCCCCTCCTCTTGTTCCTCACGTGAGCCTTGTCCCATTTTACCAGGGATCATTCTGACCCCACCAGAGAAGAGCCAGCACACGGGACACGGCGATGCCACCACAAGGAGAAAGCTTTGTCTCCCTTCATTAGGTCAGAGTCCAGAGTGGGCTCTGCAGTGGGCACAGGAGAGCAGAGGGATGGCCACCAGCAGCTCCTGGGACACTGCTGGAGCCACAAGAGCCACCATGGCAGGTCAGTGGCACTGCTGCAATGACAGGGCCACCCTGGCCACCAACTTGGGCAGCCTGGGCTCTTCTCGTCAAGGCTGAGTAACAAATACTTGGTTTCTCCAAACTGCCTACTAACTTCAACAAGCCTTGTCCTCCTAAAGACTCTCTCAGTACCATTTAGTGCTTAATAAATGCTCTGCCTCATGAAAAAGAAGCAGATAAAATCAATAAAGTGCCTGCAAAGTTGCTTTGTACCGTCTCACATGCATATTTAGAAACCCTCTCTTCCCTGCCACTCACCTCATGGATCTATTCTTGGAGAATAAAAACTGGGATATACTTTGCAGCCAAAAGTAAAGTCATAAAGAAGTTTGCTCACGTTCCTCGACACATGAGATATAGAGTTAATTAAAAATTGTTCTCTGTACAACAGGTTTGTTTCACTGGAAAATGTCACTGATGTAAGGCTGTTCTACTCTTGTTGCCAACTACATTGAATTGACTCCATTATAAGCTTACTCCTCCCCCCTCCCCATTACTTTTCTTCCAATAATAAACCAGAAAGGTCTTAGAGCCCACTTTTTTATTGGAAAAAGTGCATTAGAATTAGCTGGGTTGGAGCAGTCATTTTATGCCCCTCCAGTCCCTGTTTATCTGTGGCTCTACAGAAGCAGCAAATACTTGCTCCAGTCCTGCACAGGATAAATGAGATTTTTGATCCTACAGGCATGGTGCTGTTAAAAGATTTTTAATTAGATAAATACATTTTATAAAAAGATTTTGCAGAATAGTTGCCGCTAGCAACTGTAACAATCTTGAAGCTTCATCTTCTAAAAGGGAAGAAAACTCTTGCAGGAGGCTGGTTGTGTTATATAAAAAAGAAAGATGGCATTACAAAATTAATAGGAAGGGGCCAATGGAAATGCAGTCCCACTCCTGGAAACGGGAGTTTGTTTCATTACTGACTTCAAACAGCACATGGATTTGTGCTCTAATTTTCCCAGCCAGACTGCCAAGTGTCAGCCCTGGGCTGGAGGAGTAGCTGGACCAGGCTGGAGGGAGATGCGGTGAGCTCTCTGTTTCCACAGCTGCCCAGGGCTCCGAGCAAAGCCCAGCCCCGAGGGAAGGCTGGGCTCTGCCTGCCCTGCCCTGCCCTGCCCGTGCCCTGCTGCTTCCCCAGCTCCGGGGCATACTCACCCAGAGCATGGCACCATAACCCCCTTTGAGCACAGAGCTTGCTTTCCTTGCCAGCCACCCTGGAAGAGTTCTGCAGATCAGGGAAAGCTCTGCTGGCTGTCCCTGCCTGCCTGAGGATGGAGAACAAGCAGCATCCCACAGGCAGCACATTCCCTGCCTGGCAGGCACAGACAGGAGGGGAACCCAGCCCTGCTGATCCCACCAGCTGCCAGTCCTAGCAAAGAGCAAGGTAAAGTGTAGACATGGCCCCAGTTCATGCCAAGGTGACAGGGACTGTTCCCATGACCTTTTTCCATCCAGCTCTGAGCCTGCTCCTGAGTGCCACAGCCCCAAAGGCTCTCGCTGCTGTGGGGCAGGGACTCCACAGGACTTCCCTTCTTCCCCTTTCACATCCCAGTGAGTGAAGCCTCACAACATGCTGTCAAGGTGGGGAGCTTTATCCCTGCAGACTCAGTGCAGGATAGCAGCTGGAATGGGAACTTTTCCATGCTCACCCCCATAGTCAGTATATTTAGCCCTGACCTAGAAAGACCATCCTTTCTAGGGCTGAGTTGTGATTCAGACAGTCTGCTTGCTGAGCAGAGACTGCCAACTGTGCCGAATCATAGCTGATTAGAGGTGGGAGAGAGCCTGAAAAACAATACACCCAGGCAAATGCAGTGGGTTTGGAGCATTTCATGGAAATTATATTTAACACCATTCTGGTGACTTAAAGAAAAGTTAAAACAAACAACCCTCGCGCCTTCCAAAATAACCCTACCTGTCTCTGGTGGGAGAGAAGAGACTGGCAAAGGGTTGCTATTTTAAATCACAGTGGAACAGGGTAAAGAAAGAATATACATGTAGGTAGATCCATACATAGGTATAGATACATACACACACATCTCCAGATGAAGCAGGGGACTCATTGTCTGAGAAAGGAAGGGTGGACAGAGAAGCATTTCTGCATTTTAGGGGAAATTCTACCTTGAAGCAAAACAAATTCAATTGTGTCTAAGGGGAAACAAGAACAAAAGAAAAAAAACAAACCAAAAAACATGAGAAGATGTCTGGAGACATCGTGTTCATACAGAAATGTCTGCTGGCAGGTCAAAAAGTGTCCCATCAGCCCAGCGTGGGACTGGAGCCTGTAACCCACAGGCAATTATCCTCTGCCTGCAGACACTCTCAGGCCATCCTCAGATTTGAAGGAGAAATCTTATCTGCAGGCCTGTGAGAAAGCAGAAGGAGGCACATGTTGTCCTTATACACCAGTAAAACAACCAGAGAGTTAAACTGGAAAACACTGCACAGCCCAGCCTGGAGACAGCAGAACAGGAGACTAAACACAACAGTTTAACAAATAATTACAGGTTCTTTATACAGCCTAGAATTTGTAATCCACCTTCATCCACTTCTCTTTACACAGTTTAGAATTACAATGCCAAAGGGATCACAGGGAATCATGAAATAATGTCCTGCATTTGAGTGCAGAGCAGACAGTCTCGGATGGTTTTAGATACTCTTTTCATGAAACATTTACCATGTGGCACCCAAGTGTTCCCTCCATTGTACCTTGGCAAACACAGCGGACACGCTGGTACAGGCACTCACACAGACAGGATGTTTGCAGACATTAAAAGTGATGAGGGAAAAAAAAAACCAAAAAAGCAAAAACCCTGACCTGCAAAAGTTCTCCTCGATTTAAATTCAGTAAAGTGTGGGCATTGAATATTATCTCCATAATAAATTTGCCACACCATAAAACAGAGTGGGGAATCAAGAAGCGATATCGTGCATTTCAACAAACGCTCGGTCTCTGAGGACCCCCACTATCCCTTGGTATGTAGGAGTACAATTTATCATCTGTATCTTTCATCTTAACTGCATGAAGAAGTGGGTATTATCACAGTGGTGCTGGACTGATATTTGGGGATCTGTGAATCCATTACCTGCAACAGACTCCCTGACTCCTCAGTAAGCCCCAGCTGCTTGGTTTCCCATCTGCATTTCCATTTCAGAGGAACTTTAAGTGATAGTCAAAAACATTTGAGGAGTCAAAAAGGAAACAGAAAATATCTGAGGTCAAATAAAATATACTGTCTGACTACAAATAAAAAGGGGGTTTTACATTTTAAGCGGGTTTTAAACACCTATAAATAATTCTGGGAGAAATTGCAAACTGGCAGCTTGCTTTAAAACACCTTTAAAAACACTCTACCTTTTAATAGGTTTTTTCTTAACAATTATTTTGTTAAATTGACACTGGTTTGGGAAATACTGCAGGATTGCCTACTCTGAATGTTCTGCCCCCCATAAATGACCAACACCACAGACTCGGATCTAATAATGAAGATTCTTTTAACAACGTATGTAACAAAGGCTTTACTTTAAGCACAAGCTTAAATCGCTTGGTTTTAGCGAGTTAAGCACAATTAAGGAGCTGCCAAGTGCTTTGCTGGGGGAGTCTGGAGTCAAGCACCAAGAGCATTCGGGCTGAGTGGGGTGAATATGGTGAAAAGTGAAAATAAAGCATGAATAAACAGAAAATAAGCATGGCACTTGGAGACTGTGCGCTTTGCTGGTAGAGTATTTCTAAGGTGTGTTTTGTATGTTTCAAAAAATCCTGTTATTCAGGAGCCTGGAATTGCTCTTCCATCCCCATTGCTGATGAATAGCAGAGGCACAGCATGCAGCCCTTTATTCCGAGGGAACCTTAATCACTCCCCTCCCGAAACTGCTGCTCCATTTGACTGACAGAATTAGAAGCAATCCACATATTGGAGGGGAAAAAAAGAAAGGCAGACCCATTTGGTTGTCAGACTGTGGGTACATACACAAAGCTTTTAGCAGGGAAAAAAAAAAAGAAAGAAGAAAAAAGAAGAGAAAGTTGTTGCCCTCCTAAATGACATCTATATTAATGACATGAATGACAGGCTTAAGGGGAAAATTATAAATCTTTCTTTCCAGCTTTTCTTTTATTGCCCAAGCCTATATTTCATCTTTCCAGGGAGCAGGGCCATTAAACCCAGAGCTGTGGAGAAGCTGCAGCCAGGCCTTTCTGGAGCAAGGGGCAGCATCTGGGTCTGTCTGCCCCAGGTGAGACCACGGGGCACCAACAGCACCAACCCAACTCAAGCCATCCCTGCAGGGCAGAGGAGAGCACCAGGCACTCAGGAGGGGCACTTGGCCCTGCATCCCAAGAGCCCTGGAGCTCCCATGGTTTGGGACTCCTCACTCCTCCATACCCTGCTCCAGAGGGAATAAGCAGAGGGGATGTTCTGCCCCTGTTTTTATGGCAGAACAACTCTCCGGGGCTGCAGCCTGGCAGCAACAGTGACCAGGATGACCCCAAAGCCCCCAGAGGATGTTCTCTGTTTTGGCAGTAGTAGCTTTTCTGTCTCTGTGAAGGAGCTTTGGACTCCTGATGGAAAGAAGAATGTTGGCTCTCCTTTCCCATGCCATACACGAGGCTGCCTCTGTCTCCAGAGTAGCCACAGATTTCTGCATTTCTGCTTTGTTCATTTTCCTACGCAGTCTCCAGGGAAAACAAGAGGAAGACAAAGAAACCCCAGTGTCTTGCGGGATCACAGATGCAGATGTAATCATCTTCAGTTAAAAATAATTCCTTTAAATGTCCCTAGACCAAGTTCCATTTTCCCTGGAGGTTATACATAGCTAATAAAACTGATAGACCCCCTCTGCAGCTGGGTGTTTGTGTGTACATTAATTTACACATACATATATTAATTTTTCTTTTTCCATAGGAGCCTCCTGTGAAAGATCATTATGGTCATGTGGAACTGCCTGTGCTCAGATACTTCCCTGGGTTTTATTGTCTGTGACCACTATACTTATATTTTATAGCAGCCTAATTACTGACAATCCCCTTTAAATGCTGACATGCAGTGCTAAGTTATTCTGCAGGTGAATGAGTAGATGTAACATTTCTCTGTGTTCTCTAAAATTGTGTAGTAGTATTAACTGGATTTTTCAACAGCAGGACTGTCTGGAGAAATTATTCCATTTAAAAATGGTCCTTGATTTCCCATCGCCAGTAGCACCAAATCCACACTGTTTGAGGAATGGTTATGTCATGGAGGAAGCGGAGGATTAAAAAATTAAATGGGTTTGTTTGAAACCTCCCACACTGCTTAGTTTATAACGATAAAAGGCAATGATTGTTCCTTAAAAATCAATTGAGGGGATAGAATTAAGAAAAAAAGTAAAAATTAATAATCCAGGTGAGGCCAAGTCTGGCTCTCTGGGTCTACCTGTGCTACACAGCCCAAACTTTTACAGTTCCAATCTTTTTCCTAGCACTGCTACCACAGACAATAAAACTAATTTAATTTTCTGTCACTCTTTTCATTTTAATGGACACCCAGAGATTTCACAGCCGTAGGAGAACAGTGCACAAAACCACATCTTTTCTGGAATGGAGAGACATGGAAAAAAGAAAAATCTTGTGTGGAAATGGCAGAAGAAACATTGTCATGAAAAACAGGCTTTAAATATTGAAAACATATAAAGGACAACATAGGGCACAGGAGAAACAGGCTGAATAAAACATGCTGCTATTAAAGCCCTGGAGCTCAGTCCTGGAGGGAATTTGCAGTTTCCTGGTGCAGGCAGTGATTTTTCAGGGACTCTGAGTGCCGCTGGAAGGCCGTGGCTCTGCAGAGATGCTGTGCCTGCAGAGCAGTCCCCGTGCTGTGACAGGTAGCTGTGACTCCCTCCCAGGCTCAGTCTGGCACATTCAAACCCAACAGGATCTTTCTTTTTTCAGCTCCGTGCCTCGGAGGCTCTCACACGTTACCCCCTGCTCATCCCACCCCGGCGATAAGCGCAGTATAAATAGCTACCAGTAGATGACAGATAGAACATGGACATGACAACAGTGTCCTCCCCCTGCTCCCACAGTCGGCTCAGCGATTTCTGTCGTGCTCCACTCCTTCCTGGGACTGTGGGAGCACAGTGGTGCTGGCAGGAGTTGAGCTGACTCCAGGCAAACTCCTCACGCTGTCCCCAAAACCCCACCTGAGGTGAATATTTATCTGAGCAAAGTAATAACCTCAGGGTTAATGAGGACTTGGCATAATTTAAGGGATGGTCATAACTAGGAATCGATGTCATTTGTTCAGTGCTTCAGCGAGCTGCCACTTGGGCTCTTTTTCCCCCTAAAGCCCTACAGCACTGCTATCCAGCTCAGGGATAATGGAAAGGATTAAAAATCAGCTCCTCATCTCTTGCTAATTCTGCTTGCTTCATTGTTCTATATCCAAAGCAACAAAATAAGGGCAGGATCTCTAGCTTTGGGAACCATCATTTGGTTTGACTGGCAAGAGGCCAGGGAAGAGCAGAAAGGAGTGATAAGAGATGTGGAAAACATGACCTGTAAAGAAAGGTTGTAGGAATTGGGTTTGTTTAGTCTAGAGAAGAAAAGAACGAGGGAAGATTTGATAAGAGGAAAGATATGACAAGTCTTCCAACATGCAGAAGTTTGTTATAAAGGGAACAATACTCTTCTTGTTCTTTCAGAAATCACCTTATTTGCAGCAAAGACAACTGGGGTTAAGGCATTAGGAAAACATCTTTCCTATTTGCAGGAGCAGGGAGATCCTGGACAGGCAGTTCTGGTGTCTCCTCTGCACTGGGGCCTTTCAGAACAGGTTATTGAGGCAGAGGCCACGTTCCTCTGACAGCCTCCTCCTGGAGACTCAGCCCAGGCTGTGCCTTTGGAGATGTGACCATGCACAGGTGCCACATTTTGGCAACTTCCTTCACCTGGACACCCAGAGCAATGGCAGTGTCCTGTAAGGAGATGAGTTCTGGCCTGAACTCGGAAGGGAACTGGCTTGCAGAAGTGAATCCCCAGTCCTGCAAAGCTGGTAAATATTTCACGAGGTTCACACAGCCTCAAACTCCACAGGCTTGGCAAAGCCTGCCCAGCCACTCTCACAAGCTGTAAAGAGCCTGGATTCAACTCTGAGCTGGCAATGTGTTGAAGACACTTGGGGCAGAAAAGAAACCAAACTTGCTCTGTTTAGACTGACATTGGCTCCCCACTGTTGACAGCAGTCCAGATTGGGGTCTGGTCTTTCTCCCATTGAATTCCACAGGGAATTTTTCTGTTGGCATCAATGGGGGCAGTAATAAGCCATTGTATCTGTCAGTGCAGATTGCCAGTGGAAGACAAACTGGAACTGCTAAGTGCTGTCTGTAATGAGAGATCATTTTCTCCCTCCCTCCTCCTCTCTCTCAAGTCCATTTTCAGACCATAACCACATTTTAATGAATAAAAAGTTGTTGTTTCAAATCCTTGCAGAACTGCAGTCCCTGCCAAGCCTGTTTTTCTTCTGGAAAGACAGATGCATGTGCTCACATTATGGTAGTAGTTTTTTGCATGCCATATATTTTCAGTGATGTTCATGAAACTAGAATTAGTGACACTAATAATGACAAATCAGAGGGCTAATATTGTTTAACCCTGTTAAAGAGTGTTATTACATTTACATGTTCCCACAGAGTAAATGCTGTTCAACTCAGACATATGTCTTGCTATCTGTTTATTTTTATGAATCAGAAATGAATCAGCAGTCAAAGAGTGTCCTGTAGATTTACTTGTCTCATATACCATTTTAGAAGGAAAAAAAACCCCCTCTATTAGGGCTCACAGAATAATTTTGTATTCAGTAGAGGCATAATAGTACTACTAAATTAATTCTAATCAATAAGAGAGAATATTGCAGGTTATCACAGACTAACCCCAAAATGCAATTGAGGGGGCCAGCCTGTGCTCCTGCTGGTGTAACACTCATTCCTATTCTGAGGGTGAAGGCAAAACTACACCTTCAAATCTGATCTCCTGTGTGCAGCTGTCTGGTTTGCACTGTTTGTGAGCAGATACAGAGCTGCCTTTTCCTCAAGCCAAAGAGTCTTTCAGGATTTTGCAAAGAGCAAAGGCACAATGTAGTCTGCAGCACTTAGGTTCTGTTTGTGGACAAGACCTACAGTAATTTCAGAGCTGAAAAGAGATTCTCTCTCTGCACTGCACTCAGCAGATAAATAAAATAAAATTACAGTCACTAATATGATGTTTCTATACTTATCTTTCTTCAATATTCAGGGACTTTTGAGGGAAGAGTTAGGCTTGTTGGATAAGACTTTGAGAAGAATCCTCTGCTCTTTGAATTGTTATTTCTCTAACATGTCCAACCCTTATTTGTAAGTAAGTGATAACAGGCTTGATAATCTCTGCCTTAAAAAAAAAAAAGAAAAAATCAATACACTGCTTCAGAAATTTGACCAAAAAAAAGTTATGTAAGAGGTAAGAAAAACATCACACTTTCTAAAAAGCATTAGATATTCCAAGAATTACAGAAGGTAATTTAAATTCAACTCAGCCACTACTGTTGCAATATTGAGGTTTTAAAGTCAGTTTATTTATATTTTAACTTTGCAGTTTCCCATAAGGCATGGTCAAAGTCTTTAACAGAATCACTGACATTAGGAATTCTCATCCTCCTTTTCCCTTGCTCCTTATCAAGTGTACTTTGTTTCCTGCAATGGTTTATTGGGACCATCTGCATCTCCTCCTGTTTTCTCTCAGGCATGGAGATAAGCTTTCACCTTTGGCTGTCTGGTTGAAGTCCAGCTGGCAGTGGGGATGTGTTTGGTGGCGGTGGCTCCGTGCCTGTTGCATGCACGCGCCAGTCTCACATGGTGGCGACAGAAAATCCCACGTGAGAGCCACCCTCCGTGCTCAGCACCAGCTTCATTTCCCTCCTCAAGGCCAGGGCCAGGAGCTTGGAATCCAACTACCTGAAAAACAAACTGCCCCAAGTCCTTATTCCACTGATTGAACAAATGGCTGGGTTTTACAGAGACCGAGCCCTCACTGATGTGATGGCAAAGCCTGGTGGATGACCAGGGCACCCTTTGCCAAATCAACACCCAAACTGCTCTCCACACTTTTTAAACTCCTTTTGGGACAAATTATGCCCTTGCAGCTGTATCCCACTCCTGTCATGGCTTTCCTCCTTTTTGATGCCCCTGCCCAGCCTGAGAGAAGCCGATTGTCTCTGCATCCCATCAGGACTTCAGAGCACAAACCCACAGCAGCAGTCACCAGGAAACAGCAAAAGCAACAGGGCACTTCCACCCAAAGCTGCCCAAGAAGAGGAAATTGCCACAGGAAGAGATTCCATCTATCCCACACAGCTCAAAGAGCTTTTGGATGTCTCATCCTCCCCTTCTCTGCTATTACTGCTTTCTGCCCTGTTCTGTACTTGAACATGAAGTGAAAAACCTTGATTTCGGCCTTTGGCAGGGGTGATTCTCTCACCAAGGCCAGCCCAGCTGGGAAATCTGGTTTCTTTGCAGCCAAGGCCTGGTAAAACTCGCCATAGCAAATGGTTGGAAAATGAAATCAGCCTGCAGCAGAAGGGGTGGAGGACAGCGTGTCCCAGAGCAGGGGGAAGGATGGGAGAGCTCTCCTTCACCATTTATCTAGAAACCCTGCAGAAATGTTGCAGTCTTTGAAGATAATAGAAGCAAAGACAATTCCTTTCTTCTCCCTTGCCTCTTCCTTTCCTCCCTTCATTTTGGAGACACATTATCCACACAGAGGGTCAAGTACCCAGCAGATGAAACATTTTTCAAAAGCTCATTGTGAGCGTTTGCAATGCAGACAAACAATCTCGAGCTTCACTGCACATTCTCTCAAGAAACCAAAGGAACACCTTGTGCACTGTATCTTTTGTTTCTGTCTTTTGTTATTCTATAAATATTTTTATTCTTTTTTATTTAGTATTTCACAAAGTAGAAGAAACTCCTAATCTTTGTTCTGCCTATTTGATGTTTAGAAAAGCCAAGGAGACAAATCTGTAAACAAGTTTTCTCTGTTTGTTAGATATTTCTTTTCCTTCTTAAATACAGGCTGCAAGTCTCAGAAAAAGTCAAGGACTCGAGTTTCTCTTTGTTTTGAGTGTCTGGCTGCATCTACTATGCTAAAGTGTCAGCTCCAGATAACTAAGGGAATGAAAACAGAGAAGGTCTATTTAAGAAAAAATGTCTGTCCTTCAAAGTCTGGAGAGATAGAAGTGGATTTATTGTCCCCTGGGCAACATCCAGGGAATGTTTTGGAACCTTGAGGCAAATTGTGGACACTGGAGCCACAGTCTTTAGTGGTTTTGTGTGTCTTTAATAATGCACTGAGATCTGAACTGTTTCAGATCCAGAAATGTGAAATAGTGGATAAAACCATAAAGGAAGGGGGACAAGGAGGTCCTTGCACTGTGGCATACCCCATCCCTTTTCTGGGATATACTGAGCAGTGGATATACAATTTCTGGACCTTGGGCAAAAGTGGGCTTTCCTAAAGCACCTCTGCTGAGGTATCACAGCTTATATAATCATTTCAATTAGTGCAGTGCAGTCTTGCTTATTCGGACTCATGTGATTACCTGAGAACCAAGGCTGAATTAATTTAAAAGGAAAAAAAAAAATAAAAAAGAAAAGCAGGTGTCTGTCTCAGAGCTGTGGAGAAGAGTTAAAGGGAAATGTGGATTTCTCCACTGATTTCCCACAGAAATAGTTCTGGTGAGTTCTTTTCCTTACCAGCTCTTTATTTTAACAACTTATGGTGAAGCAGCTCTGCCTCAGTGGGGATGTGCTGGTCTCATTGAGCTGTGCTGGCTCCTGGGGCTGGAGACAGCTCAGAGTATTTTAAAACAACAACATTCATAATTGCACTACATGAGGAATCAAGACTAATACAGAAGAGTTACCATAACGACAACACCTCGACGTGGTGCAAGCACAAATACCTTACACATCCCAGGGAATGATTCAGTACCATGTTGGGTGAAAAACATTCATCATTTGAAGAACAGACTGCTGAAAATGGTGGTGCCTGAGTCATAATTTTGTTGCAGGAAATCTGTCTATGAGAAAAGGTTTCAGCAAACGAATTATTAGAATTTTATTGCTATTTTACCTACTAGTGGCTTGTTAGCTACTGTAGAAACTGTCATCCACTTGCTGGCTGATGAGTCCTACAGCTCAGCACATGTAGAAGTGTTTCATCATGCAATGTATGGCAACAGAATTCAGCTTTGGGGGGCTCAGCACTGCACAAGCAGGAAAAACAGCAGAAAAATAAAAAAAAAACAAATCTTCTAGAGCTAAAGCTAAAGATGACCCTAACATACAGTAGGAAGGGAAAGAAAACACAAATCATAGTGGCAAATGACAGATTATTTTCATTAATATGTGCTTCCTTTGAGGGAAAAGTGTAGCTATCAAAAATTATCCAACTGGAGAGAGATGTAGTGGGAACAAAGATTAGGGGGGAATAGGGCAGGGAGGAGAGGGCAGCAGGGATTTATGGAAAATGATGAAGGTGGACAAAGGGAGGTGACTCCACCAGATGATCTAGGGCAGACCTGCTCTTCCATTCTCACACCCAGCAGTGGCAGCTGCCTTCACAAACCCCTGCCTGACTTCCTTGCTCCAGTGTCGTTGCAGTGCTCAGATAAAATACCACATTTCAAAAGATCATTTGGCCTTTTGAGGTGTTTGGGGGGTAGGAGCTCTTAATTTTTTTATGTGAGACTTTTTGTTGGTGTTCAACACTTTGCTGTCTTTAGAAAGCAGGTACAAAATCTCAAACACTACAAAGTTCCTTCCCCTTTCAAGTTTATCCTTCCACCTCCTGGGCTGTAACAAGGTGTGCTGCTCATCACACTGAGCTGCACCAAATGTTGGTTTCCACTAAAGAATGACCCAGTAGGACAAACTCCCCTCTCCAACCTCTGCATCTTCATCATTCCTCCTCACTCTGCAAAGTATCAGGCCTTAAGTTTCCTCTAAGTTTCCATAAGTGTTGTTTTAATGCAGATCCTGCTTTTTTATTTATTCCCAGAAGAGCAGTGCTTCATTTCGCTTACAGTCATTCCCTGCTATCACAAAAAAAAGCTCAAGTGATTTCTGCTGTGCTTGCTTTGATAGTGATATTCAGCAAAGAGATTCTTTGTGTGAAAGAAGCCCAGGAAAAGCAGTTTTTCCTAGCATTATAATTTGTTATAGTTAGGTGTTAAAGTTTTCAGCTGAGCTGCTGGTGATAAACACTGCATATGCTCTGGGCTGCGTAGGTTCCCACTAGATTTTCTTTGTCCAGGTTAGAAACACAGTAGTTTTAGGTTCCAACTGCAGCTAATGGAGAGAAAAAGGGTTTTTAGGAGCTGTTATTTATCCCACTTAAGTTCTGAATCACTGTAAGGTGTCTCTCTTCACCACTGAGTGCAAAGGGTTCATAGGCTTTGCCAGCTGATACAGGTATATTTTAGGTGGGATGGTGCCTGCCCTAAGCTGCTCAACACCTCAACAGAGGAGAAAATAAGTGAATAGGAAAGAAAAGCAAGAGCAAGGAGGATTGGAGAGATGAGGCACTGCCTGGAAACCACACAAGGCACTGGGATGGAAAGAGGACCCAAATCTCTTGATGAAATCCCTTTTTGTGCACTCTGTACCATGGGGCTCTTCACTCTGTCAGACCAGAAGAGCTTGACCTTGTATTTCTTTTTTCTCTTCCCTTCCAGTAGTTCCATGTTAATTTAGCACTTACATTTTTCTAGAGCAACTGTAAGACCAGAAGCTTCTGAAGTCAGATGGAAAGAACTAAACATTTCAGCCGCTGTGAAGCAGCCAGAAAAACAAGCATGTGGGGGGAAAAAAAAAACATTGTGCAAATAAAATTGCTGAGGGGAATACAAAAATCACATGAGAAGGGCAGATAGGGGCATTGTGTGAAGGATAAGGAAGGGGAGTTAGGAACAAGGGAAGGACTCTAGTTTGGCTTTGTAAGCACAGTTGGTGAACCATTATCATTGCCACTCCTGCCCTGCTCCCCAAGGTTGGTGACACAAATGCTTCACTTCACACTCAGCACAAGAGTGAGGGTCCCACAGCCTCTGGCAGGAGGGAAGATGGGACTCAGGGGTGGGAGCTTTGCCAAATGGATCCACCACAGACAGAGCAATGAGCTCTCCTGCCCATGGCTGACCTACCACAAGAGTTCTTTCTTGCCTCTGTGTTCCTTTTGCTCTGGAGCTGGAAAATTCTGCCTAATTCATCGTGCCAAAGGCCAGATTAGCTCTTTGTGTGGCTATGGAGGCAGAAACCTCTAAAAATTATTATCAAGGGCTAAACTGATTATTTTATATGACCTGAATTTTATCTGATTTTGAAAATAGACCTTCCCTAAGCAGACAGCCAGACTAGATGACCCCCACATGTCCCTTCCAGCCTAGTAAAAGCTGACAAGATTCAGGAAAATAACTCTTTTATCCTGTGGACTACAAAAACAGCATTTCTAACAGTTTTTCTTTCACTGTGAGAAAAAGGCCTAGACAACTCTCAGGGGCCCTACAACCCTGAAACAAAGAGAGGGTCTCTACAGACACACCACCAAGCTCTTTGGAGCCAGCCCAGCCTTTCATTCTCTGCCCTTGCTGTGGGATGGCATCCCAGCTTCTCCTCTGAAGAAAAAAGCCAAAGACAAGTGAAAGATGAGCTGTGAAGGTGCAGACCTTGCTGCTGCTCACCCACAGCAGTCAAGGAGTGCTGATTGCAACACCAGACCAGTAGAGTTTCTTCACTTGTTTTGAAACTGTCTCAGCTGGGAACACACCCCAGCCTGCTGTGTCATTCCTTGGCTGGGTTTATAAACTGCTCTGCTGGGACCTACAGGTGCTCAACACCTCCACAAACAGAGCTGGAACACAGCAGATCTGTGCCAGTTTGTGCACTTGAGGTTGTTTTCCCTTCCAGCTGCTTTGTTTTAAACCCAACCAAGCTGGCAATCTCCCAACCCAGCCACAGTGGGGTGACATCAAGGTCCCCCCTTAAATGCTGTCTAGAGAGTTTAGTCCTTAATCACACCTGGAAAAGGATCTCTGCACCATGGAAGAACAAACTTTGCTCCAAAGAGGTTATCAACGGGACCCCAGGAGACCAGTCACTGTGAAGCTTTACTTCATTCCAGAAATGTTTTGGAAGCAATTACTTCATCTTGTTCTTTATTCACAGGATTCACTTAACTGATGACATTATAGCTCAGTCCATTAAGTAAATGGGTTATATATTTTCTCCAGGTTTTGAGGAAGTAATGTTGCAGTGTGTGTCACTATCATTGTCAGCAGTCGACAGGGACTCTTCATTTGTTTAGTGAGGTTTACCTCCACTGAGATCTTAAATATGAAATATCTGGCTCAGGGTCTTTCTTTGAGCAGGATTTTAAAAACATAAAAAAATAAGAAAGCAAGTGTTATTTTCACCAAAATTCCTGGCAGCTGTACCGTTTATTATGAGAGGAGAACGGAGCAAGAAAAATTGGCATGTCATTTCTTAAATGAATTTATATCCTCATTTCCTTTAGAAAATGAATCTCTGCTCCATCGAGCCATTTTCCATCCGTCTGCAGGGGCAAAGTTTGCAGAGCACAATTGAAATGCTCCGTTCTAGCACAGGCCAGGGTGCCACACATGCCTTTGGTAATCAGATCCTTCCCCACCACTGCTGCCGGTAGCACTTATAAAGGTTTTATTTTCCATCGCAATGGGTCTTAAAAGTCAGCAGCAGCTCAGAAAATAATCAGGGACACATGATCAAAATTCTGGTCACTGGGGCCAAAATGTCCTTCTAAGAGGGCTGCAGGAGCCCATCTGCTGAGAACTGACTCGAGCTGCATTTGTGTCCCCGTGCCACAGGGGGAACGTTCCAGCTGCTCCCTTTTCCTTTTGTTGGTTTTTCACCAGTATCCCAAGGAGGAGAGGCAGCAGGATGGGGAGGAGATTTGCCAAAAGATAAGAGAATTTGGGAGCCAGTAAAAAGCACTGCTTTTGGGAACTGTCACAGAATGCTGTCACTCAAAAGAAATTTTGCACAAAATCTCCAAAACAACCTCTTCCTCCTCCACACTCATCCACCTCCTCTGAGGGGTGGTGGTTAATATACTAAATACAACATAACCACTTGGAAAGCACTTTTCATTTTGAGTCACCACCTTGCTATTTTTGCAGCCGAAAATACAGACTGGTGGAGCTGATGTCATTAATCTGGTACGCACAGGAACAACTTGGGGAGCCAGGGTTGGAATTCTGAGCAGAAGAATTCTGGGGATGCCTGACTTCTGGGGAAGTCAGGATTGCAAGCAGTGGAAATGCATCAAAGCCAAGGAAAGGAAGGAAAAAGAGGGTAATAGCACTGTAACATCATTTCTAGCTGTCTCCAGTTTGTGTTTTGAATCAATATCAAATTAGGAAAAAGGAAAGGGGAGGAGGAAAAAAGGGGAAACATTTCATTTGCCCCCAACATAAGAGGTTTTGTTTTGGATACAGACATTTTATTCTTTTTGTCTGAAATCTTAAAAAAAATACCCAGGAAAGAAATTTAAACCCCCAGAGTTAATTCAAAATGAAAAATCAAAGGCTCCCGTTTCAGCAAAAAGCTCACTGGGACTGGGTGGCAGACAGGGTGGGAACGCCAGACATCAGTGCCTGGAAGCCTGACAAACACAAGGGAGGGCCTGAACGCAACAAAGCTGGGACACAAAATCCACAGAATCTCCTGATGATTTGGGTCAACATATGGCTCAACACAATGTCTTTGGCCAGCCCCAATGTGTTTCAGTCTCCAGGGGAGTGTGTGTGATTTTCTCACATCAGAGAGGAGAGCACTGATGGCACTGGGGAAGGAAAACCTACCCTCATGTACCTGATACTGTTCTGTATAAATGGGGTGCTAAAGTGCTTTTACCCAAGCAACACCTGATCCACAGCTCCCCTGGATCTGCTTAGAGCTCAGAGGGAGGGTCCTAGTGTATTTTGGCTGCTGCATGAGAAAGCAGCACCACTGGTGGGTGTCAGGGGTCCCCAGTCAGGACAGTGTGGGTGACACATTTTCCCTGCCAGGCTGCTGGGTCTGCACAGCCGCTGAGTGCAGGCTGGTGTCAATGGGACTATTATGATTTCACCCAGCCTCGCCACTCTGGCTGCAGTTTCCCTGATTCCCTGAACAGCAGGGAAGGTCTAGACTGGAGCTGCAAAGATTTCCACATACACAACACACAGACAAACACTTTTTTCCCCTCCCTGTCCTGCCAGTTTCACCAAACATGAGAGCAATCCACAAAGCACATGAAGGCTCTTTTCCCTGACCTGCTTGGCTGGCTTTTCTTAGCTGGTCTGAAAGGCTCTGCAAACCTAACCATGAACATACAGAAAATACATTTGAGCCTCTTGTAGAAGAGTTAAACTCTGGGAGAGAAGAAATGTTGGTATCAAAGGAGCAAGGAAAAACAAGTACCATGTTAAGGGAGAGAGTAACTGTGGGATGGAGAGGGACAGTTCAAGGCTGGGACTAGGTATGCAAGAGGAGGAACTTGCCCAAACACCAGTTGTTTTTTCTAAACAGGAGACAAATGTCTGCACTTGTATCTGAACTCCCCTCCTGTCCCTCTCATGAGACAAGGGACAGACAAACACACCAGGGCCAAAGCCTCCAAACACAGGGCACTGCCAGGGCACACAGCCCCATCCAGGTCCCAGAGCTCTGTGCTGCTGCTCCCCTGCCATCCCTGGAGCACAGGATGGGAAGGAGCTGCAGTCAGGGGCAATGTATTCAGCCAAAGAGAATGCAGCACTGACTCTGCTCTGTGCTGGGCTGGGATCCATCCATTTCGCACCACAGGAGCAGACAAAAATTATTCAAGCATTACAAGCCCTGCACAGTACTCCCTGTAGGCAGATGTTCTCCTGCTGTGTACTTTGTGTCTGCACTGGTGAACCAGAAGCATTTGAGAGCTCTCAGTTGTGCTCTCAGCTCCCTCCTCACCCAGGGTCAGGACAAGCTCTGAGTCTGCACAGCAGCTGCTTCCCCCAGGGAGGGACCCACGGGAAAGACAAGCACAGGGGAGAGGTGAGCCAGGTGGGAGCAGAAGTGCTGCATTCGGGTCCTTGAGCAGAGCATCTCAGTCTGGTGAGCTTTAGACATGATGAACTGAGCCAGGACATGCCCTGGCACTGCTGGTCTGGATGCTCAGGCTGAGCCATCAGGGACCTGCTGAGGCTGCTCCAGCTCCAGAGGAGTCACAGCATCCCAGCAAGAGGCCAGAAGGAAGGAGGATCCTGGGGACATGAACCCTGCTGGGGCACTGCACCTCTGTGTACAAGGTGTGTGGTTCAGCAGCCCAGGCTGTGGGACTCTGCTCCAGGGACCTGCTCCAAAACCCCAAAGGACAAACAGAACAAGCAGCAAGGTCAGAGGCAGCCAAAGAATCCTGCAATGATTCTGTACCCACAACCAATCTATGAAACACAGCCATGACCAGAGGCATTTTCAACAGATGATACCATGTCAGCAGACTTGGCTGCTTTTAAGATAATTTCCTTAGAAAAAGATGATTTTGGTGTAGACAACAACATAAACAATTTGAAAATATTCTGACTTTTATCAACCTCAAGGTTTAAAAAGAAAATAGAACAAGGGAAAGGAACAAACACTCCCTACACAGATGAGAGGACCTTCAGGAGGAATGCAAACAACAGCTGCATTTGTTTGTGTTTGATTTTCAATTTTTCCTAAGAAAAAGTAGGCATGTAAGAGTGAATCTTATTAATGAAATATTGATTCAAAATACTAATACACTGTAATAGGAATAAACCATTTGATCTCCTGCTGTCCCTGCTTTTAATGAAGTACTTTTCTGTGTTCAGACTCTGGAGTACAAAAGCAGAAATCAAAGATTTCTTCTCCCTGCCCTACTTGGTGTGCCATTCCAGTCCAGTGCAGTTGTTCCAGTTATTCTTAAAATACCCTAAACAAATCAAAATCTCTTCAGGAAATGAAAGTTAAAAGAATACTTGTTTCTTTTAATGATCCCTCCTCTCTGATAGCTTCAACATATTTGTGTCAGGTGTTACAGTTGGCATCAGCTGCCATTGTGTTGGTGAGTATTTGCTTTTCTATTTCAGTTTGCACAACCCCTATCTCACAATGGGCCATGCCAACAATTTCCATGCTGGAAAACACAAATAAACACAGGAACAACTGTTCTGCATTACTGCATAGCGACCAGAGAAAATTATTTTTTCCCCCCTCTTCTTTCCTAATGACTCACACCTTCCAGAATCACATAATCTAAAGTCCATGTAACCTGCTTTTTCTCTTGAAGTCACTTCTCTCTTTTTCCTTCTCCAACTAACCAATGTAGTAAGAAAAAATTTGCATCTTGGTCCTTTTTATTCTCTTTGATAAAAATGATCTGATCTCCATGAGGTGCAATGGAGAAAACCTCCAAAGGTTTAAATTCATTTATTTGAAGCTTAGCTGAACCTTTAAACATCCCACCCTTCTGCCTAATCCTTCAACAAGCTCACATTTCCCCTTTGCCCTCCATGGGCTTGCCTGCAGGGAAATACCTTCCCAGAACAGCTGTACTAGAATAATTAATCCACTACAAATAGGCCAGTAAAATATCCTGCCTGGATATTACTCTGGAATAAAACTGATATTCTGGTAGCATGTCTTTGTGCAGCCATGGCTTTTATTCCAGAATCCAGGAAGGGTTTATCCAGGTGCAGGTGGCACAGGGCAGGTACTGTGCCACAATTATGCAGGGACATTTCCCTGCACACTGAGAAGGACAATCCACCCAGTGGGGGCTTGAGAGTGAACTGCAAGAACATTCTGGGATTAGAACTGGGGGTGTTCTTCTCCTCCCTGGGTACTGGGATTAGAGCTGGGTCTGTTCTCTTCCTCCATCACCTCTGCTTTTTGGCAAGTTTTTCTCACCACCTTGTTTTGGTTTCTTTTCTTTTTAGTAGAAATCTAGTACTGCTTTGGGGATTAATTAATTGATGAATATAGAGAGCCTGAAAAGTGTAAAGCACTACACAGGAGTTAAGTGTTATAATTAGGAGCAATTCTGATCTTGATTACAATGAGGTAAAGCTGGAAGTCCTATACCACAGAAAGATTTAAAATGATAAAAAAAAAAAAAAGATCAGAATCAGGGTCTTATGATTTTAAATGTAAACTTGGGCAGATTCCCTGCTGAGTTACATCTGCAACTGTAATAAGATCAAGGAACATGACAACTTGTCATTTCAGTAACAGATATAGGGAGAATGCCCTTTAAAAAAAATTAAACAGGAAGGAAATTTTTAAAGTGTTTTCTTTGGCTCTGAAACATATGCCCAGGGAGAAACTGTTCTCAGCAATGCAGTGGATCTTGAAATATTTACTGGGTCTGGCATTTAACATAATCTTTCTTGTATAAACGAAATAGAAAAAATACATTTTATCTTACTGCAATCTAGTGTGAAGATGAGATGATATTTTAATAGAGCTGCATTCATCAACTGTAACAAGAGAGGAAATGTGCTCCAATCCAACATGCCCTGTGGGCAATGTAAATAAGAGTAAGTGACTTCGACCAGCAGATAAGTGCAGCAAGGGGAGGCAAACAGAGGGACTGAGGCCTGCCGGGGACAAGTGTGGGCAGGGGATCTTGATGTGCCAGGTGTGGCACCCACTGCCCCTCACACCAGGATCCCAGCCACTCACTCCACTCATCCCAAGGGTCCTCCTGCAAACCTGAATTTCCCACTTGGCTTGCAGTGGGATTTGCATGTCTAGCCAGTGACACCACTATTTTCAGAAGTAATTAAATTTTTAATTATGCTTCTTAATAGGCTGTAGCTACTGCTTTGCAGTTCTGTTTCTGTCCCTGTTGGATGCCCATGGAGCAGTGCCATGAAGCTCCAACTGCTCTTCCAAGGGGGTCAGGGTGTTCCCAGCTGAGCTTAAAGCCACTGGAATCACACTGGGCAGTACCTTTCAGAGCCACAGGAACATCCCTTCAAGATTTTTCCAACACAAGTTAGGAGGAAGAACAGTGAAGACTGAAAGGCTCAGGTACTCAGCCATTTTCAAACTTGCTGAAAGATTTATTCCTGGGAACAATATCCCAACTTTCCTTCAAACCAGGTCTTCAGGTACACTGGTAAAGGGGAAAAAAAGGGAAAGTCATCACATACAGGCAGTAAAACTGCAATGCACACTCTCCAGAGAGGACTTGTGCTGGAGAACATGCTGTATTGAAAATCATCAGGGAAAGACAGTGAATTATTTGTGACCTTGGGCAAGATGTTTAAAGTCTTACTAGTTCAGACAGGCAGAGTCACACTCACACCAAAACCACAACAGCCTCCCATTCTCCCTGTGTGCAGAAGGGGACAGGGCTGTGAAAGAATGACTGAGTGTACATGTTTGAAACTGATTCTAAGGAAGAAGGGGTCTAAATAAAACATCAAGAAGTTAAAAGGCAGCTCGTTGCTTGACTTGTCTTCAGACAGGACATCTGAGCAAGATGCAGCTGGATCCCTCAAGTTTTTGGCATTTAAAGGACCCCTGACCTTCCCAAAGCAGTTCCAAGAGTACCTTGCACCCATTTGCAGAGAACACAAAAGACCCTGAACACTGACTGCTCATTAATTTGCATTTCTTTTCCTGGAGTTTGCCAGCTTGTCTTCCCCTTGAGTGGGAAGACAGGCAAGGGTTTCATTATTTTCCAATCATTGCTTGATGCACCTGCTGTAGAGGCCATGAGCAGATGATGGAGCACAAGCTGAACATCACTGAGCTCTAATGTCCATCAGCACAGTGTCAGGATCTGTGTCTGTTCCCAGTCCCCTTAATGTCATTCTCTCAGAGCAGCCTTCACTCAGCACATTTCAGATGTACAGCAAACACTGAGCACCTACAGCAGGGCTGATACTGCCCTCACTGAACCCTTCAGCAACCTAAATCTCCACCAGGCATCAAAAACCTGCCATGAGAGTGGCTGCCACTGCAGCTGTGCTGTTCTGATCCAGTTCACAAGGGCTGAGTGGGCTCAAAGGCATCTTCCCTTTTCCCTACCCTGGCACAGTCAGCAGCCAGACCACTGCCAAGCATGGTTTAGCTTTAGCTTGAACATGAATTATCCAGCTGGGACTGTCCTTCCCTCCTGGCACAGCAAAGCTCTGCCCTGTCACCCTGTCCCCAGGCACTGCCATCCCTCAGCAGCTGGCACTGCTCAAGTCCCACCTCTCCAGCCCCATCCCAGGACTTCTCCCTTGACCTGCATCACCAACCAGGTACCAAAATGCAGCACTGAGGGGCTGTGATTGGTGTTCCAGTGACCACCAGCACTTAAGCAATTGAGGTACCCATTTTCAGAGTGCTGCTAATGCATGGACACTGCAGCACAACTGCATACACAGCCAGTGCCTCCATTTCAGGTCCTAAATTTATCTCGCTTTTTAAAGCAAGGTCTGAACCTCCAAGGTTTTGACTTCTTCAGGTTCCCTTGTTATGAAGTTATGAGAAAACATTTGTGGTCGGGTGATTTCCTTTTGCCCTAGACAGCTGTCAAGAGCAGCAGAATGGCCCAAGGCAAAATGTGATGTGGGTGTAAGAAGTGTCTTAAGCCAATAAGTTAAAGCGACGGGTTAGAAAGCCTGGGGAAAAAACGAGCCAATAATTGCTGAAAATCTTCCTATTCTGCTACATTTATTTAGTCAGATTCAGTGGCCTCTCTCCAGGCCTTCAGCCTTCTCTTCTTCCACGCTTTGGAAAAAGAACCTTATTAATCATTTTGCTTCAATTGTTTAATTATCCTGAGCATCAGCAGAACAGATCAAGGCTTGGCTCTTGCACACAAATCCCATCCCTCCCAGACTGCAGCATCCCAAGAGCTCCCACTCCATGGACAGCAGAGGCCAAAGTACTGAAAGTATTTGCTGCCCTTATGTTGTTTGAGTAAAGAGGGATTAAAAATTACACCCTGCCAGGGCTGCTGGAAGACTCATTTGATGAGTAGTCTCCATCAAGAATGGGATGAAAACTCTCCACCAAATGTTATAGGAAAAGGAGGTGGAAAAATGGATTAGCAACTCAGAGACAATCACCACAGATCGTGTTTGTTCTTTATGAGAAAAAATTCAGTTTTAATGAACACATGCACATCTCATCTCCAAAAAAATATTACCAACTGAAGGAAAATCTGTTTGAACAGTCACTACTTTTAGTGGTATCAGGGAGAGGAAAGGGGTGTTGGCTGCCAAACTGAAAAGCTGGGGGACAACAGGAAAGGAGGGAAGGGGCATTCAAAGTTAATCCAAGGTTTTTGCCAGCAGCAGTGCCTGGCTCTGGGCAGAGCTCCATCCCTTGCTGTGCACAATCATGAACCCACAAAATGTCAAAGTGGCTGTGTTTGGATTGACAGTGGCTGTGGTTCAGGGCTGCCCTGGGGGCCTGGACAGTGCCTGCTCACATGAGATGGGGTTTCAGTTTATTATTATTATTATTTATAACAAGAGCAAATTAATTTTTTTATATCTACATAAAGACTCTTAAAATTCAGCTTTTGCTTCTCCTGCTAAAGGACTGTGCAGTGACCTGTCTCTCTTTGGGGGCCTCAGTCTGAGTCCTTCATGAGGCGTTCACTGAACCAGGCTGCTTGGATATCAGGTAATATTTTATACCAAGATTGAATCTTTGTTTAATAGGCAGAGTCCTCTATTGATTCATGCAGCCAGCAATGGTGACTAAGAGAGCTGTGAATCATTGACACCTGTTGAGCTTGAGGTTTCTTTTCACTCTTTACAACTTTTTCCTTCTGTTTCCCTTAAACATACACTTTTTTCTACCTTTTTTTTTCTAAATAAAAAGAAATAAAACAAGAAGGCTACCTTTTGGCAGTATCTACAATCATAGTAAAATTGATATCTTAATAAATGTCATATGTGCAGCTATTTTGGATTCATCTGCAATTCCCTAAAGTCAACCTATTTACCTTTATTTATTTATTTTTTTAATCAGAGAGGATATGTGAGGTGAAGTCAAGCATATGGGCTACAAGAAAACAGTGTATGACTCATGACAGCCACTCAAAATTTAGCTATTCCTTGGCCACTTTATACATGTACATATACAATACCCTGCCTAGGCAAGATTCATCTTTACCTTTAGCAGGGGTCTCACCCTTTGATGACCCTTTAGGAGCTGTGTATGGCAGGCAATGAAACCCCAGACCTCCCTCCCCCTGGGGAGCCTCCCTGGCCCTTCAAACCAGCTTTGTTGCTCTCACCTTCCCTAATCACCCTCCTGCCCAAGGAGATTATGAGCATCAGGCATGAAGCCATGGCCTCGTTAAATCAAACCTGACTTTTACTGTTGGTGTCAGTGGGGCCAGGGGTTCATTACTGGCCCTGTTTCCCAGGCCTGACTAACAGCAGACAGCTTCACTTGGGATAAAGCTGGGTGATTCCAGGATTTAATTCATTAGTGGGTCATGATTCCACACTACTCATTGCTTCTGTGGAGCTGTAAAACAAATAAAACCTAAATATTTGAAATTCAAGCTCCAAGTCCACTCAGACCAAAATCACTGTTTCTTTTTTTTCCCTTTATCCTTTCCTTCACAATCCATCTTTAAAATCTTTTTCCCTTGGAGCCTGTGAAAGCTGCCTCCCCAGGGCTCTCCCCTATTGTGTCTGTCCTCATGCAGTCCCTTTGTAATAGCCAAGCTGTGCAGTTGATGCTCAGGCTGAATTAGAAAGCAGGTCTATGTCTGATCTGCAAACATACCTCCAGCCTTATTTCCCTTCCCTTAATGTATTCCAGTCTATGCCTCATAGTTAAAATCTTCAATTCTACCGCTCTCTCCTTTTTACATGCCTGTTTTATTTGCACAGTCATTTCACAGTCCAGTTGTTCTTTCTGGTCAGGTGGCCTATAAAATATTTCTATTACCAGTTTACTCTCTGAAATATCTCCAACTGCAGCCCATAATGACACAGCAGCCCCATTCCAGTCTCTCTCAGATCCCCACTAATAAGTCCTTTTCTTTCTCAAATAGCTCTCTCTCCTCTCATTCCTTCCTCTTGCTCCCCAAACAATCTAAACAATCTCTACTCTTTAATGTTTATACCTCTGTTATCTTCTAAGGAAACTGCAGCTCCATCCATACCTATTTCCCAATGGGCAATGCCCACATGCACAGCCCAGCTCTGGTATCCTCTGATTGTCCTCCTCCTCCCATTCCCTGCTGTTCCTGAGCTGGGCAAGGAGGGCTGGTTCTTATTTCTGTCCATCACCTTGGAAGTCTCCCCTTCACCAACTGCTTCCAATTTGTCTGGAAGGGATGATCTGACTAGAGGCAGTGATTTCTACTTTTTAATGCATTTCTTCCACTGTATCCCATAAATACATTTAGCTGACTTCCCCACTCCTATTGCACAGACTACCCTCCCATCTGCATTGTGCTGGCAAGATGAACCCAGTGCTTGGGGTTGAAACTGTCCTTGAGGTTTTCACTCTGCACTTTGACCTCCAGAGCCTGAAATTCCTCCAGCTGCATTTCCTTAGCACACATTTCTGCCTCCTCTTCCTCCTGTGCAAACCCTGTGCAAGGACACTGCAGCCCTGACCCTGAGCTGTGCACTGCCCTCCTGTTTGGCCTGCCAGGAGCTCCACATGGGGTGTCCTCAGCAAGGTTTTCTCAGGCAGCCAAATGAGGCACAGAGCTTCCCAAATGGAGCTCAGAACGTCCCTGGAAGCTGGGATGTCCATGTCCTTTTGTCATCACTGATATGTGAAACCATGGGAAACAGCAAATCCCCTCACACTGGGGAAAAAGAGGAGCCAGGAGAGGCTTAGGGTTTGCTCTCATGTGCCAAGGTGTTTTTAAGCATCAAGCCAAAATTTGAGGAAATTTACTCTACACTAAACTTAACTGTGATAAAAAGGAAATTTGGCCTCAAAATTATTTGGTCCTAAGATGATTGTAAAATGGAATTTAAATGTATTTAAATGATCTCAAGAAGAGCTTGGGAGAGATGCAGAGGGATAGAGCCAGCACAGTTCACAGCACCCAGCAATCTACCCTGCTCCCTGCTCCAACTTCTCATTTGCCAAGAAGGAAGAGAAAAGGAAGAGAAAAGCAATTTTCTTCTTCTTCTCTTCTACAGCCCTGTGACTGGAATCTCCAAAGAGCCCTGTGGGGCTCCCTGCAGTGCAGGGAATCAGCTGCATTCAGCACCATAGGAAATCTCAGTTAATGCAATGGTTGTTACTGATACAGGCACACACACCCACAACCACCACTGTCCTACCACACACATCCAACCAAGCAGCCAAATGTCCCCAGTGAGCCTGGGATGCTTCTAGAAAGCATCAAAACCCAGGTGATACTGCAGGATCTCGAGGAGCATGGCCCTGCAGGAGACCTCTGTGACACCCTTGGCTGGAGCAGCTGTTCTCCAGGGCTGGGACTGGAGGGAGGACTGGAATCATCAGCCTCTTGGCCCACGTGTGAGCAGTTGGGAACATCCAGAGCACATCTCTTCCTGTAAATCTTGGGAAAACTCCCGTTGTGGTTTCCTCATCCCTGGTGTTGACACATGACCTTGGGCCTTAGAGCAGTTGGGCTTGGTCTTAACTGGGTCAGATGGATCCCACTTTTGCCCTAAGTCCATTAGCGTAACACTTTAGTCTCTCCTCTTGCAGAAATTCCTAAAATTCTGGGAATCTGTTTTCCTTGTAAGCCCAAAAAAAAAAGGCTTGGAAGAAGTTTAGAAGTTTCAGTAGAAGTTGTCTTAGATAAGGACTGATTTGTGCCTCCCATGGGTGCATATCTTGTATTAGGGCTCAAATACAAGACTGGGAGTTAAGAACTGTTAAGAGTTTGATCCTGACACTGATTTTATATGTGACCAAAACCAATTAATTTTAACTCTTTAGCTACAACTTTTGTCATCAGGAAAATTGACTACTAAAGATAATCCAAACCCACGCGTTTTCTGATATCAAATTTGCTGACAATCATGCAGTACTCTCAGGTAGAAGGGTGAGTTTATCAGCAGTTGTCTTGTCACCCAATAAAGTAAAATTATTCAAATGTGTTTCTTCTGTCCCAAACAGAAGTTTCTGCTGTCATTTACAAGAACAGAGGCAATACACCAGGAGATGTCATGGAGCTCCAGTGCCCTACAGTGTCCCCACAGCTTTGTGTGACACAAGGAGATGAACTCGGACACACCATCTCCTTTCCCAGCCCACTGCACAGCCTGTCTCCATTCCAGAGCACTGAAGCACAGCTCAGCTGCTGGAAGAAGTCGCCCCAGGACCTGCCAGGAGGAGGTGCAGAGCTGAGCATCTCTGCCCACTCCATGCCCTGCTCTTTGCCTTTCTCTTGTGCAAGGGGTACAGTTTGCTGAAAAGCACAGCACGGTCCTGCTGGGCAGAAATTTTGTGCAGGGACCCCAGCATTTATGGAACACATGATATAGACACAGCTTTAGTAGGTAAATGATCCAGTTAAACAAGGTAAGTCAACAATGAGGGAGAGGATGAGAAAATTATATTGACTGCAATGTTTACAAACACTCGTCACCTTCCAACTCAGTGATGAATTGGTAATAGTTTTGCTGGAAGAAAAGATCCCTCTTGCTTTAAAGACAGCTATTTGATGAGACACAAGGGAGACAATTAAACATTTAATTCAGTTTGACCTGCTCTGTCATTACAGCTCTTTGTTTCCCATCTGTTTCTTTTCCTCTGACCTTTATGATGTGGTACTTGGTGGGTTGTTTTTATTTTATTTTATTTTTTAATTTTTTTTTTGACCAGGTCAAATCAAACAGATCCTGTTTCCCAAAGATAACATGAAGGCTGAATATTAATGCAGCCTCCCCCTATTGTGTCCCTGTGCCTCCCTTCCCCCTGTGCCCCCAGCCCACACCCCGCACACCCCCTGCCTCACACTCATTTGCACAAAAGCACACCGAGTCCCCTCTCAGCAGCCCACCTTGAACAAAACACTCCAGGACTCTCGAAACAGCAGAAGTGCTAATCAAGCAGGGCCCTGTGCTCTGTGCTTCTGCAGTGGTTGCCTGGCATAGAAATGGGCTGTCTGGCCGCAGCTATGAGGTAACGTCTGGCTTTTTTGCCAAGCTGCAGAACTAGTCAGACACTCCCTGGAACAACATTTCTTCAGGAAAGAAAAAAAAAAAAAAAAAAGTTAGGCAAGAAATGATCTTCCAGAAACTTCCTTGCATCTTTCTGTGTGCGGGGATTTTTTTTTTTCTTCTTTTTGGAAAAGTTACATAACCAAATTACTTAGAATGCAACGGGTTTCATCAGCTGATTTTTGGGCAGTAATCTTATGAAACTGATTTCTCACACTTACTAGGCAAACTGGAAATTTGGAAAGGGTAAAGAACACACATACTCAAAATATATACACACACAGATGTACCCCACTCTTTTTCCTGCAACACTGTCTAGATCCACCAGCTATTTTTGGATGCAACCTGAAATAGAGCAATACAAATTCAAGCAAGGCAGTGCTAACCTGCATCTGCAGCATCTTTTTTTGCAGCGCCACTGATTAATCTAATTAACCAGTTAGAGGAATTTTTTCACACTGCAGCAGCAGCAGCCCTTCTATTTCCTGTATAAATTCCTTATTTACTGATGTTGCATAGTATTCTTGATTCAGTGTATTCTCCTTTCTATAACAGCACTGACAATTTGATTTTTTTTTTTCCCCCTGAAGGACAGAAAATACACAGTTCATTTTTCTACAGTGAAGGCTGAGAAACAATCTGAACTGAAGAGACACGGCTGTTGCTTTGGAGGTTCAAGCTAACAACACCTCTTGCATTAAACACTGTCTGCATGTATCAGTCGGAAATTTAGACTTGTCCCAAGGTGACACACTTGGAAGAGTTAATTCCTGAGAAGCAGCAGCTTTGGAAAGGTGCAGGAAGGAATGTCTTGTCCTCAGGGTAGGAGCAGCCAATGGAGCCGGGTGCTGGTGATGTAATGCCTCAAACCTGGTGCATCATTGGTTCCGCAGATATTAGACTTGATATGATTTCGGAGAGTTTGGCGAGAGGAATTTTTGCAGAGGAGCCTGTAAATTTCCCTGCACCAAGGAGGTTTAGATTCAATCCTCCAGTGTTCCTCAGCCAGGGAGAAGTTTGCTCAAACAACACTTTTGTCCTGTGTCTTCCTGGTGCTGTTCAGCTGTTCTGTATCCTGCTATCTGGGAGGCATTTCTCTGAAGTCAGACTGTGCTAGAATTACTTCTCCAGCCTGCCCATGAAATTGAAGTGAATTTTTAATAAAAAGCAGTTGTTTTTTCTCTGACTCACCTCTGAACTCTTAATTGTTTCAGGCACCAACTTCCATTCCCCTAGCTTCTATTACCTTCCTGGGGTTTTCATCTGCCCAGTCTTATTTCTTGAGCTGATTGCTGCACCAGGAGATGGCTGACGATGTTTTAAATGAGCCTCGCCAGTCTGGGCTTGCTCTGGAGGAATCTGCTCAAAGCACTTCAGTGTCAGTGAGCTCAGAACACGTCGGGCTCCTGCTGCAGCACTCGCTGCAGCTGCAGCCCCTGAAGCTGCTGGACCACTCCAGCAGTTTGTTTGAACTTTAGCCATGATTCAGTCACAGAACCCTCTGAGATTCTCATCCTTTTTTCTCATCCTCCCCTAAATGAAATAAAGATTCTCACAAAACCTACAGGGGTGATTAAAGCCTCTGTCAAAGCAGGGAAGAGGAAGCAGGAGCTGCAGGAGACGTTCACAGGCTGGAGATGCAGGAACTGGAGAGGCTGAGGTCAAGGCAGAAGCACAGGAAGCCCAATCCAGCCCACAGAGCTCTGGAATCTCTGAGAAGAGCAGCTTCCCCTCCTTCCCCTGGGCACCCCCAGGAGCCCTGCCAGTTGCCAGAGGCCAAAGATCACACAGGAGCTGTGGAGAGCACAAATGTTCCAAGATACAAACGACTTTGCACTTCTCAGGCTTGCTCCTTTTCCAAACAAGAACAAAAACCTTAAAATCCTGAAATTCCCCAAAAACTATAGATTATTTTTTTGGTCAGGTTTTTACATTAATTTCATTAAACCCAAAATGTATGTTTTGATGCAGACTTTTGAAAACATGTAGAAAAAAAATGTGATTTACTCTGGAGAAAATTAAAAGGAAAATAATTAATTCCAGAAATGAAACTTTTCCTATTGCCTCCCATTTCTGCCTGGAATGAAAAAAAATTTCAATGAAACTGTGTCAGGTTAGAGGCTTGTTTGAATACAAACCTTCCCTAGGCCAAATACCTCCATTTTTGGATAAGAAGAACACAAAGATGAACTGAAACAGACTTTGTACATCCTCTCCTTGTGCTGTGCAGTCTCAGTTACTTCTACACAGGGATTATCCCTGTTGTACCACTGTCTTCTGTGTTGGTGTAACACAGCCTTAGAAACCTTTCAGAGAATGAGATGTAAAACTCACCTAGGGAATCTGTTCCACCACCCAACTCTCCTAATAAGCAGGAAGCTTTTCCTAATATCCAATCTAATTCTTTCCCCCAGCAAATTAAACTGATTTCTTTCTAAAATGATGTCCCAGCTCCAGTGGAGAAGGGGAATAACTAACCATCACCCTCCTTAAATAAAACCATAGCAATAGGCTGTTATCATACCCATCCTTAATATTTTAAACACAAAACCAATCAATCTTTTCTTCTTCTTCATGGTATTTAATTTCAGATAATTCCTGTTGTGCCTTCCTCAGGCTACCTAGTCATTTGTGCTGGCTCTTCAGTATGGTGCAAAGTTTCTTAAACATTGATAAGATTGTTGTCATTGCAAGGTAAAGAAGGGAGAGATTTCGTAACAGCCCAGTGGAAGATGAGGAATGAAGAGCAGAGCTGAGCACTGTTCCAGTGCATTGCACACTGTGGCTGGGTGAAATGCTACCAGGTAATTTCATTGTTCTGCATACATGGGATGCAGTCTGTCCCTGCTCATCTGGATCATCCTTCCCAGCTGGAGTTTGCATCTGTATCAAGTTGGTAGGAATTTGCTGCCACCAGAGAACAATGATTTGTGATTACTTTCTTCACTCTACTGAGCAAAAGGAGGTTTTGTTTTGCTACCTTGATGGAAACAGAGCTGCATCTTTTCACTGCTGCCTCAGCACAGGTGTAAGTGTGAAGCTACTGTACAATCAGACAAGTTTGAATCTAAAAATGCCCCTGAAAAGTCCCACTGAGCAATGTGGTCTAACACTGTGCTCATAGGTTTTGACAAGGGATGTTAGAATGCAATGGCAGTGACATCTCTGTTCTGTGAGCCACAGTTACCTCTCCAGCAGCAGCAATGCCTCTTCTCTTCCAGACCTTTCCAGCTCTCAAACAGACATTTTGTGCTGGCTTTGGAAAATCACTGTTGCCACAAAGACTGAGCTGTGCTGGAGCTCCTGCTCCCCCTGCACAGAGAGCTCAGGGGTGGCTGTGCAAGGTGTTTGCTGGGTGGTTCACAGAAATGCATCTCTCTTGTGACAGCTTCCCAAATCTGAAATAACAGTGACAGCTCTATTTGGAGGGATCTTGTGCTGCTTTGCTGATGAGAGTCCTTCCATTTACTTGAGGAGTTTGAGAGGCAGCTTTTGGTCTAGAAGATATCTTCTGCAGCAGCAGTCAGCAAAGCACAGTGAATATACATGAATGTGGGGAATAAAAGTGAATTGGCAATTTCAAAATGTGACTATTACCTAATTCCCTTCCAATGTGGCACTGGAGGACAACTGATGGCAACTCAAAATGCCCTACCAAGGACTTGTTCTTCCACAGTGTATTTGGAAAGCCACACAAAGTAACCATGCAGAGCTGTCAGCGTGTTCCCACCCCTCTCCAGCCTCATCCCAAAGGTGCCTGAAGAGCACCTGCTGCTGCCTGAGAGTGACACACCAACCCTTACTGTAGCAGCCCCTGGAGCTGCCCAGCCCCATCCTAAAATCCATTCCTGCACTTCTAGATGTTGGCAGATCCAATCAGCCACCAGTGCCAGGAACCCCTCCAGGAGGATACCCCAATTTCAGATGTTGAGATGTTTCACTGCCACCATTTTTCTTTACAAATTGCTCGTACTTGAGAATAGAAAAATTTCACTCCACAGGACATAAAGTGTCAATTTAAGTGTTAATTATATTTTCATATCAGAACATAAGCTCCAGTTTGTAAGAACATGGGTGTCCTTAAAGTATGTTGTAATAAAAAATTGAAAACAGCTAGTGTTCTTGAATCAATTTTCACATTTATAACTTTAAAGAATAGTTCCTTCTTCTATCTCATTTTGTCAGCTCTGTATGGCTTTGTGCTTGCCCTGTCATTTCATCAAAAATATGTCAGTCTGTAATTTGCAATGTTTCTTTCAATTAAAACCAAAATGCCCCAAAATAACAACAATGAAAAAAACAACAAACCAGAGGCAAAGTCTCAATGATGTATTAAACTATGTGGGAATAGCAATTTGAAAAAATAAATATCATTTATTTTATCAACTATGAAGAAAACTGTAAGAATTCAAACTATAATTGTGAAGACAATATCCTACTGCTATTAATGGCTGCTGGTGGTGGCATATACATTACTTCTAATTTTCACAGCTCATTTGCATCATAAATGAAACACAGACAATCCTGTGGAAGATACTGTAGATAGCACATTTATCATAATATCTGAGGGGTTTCTCTGGAATCACAGAAATTGAACCTTACATATATATGATTTACTTGATTGGACTGCAAAATTTCAAATCTTTCCAAGGTCATTACGCTAATGGGACACACAAGGTTAAAAGATGCTGACTACAGACTTTGCAGAACCTTTCCAATACCTTCTAAGCACTCATTTCTAATTCCTAAAATTACTGACTTCTTATTTTTAAGCTTCTCCAAACTCCTGCAAATCCCAGGAGCCTGTAGCAGTCTTCCAAACCTCTAGCAGTACATTTACTTTCTTCTGAGTTAACTACTAGACCTAATTAAACAACACTGTCTCATCTGAGTGGATGATATTCTTACAGTCTGAATACAAATTAAAATTCCAGTTCTGTTAACATTCAGGTCAGTTAATCAGAATAAACCTCTTTAAAAACTGGAAGACTAAAGTGGTTTCAAAGTCAATCAGGCTCTTAACTCATTTTTAAGGATGTCTTTTGTAATAGTCTCTATTGGTTTCCTTTAAATAATAATAATAATAATAAAATAAAAGCGATCCCAGTTCTCAGGTCAGCTTAATTCAATGAAAGAAAAATAGAGAATTTTACATGAAGGGTTGCTAAAGAGCTTTGGTTTCCAAAGGGCAGGCACGCAGTCCTGCATGTTCAAAATTGCACAGACAGTTGCCAAAACAGCATGTGCAAATTAGACATCGTTCACATAATGAACTTGTTAGAAGACTAATTCAAGATTTGCATGTGGAAATCCAAATGTGGAGCTATAATATTCTTGGTGAATGCAGATGTATCTATTAGCCTGTGTATTTTAGCAGATGTTATTTTGAAAACAAGATCCCAGGTCCTTCACAGTACAGAAATTAATAACCAGAGACTGCAATTTCACAGAGGGCTTTTTTCTTACATAGGACATGATACCAGAGAACCAGAAATGTTGAGTGCTCCTCTCATCCTCATAACAGATTTCCTGTGTGAGCTCAGGGAAATTATATTCCTTTTACCTACCCTTGTTTACCTATCAGTGAAATGGCTTTAATATTCTTTATCTGCCATCACAGGCACACTGTCAGACTCAATTAGTGTTTGTAATTCTCTTTAAGCTCTGCAAATGATCGTGTGTTTTGGAACAGAATTCAAACTTGAATTGTTTAACCCAACCATGTTCTTACGGCAAATGCAAATCACTTGGCAACATTATTCTAGCATTAAAGAGGGGGAAAGAGTGAGGAGGAAGCAGCCAGAGATGCAGGTATCCTGGAAGGCTCAGAGGTAGGCTGGGCCTCCATAGCTGCAGTTGACACTTTGGTGAGGAAGGAGGCTTTAGCTGAGGGTGTGCAGGAGAATGCAGAAAGCAGAAGCTGCCCTTTCATCCACTAAGCAAGAAAATACATTTGGTTTGGTGTGGTTGGGATCATATCCCTCCCACTAATCCTCAAAATGGTGAGTTTCAAAACGGGCATGCCATGGGTGCTGGGTTCTGGCAATGCAGGGAAGACAAATGCAAGGCTCTGCTCAGCATTCCGTTTGCATATTGCTAAAATCCATATACCTCACTGCCCAGGGTTTAGACCCTGTAATCACTCCTTTGAAAGTGCAGTGCTATTTTCAGCTTTATCTTCATTTTATTCTCATCAAAAATAATTGCTGTGATTTAAAGACTGTCTAATGCCCTGTCGTTATCTCCAAATCTCTAGTAGTATGCTGGCATCCAAGAGTGAACCTAAAAGCTGAAGATTTACAAGTTGCAGCATGTTAATCTCTCTGAGTATGTAGAATGATCTCTCTAATTGAAAAGATTACTGCAGCCAGGTTTTATGTGTATGTTTGCATCTGAAATCCAGCAAATGCTGGGAAAGGGAAAAAAACCCCACCACAACACCAAAATAACCCCGATGCAAGTATTGGTTTGAACTCAACAACCACATTGAATTTGGCCTGCCCCAATGTGCTCTCTCCATAAAAACTGAAGGTGAACATTATTTAAATCACCTTGTAGGGTAAGAAATTTACATTCAGTGAGACTGGAGTGTAAAGCCAGTGAAATCTTGATTTTGTCTAAGACATTAGCAAGCATTTTGTTGACTTCATTCAGTATAAGACATCACTGCTGGGTGGTTTGTGCCTTAACTTGCTACACTGACACAGGAGAGGTAAAGCAAGATGCTAAGGCTGACTCAACTCTGATTGAAAATTAACACAGACTTTAATTTTTGATGGGGCAGGCAGCAAGAAAAGCAAGAGAAAAATGTATTGTACAATAAAAACCATAGGATGTCTTTGTGCCCATCAATAATTTATTTATTTGTTGCACCTGTTTAGTTGTCCCTTCCTATGCTTTTTGTACTCTCCCCTTCCCAGAACTAATTCGCTGAAGGATGTGCAGGATGTGCAGAATGTACAGCCTAACCCTTCCTGAGAGAAGCAGCCCAGTGTCTTGCACAAGTAACCTGGCACAATGGAGCCATTGGCAGGAACTCCAGAACACACTGAGCCTGCTTGCTGGAACACCTGGAGATGTCTCTGTGCATCCCTCTGACTTCTGCTTCTCACATCCAGCCAGGGTGGAGACCTTCCCAAGGAATCTCATATAAACAGTAAAAGAGAAATGCTGTAATATGGCTTTGGAATAGGACTACACATCACACATTCATGTGTTTTCACTTACTCTGCTCCTACTCTGCTTTCAGCTGGTTGGCAATACCCAAGGGTGTGGTTTGCGTGTGAGATTAGACAGGTTGAGAGGCAGGCTTTTATCATTGTTCCTGCAGTGCATATGATTTTTTTTATGTGTTCCTACTTGTAATTTTATCACTTGGTTATTATTTCACAGTGGTTTTTATAGCACGTTTTATTACAAGGGTCTTGGTGGGTATTGGTGTTAGCAATCAGAGAGCTGGGTCCTGCCACTGCAGCCTGCCTGAGATAAACAGGTACATAGGTGGCCAGTGGAAGTTGGTATTTTCCATCTGTGGTGGTGAAATCTCAAAAGATGCCTGGTGTCATTTACTCAAGAGCCACCTGCATGATTGGTTCATGCATGTCCTGAAGAAGTCTCTAATATCAGCCCAGGCAGGGTCCTGGAAAGAGCTTATAGGCAAGGTTAGCTCTATTATCCAAATTGGGTCACTCATTCCTAATTATTTATAACCTCTCTCTGCAGTGTATTGCACAGCATGGGGAGTGCCCTGAAACAGGAAACCTCTTGGACATCAAACTTGTGCTGTTTTGTCTGAGGAGGAGTCCCTACGCAGAGTCCCCCCGGGCACGCAGGAACCGCCGCTGGTCCGCTGGGCCTCGGGGCAAGTCAGCATTGTGGCTGTGCTCCCTCCTGACCTCCACCAGCCTCAAGAATAACATTGGCAGGCTCCTTGTGTAGCTCCTGATAATAAGGGCTCCCTCATTACCAAGTCTAATTATCAGAGAGTGATTGTAGAGGACACAACCTTAACATCCAGGCTTTCCTGACCCTTTTCTTCCCCTGGTTTCTCTGGATGCCTCACCAAGTCAAACTGGCAGCATGCAGTTAAACATCCTCACTGAGCATTTCCCTTCAGTCTCACACCAGCAGTCAGTTGAAATCAGTTTGATGAACCAGTGGGCCAGCAGGAGAGGAACACAACATATTAGTCCTAAAGCTTTCCTGCATAAAGCGTCCCAGCAAACTCTGGCAAAAAGAAGAATCTGCGTGGGACCCTGAAGTTAGGGGAAGGGAATTAATGGACAGTTGCTGAGTTTACTTTAAGGAAATCAATGGACTTGCTGGAGACTGGATGATGGAACACACAGCTGGTGGAATGGACAGCCAAAGATCACTATTTTTCTTTTAAGCAAATCAATGTGTTAATTGGGATTCTGGTGGGATTCTGAAGCTGCTAATGGAGGTGGGGGCCAGTGGAGGATCATTAGTCTTTATTGTAAGCAGTACAGTTACTTAATTGGGGTGTGACTGTGGTGCTGAGAGAACAGGAGAAGAATGAAAAGTGATTTTTAAAAGCCATCACTTTAAACTTTCCCTAATGAAATTAATTTACTTAAAAACTAAGGGGAAGATACAAATTGTTGCTCCTTCAGGTCTTTGAACTTCGGGAGATCTTCACTTTGATGAGACCATTTTTTTAAGGCAGGTTTTTCCAGCTTTCCAACTCATCCTAGGGAGAAATTAAGTCATGCTTGGGAAGTTACTATTTATCAGAGCCTTCTGACGTTGATGGCAAGATGAGCTTAGGTCTTCTCCAGACACCCATAGGGACACAGACACAGCTCCATTCTTTATTCCAACTTGGAATTTTTTATGGTTGCACAGTTTCATAGAGATATTAGAGCTGTGCCTCAGACCTAGATTTCCTGCCTAATTGACAGCTATACCTTTGTCCCACACTATGGAAACCTTCAGGATAGATTGGGCAGTAAAATGTAGAGTGTGCAGAAAATCAAGACAGCACATTTGTGCCCCAGTGTGGACCAAAAGAACTAGACCCAAACCATTATGAAACTTTCATACTAATTATAATTTCATGTTGACCTTTCTGAAATTTTACTTTGCAAACAGAGAGTTTATTTGTCTCATTTCTAAAAATCCAGCCCCGGTTTAAGGACAGTGCAAACTTCTGCTTGTAACATCTCCCCTGGCTCATCTAACTGAGAAGCTCTGAGCCTGTCCATGCTCAGGGAGTCACTCAGGGAACTGAACAGCACAAAGAGGAGCAGGTTCATGCCAGCCCTCAGCCTCACAATTCCAGCAGCTGGGAGTGGGGAAAAGCTGGTTTATTCTCACTGAAAGAGAGAAATTTCCCTTGGAGACCAGGTGGAGGAATGGCTGCATTAAAGCATTTCTCATGAAGGGGATGGAGTTATTTGCAAAACTGTACTGAAAAATTGTGAAAGAAAACATTTCAGGGTAGATTCAAAATTGAATCCCCCCCCTCTCCATGAAATGAAAAGAATCATCTAGGCTGAGTAAAAGCTGTCACTTAGTTTCAAGTAAAAAGTGTCATTTCACTTGTAAGCGTTTAAAAACTAAACCCAGGTACATTTCTGAAAGGTGTACTGTTTCATGTTAAAATGTTGAAAGGGAACATTTTGACTTGCTTAAATTTTAAGAATGAAACAACTTGTTAAGCTGAACATGAATTCACAAAATGTTTCAGTTGACCCAAATCTGTTTTCTTTAGAGCAGGATGTTTTATCAGAATGTATCTCCCAACGCTTGCAATAAATCCCAGAAGTGCCCTGTTCACCACACGGAATTACCACACAAGTTTTTCTCCAGCCACTTCCACGATCCCTGCTCAGAGAGTCTTTGCTTTATGTTAACTGTGCAAACCATCACTAGATTTGTCATGAATTCCCAATTTTTAGGCCAGCTTTTCTTTTTCCACTGAAGCATGTAGCATCCACGTTTACCATGATGTGATTCCCTAATCGTCTTGTTGAATGTTGAAAGGAAAGCCGGCAGACTTTCTGGTGTTGCTAAAAGCCCTCAGGCCAGGCTGGCAGATAACAGCTCTCTTATTTATTTGTCTAAATAAGCATACAGCATGATGGATAAGCTGTCAAGGAAAAATCAAATCAGTGAGGACATAGCTTCAAGGGAATTACTCACTATCTTTGCCAGTTCTGCTGCACTTCTCTTAAAAAAAATACAAAAATTAACATAGTTGGTGGTAAGCGCCAGAAATTACATTTCAAGGATAACAGTGATATTTTCTATGGAACATTTCAGCTGGAAGGGTCCTGAACTACAGCACACAATAATCACACAGATAATTTTAGAGAGTTATTTAGCCCAGAAGTGAAAGCAGAGTATGTGTGTGAAACTGCAAATGACTCCAAGTAGGTGACTGACAGGAGGTGAAAGCAATTTAATTGTTCCAGATGATTATTTACTCTTTATATATATTTGTGTGTTTGTGTGTGTGTGTGTTTGAGAAGAAAGTACAGGGGTTCCTGAGAACCTGAAAGCTTTTCACAAGCTCATAAAACCAGACACTGTAGGAAATGAACTTGATCCAAAAAAGAAAAGCTACTTTTAGAAACATAGCTCCATGTCTGGCCACAAAGTAATTAAGGTTCTTACAGCTTTCCTGTCCAGATGAGTGGCTGGCACAAAAATAATAATAACTATACAGTAATAACAGCAGTGACTTGTCACTGAAGGGAACAGGCAGCAGTAAACAACTTCCAGTAGAAGGGTCACAGAAAGGAGTGGTGGGAGGGTAAGGGGTAGGAAGTGCATGTGCCTCTGTGTGAGTGGGTGTTGGAGGAGATGTAAGGGAGCAGAACAGAGACTTCTCAACAAAACAATGCAAAACATCTTGTCTTAGAATTCAATTCATAAAAAGAATATAACTGAGTCATAGTCTTTCCACTATTCAGTGTGTACATGTGACATAAGATGCAAATTCCATGTGTGATTCATAGAGTTAAATGTCAGTTTTACAAAAGTCTACATGAGCCTAAGAGCTGGTTCAGGTCAGAACTCAGCCACTGCAGGGGGGTGACTTTTCCCTTCTATCTTGTGTCTCCAAAGGCAGAACTCAGCACAGACCTGGGTCACCCACCTCCTGCAGTTTGTTTAGCACTTTCCATTCTTTCTGGCATGAACGGAAGAAACTCGTCACATTACAGAACCGGATCTGCAAAACTCATCCAGCTCAACTGGAGTTTTCCATGAAGACTGATGGGCATTGGACCAAGCCACAGAGGACAAAAAACGGTTCAAATATGAGCAAAACTGCAGAACATCTTTTCCCAAACATCTGCCAAAATTCTGATGCCTCTGTTTAGTGAGTACATGTGCCATGACTAAAACTTAGAGAAACTACAAGTTCAAGTAAGGTGGCATCTCCTGAAAATCCGAAGTGTGACTGATAGTCCCTCAGTATAAATTATTTCTGGGCTGACATTCACCTCAAATTGGGTTGCAGTGCAGTTACATTGTGAGTGAAAACACACAAGCAATGCCTGCTGCCCTTGAATGGAGCATTTAGTGGCACTTTTCATTAATTTTAGGTTATTTCTAACTCTGACACTGATTAGAAAATACTCATTTTCCTCAAGAAAATGTAAATGAAAATGGAAACAATTTTTCTTACAGTCATATTTTCTATTCAAATATTCATCTTTAAACACATTCACACATATGTATTTTTGTTAACTGAACATGCATTCTGTCTTCCCCTCATCATATTCCATATAATTCAGCCCTATCCTGCTGGCATGGGGAACTACTTTATCAAAATAACCAGTAAACAGCTACAAATTATATCAAGAGGAAATTATAAAGTCACACAACTTCCCTGCATTGGTAGTTTTGCCCTCTAAAGATCCTTTTTAGGAAAGCTGCTGCTAAGGCCATATACATTCATTCAGTGCAGAAGCTGATTCTGAATGGGGAGATTCAGAAACCCACCAACATCACAGTCCCAGCCAGGGGCTCAGGGTCTGCTGCATGTTTGGATCTCTCTCTGAATGGTTGGAGGACATGGAGAGAGGCTTGGAAGGACCTCCAAAGTCCTCGAGCCCATCTGCTGCTGCTGGTGTAGGTGAGGACAAAAGGTAAACTCAAACAGCAGCCAGGGCAGTGCTGGGAGGAAACCTCGAGTTTATCTGCCTGGAATCACCCTGCAAACCTTCAAGGATCACTTCATTTCAGCCTTTGAGAAGGAAACTATTTCAAGTTCAGCTTATGGGCTGCATTAGTAAAGGGCACCCTGAGGAACTCACTGCCTGGAGAAGCTGATCCACAGCCTTATTTCTCTCCCCTTTTGTTTTTGCTCCTGCAGCCCTGCTTGGTTATGATTCACCCTCAGAGGAGGAAATGAAAGTGCAGTAACTGTTGACTTTTCAGCCAGGGAGGCATACAGTTTATGGAGCAAAAACTCCAGCGGGAACAGAAGTGGGATGAACTATAAACTGGCTTCAGATGGAATAAACAAAGGAACAAAAATATCAGCAGCAAAGAGCAACAGCAAGGTTGAGCTCCAGTTTGGTGTTTGGCCATCAGAGGGTTACAAGCCAAACGAGTGTTTGTGTGAGGCTGCAGACAGGCACTGCAGTAAAAGTACATCTAGGAAAATACCCTGATGGCAAAATCTCCATTTGTCTCTCAGTTGAGTCTGGGCATAATGAGGATACTTCATCTCAAAAAGTGAAAAAAGAACTAAAACATGCAAAAAGGAGGCCTGCTGCAATCTGTGAAAGACTAGTAGAGTACCAGAAGGGAAGAGAGCAAACTTTCAATGGGTACAGTGTTCTACCAGCACCCTAGAATATTTGGATGCCTCCACAGGCGTTTTGTTGTTCTATCAGCTTCAAATGGTGGCTAGAGAATCAAACACTCCTTACTCTGTATTTCTACTTTCCCAAACTTTTACCAAGTTCTGACAGAAGTTTTAATTCACTCTGTCCTCTCAGGTGTAGAGGGGAGCACGGCACTATCACTGGTTTGAGATGCTGAGGAACAAGAGGCTGGCAGGGCAGCTCTCTTCACATGAGGCCACCAGCTCCAAATGAGCCCAGCAGAGATGTAAGGTGCTTCCTCCATGAGGGGAGTTTGGCATCAAGTGTCCCTCCCCCAGGTACAGTGAGGAAGCTCTCTGTGTGCTAGACAGCAAGCTGTCAGGAACCTGAGCAGACAAAACAGCACAGGATGAATCAAACAACATCACCAAACCGACTGGCTCTGAGCCTTGAAATGAGGGGCAAAATAATTTCTTGGGTGCCATCAACAGATATTTTATTTTTTAAACAGGAGTGTAATGTACCTATCAAACTGAAAACTGCCCACAGAATGATTGAGGATATCCTGTACATGTTTAAATGCACCTAAAGCAAGAAATTATGAGTCCACATCTAATGCTGTCCACTATCAACACTGCCATCCAAGTGATATCCACCTTGTGGGGTTGAACCAAGGAATGTCTGCCCAAGGAATCACAGCAGAGTAAAAGGAATCACTTGGTGTTATGCTTGAGAAGCACAACCTTGTGCTCTGTAATGTGTAACCCAACAGCAGCTACAGGTCCCAAACACACCCCATCTGCAGAGCCCACCACGATCACAAACGCGTTGCTGGTCTCAGATCCCGCAGGCACTGAAGGCAGTATCTGCTCTTACAGCTGCTGGGTCTGTGTATAAACCAACCCATTCATCTCTCCCACGGATTTTAGGGGATATTACAGTTCCTCGTGGCACCACAGAGAAGTATGAAATCACTGTTTGCCCTGGCTTACAGACAGAGAACTGGAACACAAGAGGATAAAGTGTCTGGATGACAGTCAGGCGGGAAGTCCCTGGCAGGCCAAGGGACTGAACCCACTTCTTCCATCTCCTCCTCTGCTGCCTGACTTCTGGCTGCCTTCCCCATGCAGAGGGAGGCTGTCCCAAACCCACCACAGATCCCTGGAAGAACTCAGGGGGCCAGTGTTCAGTTGGATGCCCCCAAAAGTGAACAGCGCTGAACCTCCCAGTCTCTGCCAAGGCAACAGGAAAACACTGCCTGACTTTGGTTTGCTGCTGGCTAATTACAAATGGGAGAAGTGAAATACACTCCTTTGCCCTTAGCATCTGATTTAGAGAGAGGAAGGTCATTAAAATCATGACTGCAGTAGATCAGCCCTGAGCACAGCAAGAGATCTCTGACATGAAACTAAGCCAGCAGTGCCTGCCCAGGTGGCTCCCCTGGTAATGCTGAGCTGGGAGTCCTCTGCAGGCTCAGACAATGCCAGAGGCACATCTTGGCCCGGGGAATGAAGAGGAAGAGAAGGAGGAGATTTTTAATGCAGTCAGGAATAGGATTCTGGAAGATGCCTCAAGCAAGAGACGGGTAAATGATATGGCAGAACGTCAGAGATGTAGGTTGGTTGAAAAGATACTGGGACCCTTAATTTTTCTGAGCACCCCTCCCACCCCCACAATTTCCTCTCCTTAAATCTAATTTCATTCCCTGCCTCAGTGGGAGACACCACTCAGTTACAGAGCCCACAGCTAAGAAGTTGTATGAGAAGCTTTGAAATCCTGGGAATAATAGTCTCATACCATCATCTGGAAGATATGAGCAGCTTTCTTTCTTGAGCTCACTCATTTAGAGTAGATAGGATAGTGGGAAAATTCTTCAGTTGTAGGTCTACAGATAAATCAGAGAAAGTACTTCTCTATTTACTTTGTATTTTGAAAGATGCTCCCATTAAAATTATTACAATGATTGCAGCAATTACAAAAAAAACTATGCAAATTCTATGAAAAAATATAGAATTAGTCATGGGAAAAAAAAAAAGAAAGAAACTCTTTCTGGTCTAACTTAGCCTAAAATTTCAGCTTTGTAGTAGTAAGCTTTAACAAAACTTGTATTTCCATGACATTTTATTGTAAATTCCAATGGGGAGGAAGGAGAAAATTTAGAACAAAGATTATCTGTAGTCCTTGCTTTGTGACAAGAGATGTGAAGCCTGGGAATCCCACCGTGAGAGTGACTTGAAGCCAGCTGGGATGGATGCTGTGGGGAATTTCTGTTCCTCCATTGGGATGCTGCTCCCATTGTTCCCTCCAGCACCTTCCTAGCAAAAGGCACTGCCAGCAAGTAGAGGATAAAAGCCTGGAGCAACAAATTCTCAGAGCTGGGTTCAGAGTTAATTGCTGGAGCCTGGGGACACTTGCCTGAACTCTGGTCAGCTGAGGGCTGGCTTGGGTGCTCTCCAAGTGGCCAAGGGCTCCAGCAGGACCTTGCTGAGCTCAATCCAGTCTGTCCAAGCTCCACCTCGACTGGGAGCCTGCCCCAGGGTCACGAGCTCTTGTCCAGTAAGAGAAGGGCCAGAAAACAACTGCTCACAGTGCAGCAAAGAGCAGGGGGGAGTTCACAGATGGGAGAAAATTGAGACCTGTCCTCCAAAAATCAGCTGAAAATTCTGAGGGGCTCAGAACATCCCTCTCCCTCTATGGGACCTATGCAGAATTAGGGACCTATGGTTGAGTTAGAGACCTCTGGCAGAATTTCTCAGCTTAGAAGGCATCTCCAGGCATAAAGAAAGTAGGCATAGCCCATGTGCTCACCTGTAAACAAGGAGAGAGGGTGGGAGGATTTTTTTCCAGTGAGGGTAGATTTCTTTTCCTCAAATTTTTTTATATATCAGAAGTATTTATGTAAAAATGTGAATTTATGGCACAAAAAGAGAAGAAAAATTCTAAGTATTTCTGCTGAACACACAACAGCATACACACATAAAAGAATGGACTCTAACACAGATACCTATCCCATCTTTCCCTACAGATCCCCCAGCTGGGTGACCTTTCCTGTGCTCTGTGTTGGAGCAATAACAAGTGGTGAGTTCCACGTGGTGTGAGGAAACCATAATTCTTGGAAGATAAAGTCAGGCTAACTGATGCAATGAACTGGGAACAGGAAACATGGGACCTAAAGCTCCCACCACACAGTTCACGTTGTGTGCCTTGGTTTAGGAGACTTACTCAAAGATCAAAAAATGTACTCATAGTTCTTGCAGTCAGTCCAAAATATTTCAGTTAATCCAAACCCCATTTTTCTGTCCCAAAAAAATGAGATTTTTCATTAAGTCCTAGATAGGACAATATTCTGATATTAGGGAATCAATGTTGATATTGAATATAGAATACAATACAGCACTATTTTATAGTGAAAAGGATTCTTGCTTTTATGAAACTTCTGGTTATCTCCTACTGAATCTGATTCATGCCTACAATTTGGGTAAGAGAGCTAGAAGATTTTTTTTCACATAAAAAACATCCTTGTAGTTGAGTTCCCCAAAGGACAACATCTCTAAACGTGTTTCCAAGAAATACATGGACACCGAGGTATTCAGCTGTAGCTTTACTTAACTTGAAGTATGATTTTAAAAGTATTTTTAATACTCATTTGGCAGCAAAGCAAGGGGTTCTGATAAGCATCATGTCAGAACCACCCCAGCAAAGGCACAGTGTAGGCCCCACATTGGCATTTAGTTTAGTCTGTGGTTGGACAATCCAAAACCTGCCTGAACCTCTTAAGAGAACATTTCAAGGGCACTTTTCGGCAGATTTTTAATCACAAGGGGGGAAAAAACCCAAAGTATTTGAATTATTTATCCCTGCCAGTGTATTTTTAGAGAGAAGAAGTTAAAATAAACTTTATCTGTAGGAAGCCTTAGCCTGATTGAAACCCTCTCCATCCATTTGGAGTCCTGTTAATAAGCCATCCAGACAGAGGGAGCATTCTTCTGGAAAGCCCGTTTGGCACAGCAGCCTGCAGCAAGAGCTGAGCAGGCAAATCCCACGGCAGGGGAGAGACAGCACTTTTTGACCCAAACAATGTCTAGACAGCCTGAAAACAGATAAATTAACAGGCAAGCAGCAGCAGCATTACCCAGCAGCAAAGCAGTGGATATTTGTCACCTCAGTGATGGGTTAAATGAAGACTCAAGGTCCCGGTATAGTCTTTATGAAACACAATGTGCTCCAGCTGTCTCCCTCCCTCCTCCTGAGCTATTTACTGTGTTAACAGCTCCATGCAGAAAGTTCACTGCCATAGGACACATTTCCCATCTTTTACAGACTGCCCTAATGAGGCAGCAGGATCAGAACAAATTAGTGGCAGAATTCCCCTGTCCCCTCGCTCACAGGGAAGGCACAAACATCCTTCCCTCCTGCACATGCTGCGGAATCTGAACCCGGAGCAGGACACGGAGATTCAGGGCAGATGAGAGGAGCTTGCTCAGCCTAATGGTGTAACAATATTTTTAAGTGCAATTCCTGCTCGAGGATGCTGTGTTTGCTTTGCAGCTCTCCTGTTGCAGAAAGCACGTGGTTTGCTATATATAGTGGGGCTTGAAAAATCACTTCCGTTACTAAACCAAGCACAAATAGTTTCAGATGACACTTTTGGTAGAGAAGATCCGTGATTTCATGCACTGTGTTTACTGAAAATTATGAGCACACAAATTACCTTAATGAGATGCAAACCTTGTCATCTGCATTTAGTGCACCAGGAAAAAAAAATCTGGTAGCTGCAATGATAGTATATTTAACATACAGAAAATAAATAGTTTGTTACATCAATGCTGTCAAAATGAAACAAGCCAAACTGTGATTAAAGCAGTTATCATTAAACCAGAGGCTGACTTCCAGAGCTGTTGTGAAAACAGCAAAAGAGCAATTTTCCTAAGTGCATTTCAAGTGATTGAGTAAAAATTGAACTTATGGTAGACTATGTTATAGAATACTACTTAAAGTGTTTGGATGATGATACTTCATAACACAGAAGCCTTCATGCAGTACAGTTTTAATGCTTTTTTTGTTGCTGAGCTTGAAAGCATATTAAAGATTGTGAGACTTTGTGAGACTCAGCCCCACCACTCTCAAATATGACAGCAAGGAAGTTTTGTCCCTGTGAAGTTCCTTGTGTATATAAAGGGATGGAAGGGAGAGAGGCAGAACTTATATCATACAAGATGCATGTCTTGGCTCCTGCCAAGCAATATTCTGTGCATCTTCAGCGTGGCAGGAGCTGTAAACATGTTGTATAATCACATAACTGGGTTGTGACCCATTTGTTAGCAGCATAGGAAAAATACATCAAAGTCGCAGAGAGTCTCTTCAGACAGGCCTCAACAGATACCCATCTGGTAATAACCCCAGACTGTGAAGGATGGATGATTTATAGAGGTGTTAAGGAACCCTTCTTTTTATGTATTTATAAATCTCTGTTTAAACTCTGTACTGATTAACTATGAAGTGCAAGGAAAATATAAGGAGAAACAATGCATTGTTTTAGAAACAGAATTGCAGAGAATTGAGCGATGTGTAAGAAAAGATTGTGGCCATATTAGAGCCATATGTAGTGCTGAGTATTCCTGAAGATCACAGAATCCTAGAGTGGCCTGGGTTGGAAGGGGCCTTAAAAATCATCTTTTTCCCCTCCCTGCCATGGGCAAGGACACCTTCCACTGTCCCAGGTTGCTCCAAGCCTGGCCTTGGACATTTCCAGGGATGGGGCAGCCACAGCTTCTCTGGGCACCCTGAGCCAGGGCTCCCCACTCTCACAGTGGGTTATTCAGCACAGAATGTGTCAATATCAGCAAAGAAGCCCATTTAATGCTGGAAATCCCATTTTTGTGCCAGGCACATACAAACACAGGACGGTAGCCCTTTTCTTAACAAGTCTGCAAAATCAGTATCTTCTAAGTAATTTAAACAAGGGTGAATAATGAAAGCTGAGTGCATGTAGATATCTTTTCTTGCCATGAGTCCAAACCCACAGCATGGATTTTCTTCATAGCACTATATTCTGTTTATATTAATTGATTTCCTTGGGGCCCTTCCTTTCCCAAAGCTCTTTTGGATTTGGGGAGGATACATTAGTGTTGGTGGGTATCTTCTGTAGTCTAGACTTGCAAGTTCCTACTCTATTGTTACACTGCTCCACTGGAAGGTTTGTAAGTCACACTACTTGTCAAAGTTATGAGGATGCTGAATCATTTTTATTAAGCATCAAAGTCTCCCCCCCACCTTTCATTTCTGTAACTGAAAGCTTCATTAGATTGCAAAATGGCACCTCTGTGCTCAGACAGGGCTGTGGGCAAATCAGGTTTGTTCCTTTGTTAAATCTGATTGATTTATTGCACATATAAAATGAGCAGTAAATGTTCAAGTTCTAAAGTTATTTAACAAGTGTCTGAGTGGAATGAAAATAGCTTTCTAAAATAGTGCAAATACTTATCATAAGCATATTAAAGAGACTTTTCATTTTCAGACATTACCAAATGCCCATAAATTCTTAGATATTCAAGCAGTCAGGCACCTGAGGAAGCTTAGGATAACAATTAATTATGAGACATGCTGCTCAAGAAACTCTTTGCAGCCCTGAGTTCTGCAGCACTTTAGGAAGAAGGAAGGCACCATTCTGCTTATCTAGTAGCAGGAAACAAGAGGCAGACAAGGTTTGATTAGTGTGAGATGGAATATTACCTCAAGTCTCCCTCCAGCCAATTCAGGAGGCACATCCTGGACATCACTGGACCTCTAGATAACTCCAGAAGGACTTGGGACCCTTATTCAGACAACTGTCAGTGATTCAGGATTGTGTTCTCTCATTAAACCACTCAGTGCCTCCATCAGCTGGCTGAGGTCTCTGGGAAGAGAGCACACTACAGAGAATCCCATTCCCTATCTGCCCTCTGCAGGGTGCTGCCTCTCCTGGGACAAGCTCTGGGAGATCAGAGTGTCTGCCCTTGCCTGGCTAGATCCTGGAGCAGGGACACCGAAGATGGGTGTGCACCTGGGGCTCAGCAGAGACCTGGAGAGAGGGGAGGAGAGGAGAAGAGTCATGGAGTCACAGCTTGAAAATGAGCAGAATGTGCCTAACAGAGATTTAGGGGGAAAAGCGAACATGAAGGTGCAGCTGAGCAAAGCTTAGTTCCTATTTCACTTTAGTTTTGCTACTGGTGCCTTGTCCAACTTCAGAGTTACTGTGCTTACAACTAGTTTCTTTTCTAATTTCCACTGACTACATAATAGAAGAAGAGAAGCAAAACAAAAAGGAAAGAAATGTGTCAGAGATGAGAAAGGATTGAAAAAAAGAGAAAAATTCAGTTGAGAGGTGGCAGAGGACATCTAGGGATTATGCTCTAAAAAAAAAGCTAAGAGGAGAGACTTTCATAGCAACTGAAGGGGAAAATAATAATAAAAAAAGGCACAACAAAAAACCCTGTCTCCTGTGGTGAAACTTCAGTGAAATGCTATTAAGGATAAATCTTTTATTGTATTGTCCTGCAGGCAGTCTGGTAAAAACTGTATTCTCAGCAGAAATGAACTCTCCCATTATAAAAAAGGAAAAACTGTCTGCTTTCAGGACTGGCTCCATGTAATGGCTGCTGAGGTACCCACAAGGGGATATCTGGGAGCTGTAGCAAGGAGAAGTAAGTCCAGATATTTTCTACTGAAATAAGGTCTTCTGACTGAGGAGAGACACCAGATGTGTTCGCCACCAGCTTCCCATGGGCTGTCAAAAGACTGCAGCTCACTTAAAGGATTCAGCCCAGGGAGAGCATTTAGAGAGGAAATAACTTCCTTTGCAGTGATTTGTCAGGACCACTTTTAATTGGGTCTTTGGCTGAGAGATTGGGAAAAACACTGGCCAAATTAGCCTTGGTGGAGTTACAGAAAGGAGAGATTTGATCCCCAAGCTGTGGTAGGGAAAGAAAAGTTTTTCCAAAGGAAAGGGGAAACACAAAACTTTTAAAAAGGTTGGTCCAGAACAGAGATGATGTAGTCCCAACAAGAGAGGATGCAGTGGGCTCCTGATTTAGCCCATCCTCCCCAGCAATGGTACCTAGAATAGGCAGGAACCACCCAGCCACCCTCTCCCACAGGGCAGCATAAACAGCACATGGACACGGGGATGGAGGCTCAGACAAACAGCACATGAAGCCAAAGAGAACCACAAAGCCATAAAATCCCAGAAGAAGACCCAGGAGGGCTCTCTGGAGGCCATTTGCTCCAGTCAGGCTCCAGGCCAGCTCAGGCTCTACTCAGCTGAGTTTATACAAACCTGAAGGGTGGAGATTTCACAGGAAAGCCTGGCTGAGTGCTGCCCCACTCCCAGTGTGTGCCATCCCCATCCTCCAGGTTGTTGGTGACTATATTTAATAGCACAGACCCACAACTACACCAGAAAATCCCTTTTCCAGTGCAATAAGTAAGACTTTTAACCCTTAGTGTTCCCACTGAAAAGCATTTCTTACTGCCTTGTGGTCAAACACTTTTAATCACTTCATTCTAATTTCAAGCCCTCAAGACTTCATGACAAATATACACCTGTTTGTACCAGTTTATGCCTGTGTCCTACAACAATACTTATTTTCCCTGGGCAATGTGAATTCCAGGCCTACTGCTGTCAGAAAGTGGCACTTTCAGACTTCAAATAGCACCTCTTAATCACCCATTCCAGGCCTTTTAAATACATTCTTCAAATTATAGGTTTTGCACTCTCAGACTTTGAACATGTGAGGAATTTACCTGAATCAGTTCTTATCCATTGCCTCATAGTTCCAAACCTTTCTATTATTTAGGTCAATGTAGCCTCACTCCCTCCTTCCACTTAGATAAAAGATCCATTTTCTCACTGTATTTTTTTTAACATCTCGTACCTGAGACACTTTTGCTGTTGCTATACTGAGCAAAGAATTGCTTTATTTTTTCAAGGGAATAAAGACCACTTTTAAAATCTTGTGTTCATTTGAAATTGCAGAACTGCTTTGTGTTTGTGTGCATTATTATTGCATTACAGAACAGGCTCAGATCATGACTGCAATCCCCATGCAGTTGGAAGTGTTCAATCTCAGGTTTCCATAATTCTGTGAACATACACTTTTCTTTACATATAACGTGGTCCTAAAACCTCCTTTGCTGATTATAAAATGCTATTCTGATTGAATCTTTCCATGTAGGTTTTGGGTGTTTTTTTTTTTTTTTTTTTTTCTCTCAACTTGGACAATAAAAGTCATTGTTACCTTTATAGCCTCTTTCATGTTTAGGGGTGCAGCAGGGATTGCAAAGTAGGATGTTGGGTAAACTAGAATTCATAGTTTATCCTAAAGTAGGTTCCCTGCTGGACCTGGGTTTAAATGTATTTTTCTGTATTCAGTATGATTAATTCTGATGCCAGGGGACTCTTGGTACATTTCCTAAGGATAAATCCATGGGAATTGCAGTCACTTGCTTAAAGATGATTGTTCAAAGTGCAAAGCACTGGGAAAGAGGCCTAAAAGTAAAACATGATCAAAATTCTGCTGTAGTTGGAGCCTGCAGAGATTTAGGGGTCCTGGATGTTTTGGAAGCAGAGTTACAATAAAATGAAACCTGCCTCCTAACCCAAAATAAACTGGGACTGAGTAACACACAGTGGCAGGCACAGGCTGGCAGTAATGGGCTATAATTATATACAATTTCCTGCACAGAGAGGGATATTTCCAGGTAATTTCTGACTAGCCTTTAAAAACTATATTTTGGGCATTAAAAACCCTCAAATTTTATTTTAATGAACTTTAAAACTGTGTGACACTCTAAAGGCAAACTAAGTCCTGCTTGGCACAGCCTGTCAGGTGGAATGGAGGAGAACACGTGGCTGCAGAGCAATGGTGCTGCTCCCAACCTGAGCCTGGCAGCAGGGAAGGGAATCTGTTCCTTCAGCAAAAACATGGCAAAAACAAAACTCTTACTGCCATGGGCTGCAAGGAGCCCTTGATTAGCAGAACCCATGGCATGTCAGGGTCCTGGTGCTCCACAAGGATAAAGATGCCACTTAGGCAGAGCCAGCTGCTGCTCCCAGCCCCTTGGAACAGCTGGCTGCACAGCAGACACCCAATTCCCTGCTAAGAAAGAGCCTGTTAAAAGCCTGCAGAGGGGAGACAGCAGCAAGGAATAATGCTGGCTATGTCTGTGTTAGCATTTCAGGCCGGGGCAGGAATGTGCTTTCAAAGCAAATCAAAGAGGAGGAAGGAATTGAAACCAAGAAACTTTTTCCAAACCTCTGCTGGAACAGCTCTGCTCAGTGGATGTGCACAGTGGGGCCTGAGAGGCTGCTCTTATGTTTTCTCACTCTCTCAGCACTGCATTCCAATTCCTAGCACTCGAGTTCTCTCTTCAGGATATTCTGGAAGAGCCAGGTTAAGCCAAAGAAGCCTTTGACTAAATGCTGGAGCAAGACAACAACATTGTTCAACCATTTCCTGAACATTTGCAGAATGACATGAGTGCACAAATTAGAGATGGCTCATCCTGTTACTTGAAGGCTAATTTAGTCCCTTGTAAGCAGCATTTATATTTTAGTATGAGGCTTTAATAACAACCTAGACTTACTAACGTGTAAGTATGAGATGTAAAACTCTGTAGGTGCATTTTTTAAATCCTCAGAGAATTCAAGACAAATGCATTGGTCTAGAAATGAATTGTCTAAAGCCCAGGAACTATCAGAAGCTTCAAAGTGGCCTGACAGAACTGCAGATTGTCCAGCTGAATTCTTCATCATACTGGAAGTATGTGCAGCACCAAGCACTAAGGGACCATTTATCCCAAGCTAGAGCTATGCTGCAGTAAGTGAAGTTACCAGAATTTTACTGGTCACACAGGTGGGAGAAGTTAAGCCCCACGGTGTTGGAATTATGATTGAGAAATCATGGTAAAGTAAGTTTCACATCTGAAAGAACTTAAGGAACCAAACTGGCAACTTTCCTGTTACTCACAATGTTCTCAGAAAAAAACTTTTAGATGCTTTCAAAGACACATTTGGTCCCTTCATGCTAAAGCGGTGCCAGAGCACACATTACAGTCTTGGATTTACCCATAGCAACTGATGAATTCCCTATTAGGAAAAGAATCTTTTCAGTTCCATCAGAATTAATACATTGAAAAAATCTGGGTTTAAATGGAGAACACAGGCTCAGAGACGTGGAATAGCCTCTGAAAGTTAAGCAAGGGTATTTTTTTTTCTTTACTTACAGCTAAGGTGGATTAACAGAGGCATATGGAGAAGATCAAATATACCTTGAAATAATGGATGGATAAATCTGCAGACTAAATCTCTCTTGAGTACTGAACGAGAGAGAATATAAAAATGTGGAGATCATTTACTGAGGGGATATAACACTGCAAAGCCAGAGGGGTTCTAGGATCTTCAATATTTTATAAGAGTAAGCTTAAAGCTATTTTAATAAACCATTGAGGCCAGTTTTTTAAAAATGTAAATGTACAACTGTGCACACAATCTGCATATGCAAATCAGCACAATTGGACAAGTAAATCAGATAATTGCATGCAAATATGCCTACTCACTCCATGCCTGTGTCTACAATGGTAGTAACTGTGCATGCAAATTAGATACACATTTTGTACACATAAAGGTACAGCTTAAGTGGCATATGGCATGGAAATATGGCATCCAATGTAACAAAAGAGGGAGAAGGAAATAGCAGGGGATAGAGTTAGCTGTAAATAATAACATGGAGTGAACACAAACACACACACATGGATCTATAAACACAACATTATCAAAAAGAAAATACATGGGTCTTTTACTGCTTGAGGAACTGAAATGACACACGTTGTGTGGAGAAGGCATCTGTGCAAGCTAAAACAGCTTCCCAAGAGACCCAGTGCCCATTCACAGCATGGTCTAGGGTGGCTTTTCAAAGCCACACCAGCCTCTCCCTGTTTGGCCCAATGACCATCTCCTTGAGGAGAAGATGGAGTTCAGTGTCTCTTAGACTGACACAGGCTGAAGACTCAGCTGCAAATGCTGCCAAATGAACATCAAAGGTGGTGGTAGTTTCTTGTGACACATGGACAGATGTATTCAAGGAAAAAGGTTTTGTAACTCTTTTGTCTTTCAAAAGTATTGATTTTACTTCAACTACCTTCCTTTGTGCTTTGAAGCTAACCCAGTGTACCATCCTCTGCATCAGGCTCATTTGGATTCAAACTGCACAAGAGGGAGATGACTGGCAGACAGGATGGATGGATGGAGCAGAGGAAAGGATTCTAACCTTAACTGTATCCTTGAACTTAAAACCTATGTTACATTTTTAAACACACTTAGACCTTTAACTTAGTAGTTAGCAGATTAATGAGATGCACAGACTGACATTTTATTTGAAATTTTCCAGGCAGAGAAACACAAAGTGCTCAGCATGAAGAGCAGGCTGAGTTGCGATGACAGCAAGCCCCCTCAATCACTCCAGGCTTCAGCATGCTCAGATATAAAACAATGAGCACAAGTTGGAGAACAGAATAAAAGTGTTGATTAAATTTTGATTCAGTCCCTTTTATGTGTGTGATTCCACGTTTGTGCCACGCTCACACAGCCAGAACAGCAAAGGTCACTGCCCAGTCAGTGCCTTCAGCCCTGGGCTCATGACACCCACAGCTCTGAAGAGTTCTTTGGAGACTCAACACAAAAAGGTCTTCATGGTTCAGAGACAAGCTGGAGTCACAAGGATCAGCCTGGCTCACAAACATCTGAAATACATGGCTGCATAAGGAACTTAGAAGGAAGGTGGACAGCTATCCACAGTCTCCCATCTCCAGCTTTTCCATGCTTATGTCTGGCTGTCTTTTGCATCTCAGACATCCAGGTGAGGTTTTGTTCTTGCCCACACGGCTCTGCAAATCCACTGCTCAGTCCCACCACATGGATTCTTCTGGCCATGCTGTTTCCCTCATGAACCCAACTGCCTGAGGAAGGTTCCAGAAGAAGGATCTTCTGGGGGAAACACAAGTACTGAAAACAAGGGAATGGCTTTGAGAATCCATTGGACATCTTCCTTTCTCCTACACTAGGAAAGAATTTTTCCCCCCAGAACTCATCCCTGTTTACCTTTCTTTCACTGTTCAATGCCCTAATCTTCTAAAAGCCTGAGGCAGAAGCTGTGGAGGTGTTTGTGTCATGGGCACCACTTGTCTCAGTCCATCTTGTGACACACTGGGACGAGCAGCCCTGTCTCCACATGACTAACGTCCCAATTGTTTTATTTCAGAGCAACTCAGAGTTTTAAAGTCTTTAAGTCAGCTTTGGCCCAGGATCAGAGCACATATTTTCCCTCCCAGTTCTGCATAGCCTTTCAAGCTACAGCAACAGAAACCTGGAGCTGCTTCTCACCCACTGAGCCTGGGTGCCCATGCACACATTAAGAGACTATTCACCTTTCAGTACATATCTAGGCTAAACTGATTTCACTTTCAAGAAAGGAAAACGTAGTGCTTAATGGATTTTTACTAAACTCAAGGCAGTTTGGAAGTACATTCTGACATGCAGCATTAAACACTACTGCAGCTGCACTCAGAGGAATGGGCAAATGCGTGCCAGCTCACAGAGCAGAGCTTTTACCTCACCTCAGCTTGCTGCCTGAGCCTTTGGGGGCTTATCCCAGCACCCAGTGGAGTTAATGAGAGAATAACCAAAGGACTCAGGAAGATTTGAGTGAATTTGTACTATAAATTTGCTTATAGAAGCAGCTATGTTGGTAAAGATAGGTATTGCCAAGCTAGAACAGGTTAATTTTACACCACACATGTCCCCCCGCCCCCCACCCACAAAAATGTAGCAAAACTTGGTGAACAAATTGTTTCATTCTGATCAGATTTTGTGTCTCTTAGTGAAATCACAAATTTATACAAGGCATGCTGGGTGACTGATAGCCAGGTGGGACTTGGAAATACATCTTAACAACACGTTGGGCATCTTCGTCACAGACTTGTATGTGTAGGAGCTTTGTCTGAGCTGAAAAATACACTTCTTTTTCCTTGTCAAATGTAACAGTCAGGTATTCAATTCGAGTGACTGCAAGTAATAAGAATTGCGTTTTTAAAAAAATTAAAATCACATAAACCAAAGGTTAAATCCACCTTGCCCAGTTCTCCCTGTCCATGCAGTTTCCTGCTACTGCATGTTTGTTGTATTATTTTTCCTCTCTTCTCTTTATAGATCCACACTCTTCAGAGCAACTGTTTTCTTTTTACATATTCACAATCTCTAAAATAAGGGCATCCTGGTGTTTGTAGGCATAATCTTAAGGGAATAATAGTCCAACTCACTGTTACAGGCACACAGAGGGACAGCCAGCACAGTGACACCCACCTCAACCTGTTTTGGAGTTGGGCAGACAGCCCAGGAGCCAACATTGTCACAGCTGTCAAGTGTGACAATGGAGGACAAGTTTTGATTAGGAAGAATTTTTTTTTTTCACAAACTTTTCCACTCAGCTGGCTCTCATACCATTTACCCTCAGGTACTTTGGAAACAATCTTAGGAGTTGTTTGCAGTTGTTTTTGAGGATTCCTGAGGGACAGGGAAGGGCCAGAGTTCTGGCAGAAAACCAACACAGCACCCACCGAAAGCAGGAGATGGAGAACTAGGAAATCATTGTCTGGCAAATAAATCTTCTGCACAGGTACCGAAACAAAAGAATGAAACCACTTGTAAACCCACAGAAGATAACAAGAAAATCAGCAAGCACAAGCATACAGCTACTGGGAACAGATGATGTCAAACCAAGCTCTATTCTTTCCATGACAGGATTACAAGCTCAGGGATAGAGGAGAAACAACAGTTGTCATGGCTTGTTTTAAGCAAGTCTTTTGACTCTGACTCATGAGACATTCTTATAGGCAAGCTCAGAAATTTGATCTTCAAGTAACTCAGCAGTGGATGCAAAAGGCTGAAAAAGTATGCAACAGAACCTTTAGTAGGAAATCATTGTCAAATTGGAAGCATGTTTTGAGTGGGTATCCTGAAGGGCTGTTCTAGGTCTAGTTCTATTATTTCTGTTAATGTCTCGGAGTGTGGAATAGGAAAATTTGCAGAAGACAATGGAAATACTTAAGCCAGATTGGGCAAAGATCTATCAAGAGTGATGTAAGTAAAGTTGATCTTGCCATAGGGCACAGCTGGACTAAGCAACTCCTTTAGTCCCTGTTCTTATGCTGTTTGTGGATGTGGGTAAAAATCTTTGAGCAAGAGGTGGGAAGTTAGTAGTTAACAACTTGCTTTTTAAATAGAGCAGCCAAAGAAACTCAGAAAAATATTTTCAGCTACCCCTTCCCATAGTCCTTGTAACCTTATGAGATAATTAATAGTAGCAGAAGGTTGCTCTAAAGCCAAGGATCAGGGAGCAGGTGATGAGCCCAGTGCATTTTCTGCCCAGCATTGTTGCCCAGAGCAAACAGAGGTTGGGGTCAACTAAATGGATTATGCACCAGTGTCTTTTAATTTTGTCTGCAATGAAACATGAATGTGCACAGACTCCAGAAGTGCCTGGTGTGTGACACCCAGTTATCATGGGCTTCATAAAGCCTAGGTTAAACCCTCTAAGAGATCAGGGAAGAGTGCCTTGTCATCACAAATCTTGAGCCTGCTAGCACAGAGTGAATGATAAAGTCCTTCAATGCTTTACAGCCCAAGTCCCTATGGGATTCTTTAATTATCCTTTGCAATAATTAAGGCACAAACAATTGATATAAGAATCTCCATTTGTTTAGAGTGTGCGGATTCCCTTCCCCCAAGGCTGGAGAAAGCTCAAACACATTTATACTCCAAAGCTGCTCTTCTCCAAAGGGGGATTGTTCTGCTTGGCTGGGAGTGAAAGCCATCTCGGCACGGTGGCAGGTAGGGCTGTATTAAGGCAGCAGTTGGGGGCCCACAGGAGCTACTTGATTACATGTTGGAACAGCTTCATTCTTCAAGGACTGGCATCAGGCCAATTAGTCCTATAGGAAGACTGATGTTTTAACTAAGACACATCCATCTACACTGCAGCTTTATAAACACACTGTTTGCTGAGTAGGGACTGCCTGTGCAGTTCTATTTCTGATTTTCCAGAAAGGTCAAAGGACATCAGGCAGATGTGCTGGAAATCTGAAAAGCACATCAGTGAAATTCAGACAAGATCTAAAATTATTCAGTATGGCCTTCACTTGATAAACTGCTATAGATTTAACCGCTAGGAGCAAAATAGTTGCAGTTTGTAAGTATCTTTTAAGGTCCTGTCTACTCAGAAAATCCAGCCAGAAAGAAAGCAGCCCCTCAGGAACGTGCAGACACTCAGCAAGAAGGGAATAAATGTACAGCAGGCAAAGCAACAAACCCAGCTACCTCAGAGAAAACCACAGACCTGAAGGCACGACCCTGGACATGTTCAGTGTCACAGTGGAGAGGGAAAGTCACACAACTGGCTCTGGTGGCAGCTGGTGGTTCCAAATCCACATCCCTCACTGCCAGCCCCATGCCAAGGCCTCTGCCATGGTGCAGCTGATCCAACAGATCCCATGCTGGGAGTCAGAGCAGCAGGAGAGGCTGCGGATGGATGCTGCCTCCGAGGGTGCTGTCAGTGCCACCAGGCTGGAACTGCCACTCCTGCTGGTGGCTCTCCAGAGCTCCCAGGTCTGCTGACCCTTCCCTTTCACCTTCCCACCCTTTCTGTGACCTGATATGAGACTTGTGCACTGGGAAAGAAGGAACCTGAGTGGCTTTTTTCCAGTCGTTGACTTGACTCACAGGGTGTGTTCCAGCATGGAAGCCAAAGGCCACTCCAGGTTCACTGGGAATGGGAGGTGCAGATTCTCAGTAGAACTTTGGCAAGAAAGCTGCTTTTGTCAGTCTGCCTTGCAGCCAGCAAATGGGAGGGAACAGCCCTGAGATCCAGTTTCTTCCTAACACACGCGGTTGTAAATGAGAGTCTCTGTAGCTTCCAATATTATGCAATCAGTTATATTAGAAAAAATAAATTAATCATCACCAGTTTTAAGATCTACAGTAAATATAAAGAAGATAATTTTAAAATACCCTTATTATATTACAAAATGTAGTCCTCTTAATACCAAGCTATAAAAGTTGGTTGCAGATTGTAACTAGGCTTCAATTTTACAAGCATGACTATAAGCTACAAACTTTGCTTCTTCAGAGAAGCATGAAGACAGGATGGGGAAGAAGTTCTTGTTCCTGCAATGCACCAAAGCTGATTTGTAGCCAGGAGAAGGTTTGGACATTCTGTATTTGCAGCACCAGCACGTAAACCAGGAGTCAGTCAGGGCAGCCCTGCCAGGCTCTGCAGAACAACTCTGCTATTCTTTCCTCCAGGGATAAGCTCAACACTCAGATCCTAAGAGGGAAAATACTCTTGAAATTCACACTAGACAGCTTTGAAGGTGTCAAGCCCAGGTCTGCCACAGTGCAGCATCTAGGCCATTGCACCTCTGAGTATCACCCACTTAAATGAGCAATGCTGAATGAGAAAGGTCCTACATGCACAGGCACCCAAGGAGCGTTAAACAGTCCCTAATTTCAGATATATCCATCTAAATTCATTGGCCAGACTTCCTTTATAGTCCATGGGCAATCACACTTGCAGTGTGATTCATCCAACCTCTTTTAGTCGCCAGTTGCAAGTCCAGGTATCACCTTTGAAGTGTTTCTTTCTCTTCACTGAGCAGAAAAGAAGTAGAAAGACTGTTTCATACAGGGATGCCACATTGTGGACATCTTCCAGTACATGAAATGAATCCAGCCAGGCTGTGTAAGAGCAAGGGGAAAAGTGCAAAGCTGAAAAACTGCTGAAAAACATAATCCTATGAGTTTAGTCTTCTAGGTTTGCACAAAGTCTTCAAAGATCCTGAAGTCAGGTCTGATTTTCAAATTACTCAAATTTTCTCCCTCTGTTGGCACCACTCTGCTAGAAGAATTGCAGAACAACAGTGCTTGTTCTCAGGAAAAAAAATTTTACTAAATTACTCCCTAAATGGAGTTCTCTATCATCCATTTGGTAATTAATTTACTCATTAAATGTTGACCATGAGTTTACAATAAAAAGTAATTAAGAGAGGCCACAAGCTGCAAAGGTTGGATGAGTTTTTGAGCACTCCCTAATTGAAGGCCTTGCTGCGTGCCAAAGGGTACTTGGAGCATCTTTCCGAAGGTGAGATCAACAACTTCCAGTGAAATGACAGCTTTCAGGACAACAGCCTTGTTAACCTCAGCCCACCCAGGGCTGTCTGAGCTGTCCCAGCACTGCCAACCCATTTCCTGCTTGTCACATTTCAAAGGCTCAAGTCCCTTGGTAGTCCCATCTTCTAATTAGTCACTAGTTACACTGTCAGGTATTTTATTCCCACTACTGTGTGAGGATTAGCCCTTAAATTCTCCAAAAAGGAATGGTTATCATTGATTTTACACCTCCATTTCTACCCACAGGAGTCCCTGTTCCAGCAGCATAAAAGCATTCTAGAAAGTCCTGAATACCTTCCTGCATGCTTTTGGCAAAACCCCTCACCTTTGTATGGAAATGTGCCTCAATTCAAGACTGCTCTCACACACATCTCCAATTATTTTCACTTTCTTTTAAAGCACCAACCTCTTGTTTACTCACTAATGTATCTCAACATGAAAATCTCCTAAGTTCAAAGCTTATCTGCTTTGTTTTTTGCTGATACAACTATTGCTTCCAGTGTTTACCCAGTTCATGCAAGCCCCTATAATTTTGTCAGTGTTATCTTTGCAAAGGTATTTTGTCTATTCAAATACACTGAATGTAAACCAAAACCAAAGCCTGCATACAGTTTGAAAAGAATGCAAAAGGCACTAAAGCAAGAACAACTCTGCCAGGGCCTTTCCATGAGTGATCCAGGATAACTGGGGCTTAATTCTGACAAAGGCAACACTGCAAGCAGTGGAACTTAAAACACTCCAGTGGGAAATACGTGTAAACTGGTTTTAAACTGCAGTACAATACAACACCTTTGATCTGAGGGCTTAGTTCAGACAGTACAAGACTGACAGATAAAACAATATTCCTCCAAATATGTAAATGGCTGCTGCAAAGGGAAAAGGAATTATCCATCCTCTGGTGGGAAGGATTGGAGGACTGAGCTACTGCTTAACAGGTGAGGTAAGAGGGAAAACTTTCTGCTAGAAAGATGGGCAGTTTATAGAATTGGAGTAATGGGAAAGGGCCAGAGAGACAGTGTTGGAATAGGGTGGATTGTCTTGGGACAGCTGATGGAGAAGATGATAGCATGATATGCAAAATATTTTCTAACCACCATCTCTTCAGAAAGCCAGAGTTTGACATATTCAAAATGTGGAACCAGCATTAATATCCAAAGCAACTCAAACCCTACTCTGAACTACAAGTCTCACGATAGTTCATGGGTTTGCTTTTTTAAAGCCCCAGCTGCCAGATTCATGCATTGCAAAGCAATCTCATCTTTCATTTTAAAAAGTTATATTTCCACTTCTCAAAGCTGCGGAAAGAAGCCTGAAAAGATGAAGTGCCAGTATCCTTAACAGCTCCAAAGAGAGAAGGCAAATAAAAGGAATTTAAAGTACATTGGTTTAAGCCAAACTCGTAATTTCTTTTTCCCAGGCCTGGCTCATGATTTTTGAGAACTGGCATTTGGAAATGCTGGAAACACAAAACTCTTAATAAGGAACAGGGGGGAGTTACTAAGAAGCTTGAAGAAAGCTGTAAGATTTGTTCACTGCAGTAAAAACGTGATCATTAAAGAATTGAAGAGGGAGATTTGTTCAAGGCTACCAAAATTCTGGTACTTTCTCACACAACAATCAGCTCCACAGCCCCTGGTGTCTGAGCTGTGCCTCTCTTTGTTACAGTGTTTTGCCTTTAATTGTACATCAGCCTGGTGGCTGGAACGTGACAAACTCATTTTGTTTCCTGGGGAAAGAGAGGGGCCTTTTGGGGCTATAGAGAGCCTGATACCTGTGACCAAAACAGTCAAACAAATACAGACAGAGAACAAACCCAGCTTTTGTATTCAGTGCTCATGGCCTAGTTTATTTTGCTCTTATCCAGCATCTTTGTGGTGAATGTTGCTATCAGAAAGCTTCTTCTCCTGACTTTAGGAAGTAAATTTTTATGATAAAGGAACAATTATGGAATTAATTTGTTTTTTAAACAAGCTTTTCTTACAGGAGTTTTTTCTTTTTTAATGAGCTTGAATAGCAAAAACATTTCATCAAGCTTCTGTTGATGTACTTAAATATGTCCAAATAAATAGCATATTTTCAAAATAAGTAAATACCCACATACCAAATCTGGATCCTATTTAAGCCCCAAGAAAAATAATAATATTGTCTATCCACGCTGATGAATAGGCTATAATGTATTATATATGCTTTGAGACTGCTAGACAAAAACCTACATGTGTAACAGAATATGACATAAATTCAATCAGACATGTTTTCCATTCCTTAGAAACTGAAAATCCACAGCAGATCTTCAATTCTCCCACTAGGACAAAAATATTTCTTTATTGCCTCTTGCCCATCTACCAGCTGAAGGGAACTAACTCCACATGCACACTCTTATCTCTACACAAGCTGTACACTTTGGGGAGCATATGCTGAATAGATTAAACTAGAAAACAAGTAGTTGCAAATATTTTTTGCCTTAAAACAGTTTTTGATTTAAGATAACCTTGTATTTGAGTAAAGGAAGCATAATTTAAAAGATTTATTAATTTTCATGAAAGAAATTTAGTATTTTGTGTTCAATTTCAATTTTACTGTAGGTATAAAACTCACCTTCCCTAAAATTGATAACACAGAGACAGAGATCATAGATCAAATTATTCCTTTAGCCAAGGTCTTTCTGTGCAGTGGTGGGTATTCATATTCCTAAAATTCCCTGCCTAGCCTTTTCAAATAGCCTATGGAAAGTAAAAGAATGTGTAAAATTAAAGAGGACACTGCTCACATTGCTCGTGTGATTACCCTGTGTGTGCAGATACAGCTGCCCCAGCACTGTCCCCTTCAGATGTGCTGCTGCATTAGTGCTGAAACACAACAAAATGCAAAATATTGAAATGCTTAAGAAGCTTTTAAACAAAATGCTGTGACAACTTGGCCTGCACAGAGTGGTACCGTGTTTGACTACCTGAATTAGATTTAATCTGGCTCCCCCAGCAGTAATAATAATATGCTGTAAAAATAAGTCAAAAAAATCTTAAATTGAATCTATATGTTTACTATGAAAGTGGCTTTGTCAGCTGTACATTACAAAATTTTAATATTTTCAGCAGGCAAGCAATACATCTTGTCTAGACACTGGTGAAATTCTCAGACACAAAATTATTTTAAATTCTAAAACAAATAATGCAGACTTCACCCCCCCATCCCTAACAGATTGTGGAATGTCATTTACTTTAAATTTGCAGCCAGACATCACATAGCCAGAGAAATTGCCTGTAAGAAAAATAGGCTGACACTTATCACTGCATTCCAGGGGGACCAGGGGGTGATGTCAGCTCTCTCTGTTTCTCCCAGACAATTGAGCGTCCTACAAATCAATAAAAACAAGGTTTATTGGTATGTTTGCTTTATCACACTTGAGCCACTTTCATTGTCCTAGTGACAAAGTCTTCACAAATTGAATCATTAAACACAGTAATTGTGTTTCAAATACATTTTAGAGAGGAGGAAGGGAAGGGAGGGTGTAAAAGATTATTTGCTGCAGTATTTATGGCTGCGGAATTTAGGTTTGTAACAGTTTGCCGTACCTATATTTTATTTTTTCAATATGGAAAAAGGAGCAGGGGGAGGGGAGAGAGGAGGGACCCCAGTAAGTGGAACAAACAGTCGCACTCAAATTTAGCCCGGCAAAGCTTTTAATATTTCGCTGAGCTAATGTTATATAAGGAATTTCTCAACAGCTCCTCGCGCAAAATGTCAAACTTATTTTAAAATTATTTTTGTAAAAATAGATGGTCTTGGGAAAAAAAAAAAAATAAAAATTGCACCCTGGAGTCGGGATCTAAGGACTGTTACCATCCTGGTGGTTAAAATAATTCCTTCCCGGGTGTTGCTCAGTCCCTTACGCAAGCCTGTAAACTCATTTCGCCCCAGCACTCTTTAAATCTTTGTCGTTCTTTGCATATGCGGTTGTGATTTACATGCCACCCACATTTAAAGAGGTATTGACATTTTCAAGGCGGCTATTTTAGCCCCTGGATTTTTAAATGGAATCAATCACACTTTATTTCTTCCCTCAGGAGCCCAGACCTGTGTTCGTCGCACGCCCACCTCTATCTCCGCAGCGCCAGGGGCGTCTCAGAGCCACAAATGGGAATATTCAGCGTCCCCTCAGCAATTCCAGCCATGGATGGCTGAACCCTGGCAGGGCTGGGTGCCCCCATGGCTGGGTTTCGGCCTGCCTGCTCTCCCAGTTGCTATGCAGGCCGAGCAGGGATGGCAGGGCAGAACAGAGGCCCATTTCACGGAGGAGCCGGCATTGTGTGGCAGAATGGGCTGTGCCTGGCGCTCGGGGCCCGCAGGCTCCGTGTCAATGCCATTGTTGGGCCTCAATGGCGCTGACCTGAGCCGCGCAGGCCGAGGTCAGCGCCGGGCCAGGCCCGCCGAGCTCACACAGCTCCCACACGCTCCAGGCCTGCCTCCGAGTACAGCAGGGACTGCTCTGACAATGGAACTCGTTTTTTTGTCTTAGCACCCCTTTGGCTCTGAACAGCAGAGGCTCTGTTGCTGGAAAAGTCAGGCTGAGCTGCACCCACACAGCCATGAGTCTGCCTAAAGAGCCACTGTGCAGGTGACACGGGGAACGCTGTCCTTCCCCTGCATGAATCGGGGAATGCTTCTCCCTCCCCTCCTTTGATCTTGTTGCATTTTTGTTACTCGATTAGCCTGAAATGGAACACGGTCATGCTTCCAGCTGCAGCTTCCTTCCAGCACAGTGGTATCAGACCTTTCTACACATTATATAAATTGCACTTCATCGCTGAAAATCAAATCTAGGAGGCAATGATACCCACGTCAAAATACTGTAAGGATGTACAAGTGCTTCCTACCCTGCACTGTCTCCTAAGAGGAATGGAGGAATGTCAGTCAGGAGCTCCAGCTCCTCCAGCAGCTCTCAGTTATTTGGGGCTCTTCCCCAAATTCCACTGATGCTGTTGGGAGTGTCAGCAAGGCAGTGCTATAGGGAAACCCAGCAAAGCACACTTAGTGCCCAGCACACATCACAGCACCCATCTCCAGGCAGGGTGTTTGCAGAATCAATCCCATCTTGGCCAGCAGCAGAACTATAGGTGTGTCCTGATATTTGGCAGGGATTAATTCAGGCTTCCTTCATCTCACACAGAAACAGTCGTGTATGGGCCCTGCCAGAGATTTGTTTTAAAGACAGTTAATGGTTAGTGATCCACTTTGGTCCTGCCAAGTAAGGGTAGACAGGATCAATGGACTTGCTTGGTGATGCTTCTCCCTTTCCCTTTCTGAGGTAGCTGTTGAGGCAGGAAAAAACTCCTGCTGTGTGCATAGAAAATATTCTCCAGGAGTTCCCTGGTACCACTTCAAGTATAAGGCAGAGCATCTTGCAGCCCACACTGCTTCCACCCAAATCTGCTGCTGCAGCCACCAACTGCAGCCCAGCAGTGATCCTGCAGCAATAGTGATTCTGTTCCCCCTCTGCTACTCACAGCAATGCCACTCATGGGCACTATGGTAAAAGCCTTCTTGAAAGTTAGAGGGGAGATATATACATACATTGTTTATGTGTGTGAAGAAAATCACCTGCATCTAGGTCATTCCTTCCATCAAACCATGCAAACCAAACTCACAACAGACACGTGGGCTCGCTGGTGGCTACACCTTACGTTTTAAAAAGATCCTTGTGCAAACTGGCTGCCTTGGCTGTATCATACACCATTTATCTTGGAGAAGGTCTGCTCCAAAAGCAGAGTCTGGGTTTGGTGAGTCTGTCAGTGACGGCTCTATTTCCCAGTATATATTTACACTACCATCAGACTTGGTGAGTGGGTTTGCTGTCAAACTCGCGAAGCACAAACCTGACAGTTTGGTTTGAAGTTCCCATCCCCACACTTGGGTCGCACGAGAACACTGAATAGATGCATTTGCTATAGGTTATAGCAATCCTGACAGTAGTGAATGAATGATTGCTCCTAAAAAGTACAGCTTGTTCTGACATTATCGCTCCATTGCATTCTAAAAGTGGCTAAACCAGAGACATCCTTCCCTGTCTCTCCCCACCCTGCTGCCATTCAGCATCTCTTCTGGTTCAGCAGCCTGCATTTCCACACTGATGTGAAGGGGCTGTGGATTTACACCAGTGGGACATGATGCCCAGTGGTAACACTCACAGCATAACAACCATTTATTTTTCCAGAGAAGTGTTTAGCTTATTGATGAAAGAAAAAGTATTCTACCCTCTTGTGTGTCTAAGTAGTCAACATCCCTAGTGAAATGAATAAAATTCTCATAATCTGTTCCACTGAAGCCTATTTCTGTTATAACTGAAATCAGGAAATGTTGCTGCAGACTTCCATGGGAGCAGCATTTGTCTCATGAAGAATTGGTTAAACATTGCATAATTTAGTAACTCCTGACTTAACAAAACTCTGAGACACGTTCCCCAAGAAAGCTACACTGTTAGTAGCTGGGAACAGCCTGGCTGGATCAGCAGCACTGGCAGCAATGAAAGCCTCTAAAACACAGATATGAAAAATGATTAACTGGCTTCATATGACTATTTGTGCTTAAAATTAGGGCAGGCACTCGAGAACTCTGCTGAATCAGGGCCTTGATTATTGGTACCAGTAATGAATGCAGACATTTGGGAAGGTATGTTTCATTGCTGCCATCATGTTTTATTTTTGGAGATGTTAAAGAAAGATACTGAGAAGATATAAAACAAGTAATTAAATTCCTGTTTTGTATAATGCAGAGCAAATATTTGCTTCAAGTTTTATGGACATCTTGCAAATCAAAATCATAAAGGCAGATGAGCTTTTGTTTAAAAAAGGCATGCTGATGGCTCAGCAGAAAATAATAAGAGTTTGTTTTTGGAAGAAAAAAAGAACCCTGACATGAACCACAAATACATTTCATTAGGTGACACTAATAGGGGTTGTCAGGTGCCTTCAGTAACAGCAAACATCCTCTCATGTCTCAAGTTTGTGTGGAAGTCAAGAGCACAGACTTAGCTCAGATAAGATATTTGATTTGTGTTTGCTCAGGAAAATGCTCTGACAGCTTAGCTAAAAGGAATTTGTATCGAATTGGAGTAAAGCTTGGACTAGATAACAGCCAAGAGAATACTGGAGCTGGGCTGGACCCAGCATTAGACAATGGAAACAAGCTGGTGAACAAGTTACTGGGGAATATTTGCTGAAGCACATTCTTTCTTTCTTTTTTTCTCACATGGACCTTGTAGAAAGTGAAATTCAAAATGCCAAAACTGCCTGGTTTGGACACCCCTCTAAAATCTGCGTTGAGTTTGACCTAGTCAGAAATCAAAGGAATACGAAACAGTTATTATGGTATAGTTTCAATATTATTTTCACGTTCAGGGGAGGGAGTAAGAATAAGCAAATACTTGGGTACTGGAAGGGCAGAGTTTGAAGCTTTATAGCTTTACCCTCCTCTCTCAGCTGAGCTCCCTGTCAATGTTATAACTCCGTGGTTGGGCCTTTCTGGCAGGAGAAGGGAGGGCAGCCTGTGGTGGAGGTTTCTGGGTTTCCAGGTGTGTGGCAATCCAGCCACAGAGAATTCTAGAAGCACAAATTTAGAGCTTTCAAATTCCCACCAGGCACTGCAGGCATTCCTGGATTTAAATATTTTCTCATTTTAGAGAATATATTTCATTTAGGTCGATCTGCTCCTATATCCATTAACTCCATAACATTTTATTAAATAAGGGAATTACTGCAAAAATTGTCCAAGATAGAATTTGTTTTACTTGCTCTATTTCAGATTATGCCCACATTAGATTTTCACCTCTCTGTTGACATCCCAAAAGCAGAAACCAAGGCTGGGATTGACATAATTTTGATATTTAACATACAGGTAAGTGCACAAGAAAGATCCCATGTGCAATGAATTATTTTCCTCAGATAAATTACCCCGTGGTGGAGTACAACACATCCCCTATTTGCCTCTAAATTCAGCACTATAGATGACAAAGAGAAAAGGTGAGATCTGCAAGAAGAGCCAGTGCTTTTATCAGTGCAGCTAATGCAGATGAAAACAAGGAAATAAAACATGTTAATATATTTTCTGCTGTTCTGTTCTCAGGCAGCGTTGAAACGATGAAGTAACCTAAGAATTGCACAGAGCAGATGTGGATTTATAGCTGAAGCACCATCCTTTACCTGGCTGCATGGGCTGCACTACAAACCCACCCTGCTGCAGATTTCCTCTCACACATCACAGCACCACAGAGTAACAAATCTGGCCATTAAACATCCTCCCACCAGCACAGGAAATACTCTGCTGTCCCCATGGAGTAGGTAACACAGACTCTCTGCCATAATGCCTTTTAGCATATGGTCAATGGACAGAATTTGGGAGAGTTCCAAGGAAATTTGTACTTCCCCAGCTTTTGCCATTTGTAACACGGTAGTACTGTGCCCTGGGGGTAAATAATCAGCTCCATTTTCCTAATGAGGAAATTCATCCAAGGTCATATGCTAAGTCAGTGGCACTGCAAGCCATGAAATTCAGGTCATGGGCAGGAATTACCTCTGCTGTCTCTGCAGCTTAATTGCATTTCAGAAACTACATTTATTTGGTATGATAATACACCAGCACCTGTTGTAACGAGACAGTACAAGAACTGCAGCCAAAAAGAGAGAGAAATACGTCAAAGAAATGTGGTAAACAGTAGTAACTAATAGGAACTATTATAAGCCTCAGGAATTAGTAGCTAAGAATATTTCTGGGAAAGAGTATTATGGCAAAATATTACTGATCAAAGCCTGTAGACTCTAATCCTGCCAGTGCTTTTTGATATGTAGAATCATCTTAGAGGAGTCTCAACAAATTCAGTTTAGTCCCAAATTATTAGGTTATAAATAGTCTTTCAAAACTCTTTCTAAACTAGTCTAACTACACCAGTTCCAAATAAGAAGCTAACAGAGGGGAAGTGATCCTGAGTCAAGACAAGAATTGGTCTTGTGTAAAACCAGCCATTCCTTCTTCTTATTTAGACTTTTTTTTTCACTTGTCCCTGATTCTAAAACTTTATTGTGAATGTTATCTTATTAGTCTTAAATTATACAGATCTCTTGCACTGTCTTTTCGTTATGGATACCCAAATTCTGCTTTCCTCAGTGCTCACTTTGCCAAAGCATTTAAGACCAAGAATGAAATGCGTTATAAATCCAGGAGCAAATTCACAGAAACAAGGTGGGAAATTGCACTATCAATATCAGCAAATCTAGTGCACTCAAAAGGCGGAAGATTTTAAAAGAGTTATCTGGGTGAGTGTTTGCCCTCCAAATTAAAGGCACTATCATTTGAGCTATGTCACAAAGTCAACTAAATATACACTAGATTAATGATGCCTAAGTGAGTTATTGAAAAATATTGAAAAGCAAGTCCTGAAAGTTCTTTACCCTCCCAGATCAGGCATATTCTATATCAGAGCTACTCACCAGTTTAAATGCATTTTGCTGCTCCCACAGAATCTACTTACCTTGCAGAATGCAATTTAGCTGAAAGTTTGTCTGGGAGTTGAGTTTATTTTCTGGAATTACTATTTTTGTATCCTAATGGGGAAACACCCCTCCTCAGCCAAAAAAAGAACCAGCAACCCACATTTTTTGTGTCTAGCTACAAATAGGCCACACTTCTGAGCTTCCCACCACGTCCTGGCTCTGATGCCTGGAATGATCCTTCAGGCTGCAGGTACAGCTACATTTAGCTCCTGACCCCTCTGTACTCAGAGTCTTGGTTTATTAATACACCTATTCTTCTCTTTCCCTCTGGCCTTATTGATTTCCCTTTACTGTGAAATACTGAGGTTATTTTCAAACCTGTCTTACACCAAAACATTTAACTTTTCCCACTTGCACTGTACCGTGACAGACCTGCAAGTGTGAGATATGAATTAAAAATCAAACCTGAAAGATATATTGCACTAAAAAAAAATAACAAACAAAAAAAACCAACCAAAAGTAAAACTCTCATTATACAATGTTTTTCCTGAAGAAAAGTTTTAGAGTAGGATGCATGCTAAGTTAATTTTCCAGCTCTTCCTCTCTCTTGCTTGTGACAACAGACTTTAGGTAGATGAGTAGTACTAAGTTTGTTAGAAGCAGCACACACAAGCAGAATAGTTTGATGGGAACAATTTTTTGTTTGTTACTGCAAGAGGAAGGGATGAGAGGCAAACCACAGGAATAAAACCAGGCACCAGATGTTCGAACCTGGATGTTCAGCTCATGGTAACTAACACCCTGTCCAACTGCAAAACTGGCTTTGAACAGAATTAAATCCTACTCAGTCCAAAATGAAGACAAGAGACAAAACCATGAAGGCACAGCTTGTGCACCCAGCTCAAAACTTTTCGGACTTCTCTGTGGATTTGATCAATTCCAAGCTTCCCTTAAAGTGATTACACTACCAAGTGTAATCAGGTTTAACTGATGTCCTTGTGCTGGTGTTAGAGGGATTTTGAAAGTGACCTTTTTCTTAGGAAGGAACACTTGTCAGGTTTTTCAGACCAATATGCACTTGGAAAATTGTTATCACAGTTGCAAAAATGTCATTGTTCTTGAAATAACAGGTATATTCCATGGAATTTCTCCTTGGTACTATAGATCACTGCTGCAGGAGACCTCTAAGCTGAAATGCCATTGCTAGTTTTATTGCCTGTTTTAAGTAGAATTTTACAGAACTCTGTGTTCTGGATATATCCCACCTGCTGGTATATTTTTGTTCCTAATGATGGGAAGACTTGCAGTACATTAACCTTCCAGAGGAAAAGTATTTCATCTTTCTGTACCACATCAGCAGCAAGACTCGTGACTTATGTAATTTCTCTATCAAAAAGAAGTAAAAGCAGTGGCATGGATTTTAAAAGTTGGAATAATTGCAATAGACCCACTATTGTTACCATCACAAGATATTTGTAGCAATAAATGTTACTTAAACAGGGAATGTTAATGGATTAATTGTGATTAAAGTTGTTCCATTCCTTGGAATACTTGCAATAACGCACAGCTCTCTCATCCACATGCACTAAAACTGTGCTCAAACCCCTGTTCCCAGCTCACAGCCTGCTGCAGTCTCACCCAGCAGTGAGATTTAGCCCTGGACATCAGGAAAACAGCTCGGATGTGCTGCCCAGGACACAGTGATCCTGCAGCAGGATCCTCCCTCTGCAGGGGCTGCGCTCAGAGCCGGGAGCGCTGGAATGCCGTGACTTCATCCCCGAGCAGAGGATACTGCAGCATCCTCAGAGCCCGGCAAACTGCAGAGCCCATTCAGCAGCTCTCTTAAATGCAGCCATTTATTTTACTTATTTAAGAGTTACCAGTTGCTTTTTTCTTCTCTGTTGTCATGTTTGTGTCTGCAGTTCTTTACTGTGGTTGCAGAAAGAGGCTGGGAGCTCGGACCCCTGGGCTCTCCCTGCTGTGCCTCTGTCTGGCTGGCTATTTATAGCCTTTCTCTCACTAAATTGCAGAAGTGTTGAGAGTTTTGTAACTGCATTTTGGGGACAGAATCCTGAAATATTTACTGACAGGAAAAATTTGAATGAGTTAGAGATATTATTTTGTCTCAACAAGAGTATATAAGAAAATAAAAATTTTAGAAAGCCTAAACTTGTTTTAAGGCACCTTTTATTCTATTAAATAGTAAATTTTCAGAGGAAAAAACTTGCTATTTTCCTGCTCTGTAGGAACAGTCACTAAACCCATGTCTACCAGTGCAGAGGACATAACCCACAGGGCTTACAACTTCTTTCCATACTGCTGTGTAAGGAGAAAACTTAAATATAAGAGAAACTGAGGATACTCTGCAGTTAAAACTCTCTAATTCTGCTCCATCCCCCCACACCTCCTATTGTAACTGCTGTATCCAATATCAGGGAGTTTATTTTCCTTAGCTTCACTTTAATATTATTCAAATCTAAAGAAATCTAAAGTTTTAAATAACAGGGAGGACAAATTGTGCTTTCAGAGAAAGGGAGTTGGGACTCCTGCTTGAACAGATGTTAAGAATGTTTCTGAGTGTGCTAGACTCATTTACGAGTCTCTTTCACACATTTGAATCTTGGGGACATCAGCAGTTTGTTCAATATTTTCAGCCTCCATCCTAAATGCCACACTGGGAAATGAGAGGAGGGAAAAAAAAAAAAGAGAGAAAAAAGAAAAAAGAAAAAAGAAAAAACCACACACACATAAAGCCAATCTTCCATCAGTGTGACAAACTGCAAGCAAGAATCACAGCAAAATAGTCAAGCCAGACAGTTGGTAAGATAGAATCAGGCTGGAAAAATAGTGCAAGATGATTTTAACAGACAGATGAAAGTAGTCACCTTCTGGACTGTGCTCCTGGGGCGAGTTCACAAACATAAGGTTCTCCCTTCCGAGGGAGGATGGAAGTGTCACTGGCTCAGCACTGTCTGTGGTCTCTACAGACATGACGTAAAGAGCAGCCTGAGCAGCACCTCCAGCTCTGATTCTCCTTTCTCCCAGCAGATTTCAGTCACCTTTAGCAATGCACTCAGGCTTCCTGAGCTGGAGATGCAGCAGGAAGAAAAAGCATCCTTTTATACCAAGTTAATAGAGGGCACAGAAGCAAGGGGGCTCAGCCGTGGTCAGAACAGAGAGATACAAAATAATAATTAATGACAGGGCACCAGTTTTGAATCAAAAGAATGATCAGCTTTGGCAGATGATAAAACTGAGCCACTTGAGTCTTCCAAAGCCCACTGATGGGCACAACTCTAGGAATGGACTAGCCAAGCAATAAGAAGGTTTTCCTCTTGTTAAAAATACCAAAAGGAAGGAAGAGCAGTCTCTGTGGAGGCTTTAGTTTTGCAAGACTTAGTTTCTTTCCTGTTCAGCTTTTCTTCTGTTCTTTATTGATGCAAGTAGCTAGACTTGTAAAAGGTTTAATATTAGCAGTTATTATGGAATTCCTCATCAGATTATTATAGATCCCAAAAGACCAGCTGCACTTTGTTGTTTCTACTGAGCAGACCACCAGCCATCAGCACTATCTGAGTCTCTTTATGCTTTGTAGGGCTCTGTGCCTCAGCACAAAGAATAGAAAGGTAATCAGAAAGCCCAAGTACCATTCTTGGTTCCAGGCAGCTACTGACCTGCCATACCCTTTGGAAAAAGTCACTTCCCTCATCCTTGCTTTGTTTCCCTTCTCCTATTCAGTGTGTTTTGTTTCTAGAATAAAGTTTCCTGGGGTAGGTATTTCTCCACCCCATGTTCCTCTAGAAAGGACAGTTTAACTTTGCTTCTGTATTGAGCTACCAAAGAATCATTTTTTGTCCAGCCTCCTTCTTTCCTCTCCTTCTGTTATAAAGCCTTCTGGTTTATACTAGAACACTAATAAAAGTCTCCTGCCACTGCTAATTTCAGAAGGCTGAAGATGGTGCACAAGAGAGACACTATCAGATAATTTGCTCTCCCTCCTACATTGACAAAATATAACACTAGTTTTATTTGTGTTTGAGTTCCTGTTTTCAGCTGGAAGCATTTCACCAAATTTAAAACACACACCAAAAGGACTTCAACAAATATTTTTGTTTGGGTAGAAGGTTTCTTGTCCCTGGTGATTTTCCATCCTACTTTGAGGGCCAGCCCTTGAGCAGTATATTATCAGTGACAAGGCACAGTGGTTGTGGATAATGGGGCCAATTTTGCTCTCAGGCAACCCCAGTGACTTCATTGTCTGGTCTATCTGATGAGAGGGTAGAGGCTGGTAGAATGACTCATCAAGAAAAAAAAGAAATGAGAAAAAAAGCAAAGGCAGCCAAGTAAAGACACAAGGCTGTCTCCTAAGGATAATTTAAATAGCCAGAGAGCTTCAAAATGCAGCAAGGAGCCAGAAATCTCTGCAGAATGGGGCTCAACAAAGAGCTGTGATGCTGTGATCCA
>VXBI01006779.1:2313314-2324315 GCA_013397375.1 Toxostoma redivivum | reverse complement strand
TACTTTTGTGTTTTTTTTTTTTTTTTTTTGGGGGGGGGGAGGGGGGGGAGTGCATCTCTCTTTGGCTTTTCTCTCAATAAAGGCAGTCTCTTCTTTCTTGTTCCCAAAAAGCCAGTTTCAACTCTTTTCTCTGAGCTCCCAGGCCAAGAACAGGGAGTTGCATTTAGCCCCCTTTCTGTGCATGTTAATGTGGGGCAATAGTAACTCCTCACAGTCACTGCCTTTGTTAGATATAAGCTTTTAAATTTCTTCTTCATGACCATCAGGGGAGGTGGGGAATTCTGCCCCTGTGCCCTGCTCAGGTGAGAGCTCACCTGCAGAGCTGCCCCAGCCCTGGAGCCCCGCACAGGAAGGAGCTGGAGCTGCTCTAGAGGGTCCAGAGGAGGCTCCAGGAGGATCCCAGGGATGGAGGAGCTCTTCTGGGAGGAAAGGCTGTGAGAGCTGGGATTGTTCACCTGCAGAGGAGAAGCTTTGGGGTGAGCTCAGTGTGGCCTTCCAGGACCTGAAGGAAACAACAGCAAAGATGGAGAGAGACAATTTTCAAGGGCCTGGAGTGACAGGACAATGGGGAATAGCTTTGAACAGAAAATGAGGAGATTTAGATTCAATATTAGGGTGAAATTCTTCCCTGTGAGAGTGCTGAAGCCCTGGCACAGGGTGCCCAGAGCAGCTGTGGCTGCCCCAGCCCTGGAAGTGTCCAAGGCCAGGCTGGATGGGGCTTGCAGCAAGCCCTGGGATAGTGGAAGGTGTCCCTGCCCAGGGCAGGTGGAACAAGATGAGCTTTAGGGTCCTTCTCAACCCAAACCATTCCATGATTCTATATAATGAGTCTATTCTATTATTACTTCATTCTTAGAAAACAGAAGGCCCCAGACAAGGTCAGGATCCCTCCTGCAATGCACTCTGCAAACCCCTGCTGGGAGAAAGCCCTGGTTCTCAAAGCATTTAAATAGATACATCAATGAAAAAGAGAGGAATAAAATGGCTCACAGCCAAATTAGATGAGCAAGACATTTAAATTCCCAGTGCTCTGAGTCTCCTGCCCAGTGGAGTTGGTTCCAGCTCTTCCTTGAGGGGTACAAGGCAGCGTGGTGGGAGAAGCAGCCCAGGATAAACTGTTCTGCCTGTCTCTAAAAACATTTAAAAATGTCTTTAGCCAGAACTGGCTGGAAGTTGTCTGGTCACTAGGATCAGCAAAAAACTTAGGGAGAAAAGCTGCAATATTTTTCCCCTGAGACTGGGAAAAATTCTGCAAGTCTTTCGTTTTCTCAGCTCATCCCACTGCATCTATTTACTCAACTCAGGAAGATTTGAAGGAACATGAGTAAAGGACTGGAAAATTACACTGAAAAAGAATCAGAGTAATTAAGCATCAGGAGAGCCAACACCACAAGAAACAACAACAAAAAAGGAAAAATACTTGTGGGTACTTAGACTGATTCTAATTAATGTTTCAGTTTCTGAAAAACATTCCCAAGCTAAAAGTTTGCAATGTTACCTCAGGCCCACTTAAAATTTTTACAGTACCTTTATAAAATCCTGAAAATAAGGATTTTTAATGGGATTAGGAGTCAGAACAGAGACAACACTGCTGAAAAAGATCAACAACAGAACATTCATAGTCTTGAAGTATCTGAGGAGTCGTGCTCTAATGTACAAGATGGTTGAGAACATACTGCTGGTATTCTGGAGTTATTTAGATAATGTTCTGATTGTGGCTTGAAATCAGTAATAACAAGCCATATGTTCACTTTTTCTGAAAAAATATTCTTTATTAATTCTATCAATAGTTACCCCATGAATTTTAAGGCAAAAAGCATCTAATTTGTGCCTATGGCATTTGAACAAATTCCAGTTTACTTTAAAGGTCAGATCATACTATAAGGTCTCTTCAGAAGATTTATTACTATAAATCTATTGGATACATCTCCAAACTTTATTCCATTTATTATTCTATGTACCAGTAATAGATACATAAACCTGCCTTGATTTAACTTGAGCAGAGATTTCCCTCTATAGAATCCTCCTTAAAAAGGAGAGAAAATACTACATGAAACCCACAGCTCCTGCCAACCCAAACCCTTATCCATTGGTTTTAGATGGGATACCTCAATTAATGAAGCTGGAAGTTCAGCTGCCCATTACCTTAGCTTTCATATGAGATAAAATCATCCTAAAGAATGAAGAGAATCTATCCAAACACCTGAGAACCCAAGAACCTGGAGTGGGTTGGGCCATACTGCCAGCTTGGGGACCTAAAATCATGATAGCCCATGCAGGGGATTTTTCTACATCTCCTTCCACCCAATTTCTGTTGAGAGAGGACCCGGTTAAGTGGTCATCTCAGTTTATCTCATCCTCAAACCAGAATTCTACTAGAGATAACTACATTCAGTTTGAAACTCAGTCCTTTCATTTAGAACAAAACCCAACAACAACAAAAAACCCAAATAAAAATGCAGCACTTGGTGATAATCTCTCTCTAATCATCAAGGACACTCGCTATTTGAAAAATCTTGCAGACCCAAAGTAATGATCCATGTAGGACAGAAACCCCAATGTTCTCAGCACAGTAAAAGACAATGCTTAACAAATAATAATAGTTATTACTAAGTCTTATGCACCACTGCACTTTCTAATACTGCCTTGAAGTGAAAAGGACACAGTGATGTGATAAGAAAAGCTGTTCCCAGGCTATTTCCCTCTCTAATGGAATCCCCAAAATCCAGAAATATCAGACAAAACCTTGTTTGGGGACATTTCCTATTTGTTTCTCACTAAATTAATTTAAAATTTATTTCAGAGACATAACCCCTCACATTAATCTGACTCACAGAGTGCAGTGTGCCAAGCAGGATTGACACACTGGAGATTCCCCTTCTTTCCAAATCTCCAAGGGCAGAGGTAGTGAGGCAACATGGGGAAACCACAGCTTTGTTCATTATTGTGACAGCCAGGTACCAGCACACATGACTTCATTATTTACAGGACAGCAGAGAGATTTCATTCAGCAGGAAAATGAAAATCCTCCCAAAGCATTTAGGATGCAGGAAAACCAAATGCATCTGTTCTGCCAGCACAGACATTTGGTTATTGGAGTATTGGATACCTTCTAACAGCCTGGGGAATATTGCAAAATGTGTCTCAGTGAAAGCAGCAGGTACCCCCAGTGCTGTGGCACTAACAGGGAGCTCTCCTGCTCCTGGGGAGGAGCAGGGAATGTTTGTGGCTGCTCCAGCCTCAGCTGCTCCCACATGGACACACAGACACGGCCGGACAGGCGGCAGAGGGGCAGCGAGCGCCGGGATCACAGTGACAGTCACAGGGACAGGACACCCCCAGGGACAGGGACAGGGACAGGGACAGGGACAGGGACAGGGACAGGGACAGTAACGAGGGCCAAGCACTGAGGATGGAAATCCAAGGAGCCACGCGCTCGGCAGCACACGGGAGCAGGGTGCAGGTTAGCTGCAAGGTCAAATAAACATCATAAAACATTGCCTAAGCTGTCAATTAAAGAACAAACAAGCCCATCATAATTATACGAGATAATTGTTATCTGCTGGGTGTTAATTAGATACATTTTAGCTGTTGTCACTGAATGGAGAGTAAAACTGGACAAAGTTATTTTTTTTAATTAAAATTATTTCATAACTAGTTTTGTTCTTCCTTCAGATGAGACTAACATCTTGTTTTCCCCAGGTATGTTTTCTTAACTGTACTCCTAAGAAGCTTTGAATTTTCAAAATAAAATTACATTACTGTGTAACTAAGCTTAGCAAAGAAAAGCACATGCAAAGAAAGATATAAAAATAAAAACTCTTAGCAGCATTCTCAGTTTAAAATGGGAATAAAAAAATTCCCTATACAGTTTCAAAAAATAAAATGTCTCATTCAATTAATTTTAATTTGAATGGAAATCACAACTCACTTCAAATGATAAATAAGGACTAAAATGCCTGAGAGATCAGTGTGCAGGTAATGAGCAGTGCAGGGGTAGATGTGACCCAGTATCCAAGGCAGACACTTTGCTGAAGGGTTTCTCACTGCAGGCTTTGGGTAACGCAGGTGAGGCAGCCAGGATGCTCTGAGAGTCCTGCACACAAAGATTGCAGCTCCCAGCATCCACCTCAGCATTCCACCACGTGGAACCACCTCAGGGGCACAGGGATGGAGTAAATGCTGGAAAACACACACATGTGGAAGTTCTGATCAAAGCCTGGTTAATAAAATAGCAAGTTGAAATAAAAGTAAAGGGAGAAAGAGAGGAAGAGCCTTGGAGTGTCACACCCTGGTTTCCCCCTTTACAGCAAGCCTCCCTCCATGCCTATAATTCCTTTCCATCCTCAGAATTCACTGTTTATCTCTCCAGGAAACAGTTGCTCTAATGTATCACTTTCTGGTGAGAAAAGACAAATGTCCAATATTTATTCAATCAATAGAAATACCTAAACTTCCAGCCACCAGGGCAGGAGCCTTTTGTTCTCTATTTGTACAACACCAAATATAACAGGAACTTCCCGACACTATTGTGTGAAGCAGCAGCAATAAAAAGGAGGGTCAGTAGGCCACCAGAAATTCCAACCTGCTTCGTTTCAGGATTGATTCATTATGAAGATAACCAACATTTATTTCATAAGATAAAGGGCTTGATATAATTTGTATTGGTTTTAGGAAGAAAATACCAGAATTTTTTGAGGAGAACAGTGGCACAAAGGTTTACCACACACAGCCTAAAATAGTGTGAGAAAGGAACTGACTTCAGCTTGAATAATAGTCATTAACTCAAAACACTGGAAAATGCATTCCTTGTAAGAACAGAGCCACTGGAGCCTTGCCCAGTCCTAAACAAAGAGTAGCAGTTCATAGCTGTAGGGGACATACTGTGGGTATACACTAAGCTAAGGTTTAAAATGTACTTGTGGTCTGCAACAAACCTGGGGATTCCAGGGACTCTTGTGAAATGACATTTCAGGTTGCCTTCATTTCTCTCCTTGATAACAGCATTTCTCTGGAATTCTTTTATCATCTCTGCTTAAGTTACCAAGCAGTTGCATAGCTCAGTTTTATACTGAAAAAAATTAGGAATGAAGATCTTCCAGAATTATATATGCAAGGAAGAGTATTTGCACTCACAGACTATTTCAAGCAACAGGGAGCATTTTCATGGCAAAGGTGCTGTGGACAAATTCCAAGAAGTGCTCCTCCAATGCAGTAACAAAGTTCAACGTGACTCATGTGTGCAGGTAATTGATATTATTAACACAAACAGAAAATTTGAGGTCACTACTGGCAAGCAGTATAAAAATCAGGTTTGTTTTCTCTGAACACTAAAAAGGAATTGCAAGAAAGGAAAACTGAACAAAGATCAAGTTAAATATTTAATATATACATGTATATTTAATATTCATCTAACAATGCCTCATTCATAGCTTAAGCAACCCAAATGTATCACAGGTTGAAGACATTTCCTCTTGTTTCACAAGTTAAACATTATAATACAATGTCCTTTTTTCCTTCCTTCCTATACTAAATGTCTGTGTTATTGGTAGCAGCAGATACAGCTCATACTCAAGTGAAGAGCTGAGACCTTTCATATCTACAAAGTTAAATGAACTCAGAAAAACTGGATAAGAACTTGGAGTAGAGACTATAAATCCTTTGAACTGTGCAGAACCAGACCCAAAGCTTAAGTGAAGCTAATGGCATGATCCAAAGATTATTGAAAGCAATAAGAACCTTTCTCCTGCTGGATATTGAGAGATTTTGCATCAGCAAGATGAGAAGCAGCCAGACATTCAGATTAAAAAACTAATCTGGAGAGCAGACAGCAGAGGAGGGGACAGAAATAACAGCCAGCAGAGCCTGTTACCTTTCCAGATTCTTTACAAGTTTGGTCTAAAACAGAATTGCTCCTTCACACTTGGGCTTCTTGCCAAAGGAGATTTTCAAAGCTATTTGAGATAAGAGGCAGCAGGCATCTGTCACAGGGCACCTGGATCTGCCCTGGGTGAGTCACTGCTAACCAGGCTGAGCAGGTCACTGAGGCAGGTGCCACAAGAATGGAGGAAGCCAAAGCCATCACTGATGACTCTGCCTCCCTCCCTCCCTCCCTTCCCTTCCTGCCTCTGGTGGTCCAGTCTTCCAAAAGAGCAATACTGAAAAATGTCCTTTCTCCAGAAACGGCCACGTTTGGTACCAGAAATGTCTCAGGCACATCTCTCACTGTCAGGCAACCCTCTTCCCATGAAAGCCACTGAGCTCTGCTAAAAGCAGCTGAAGGGTTTCTACCTTCCCCACAGAGTATTTCACATTCCAAGGAGATGGGTGGACTCTCTCAGGAGACTATTTTGTGTGTGAAAAATACTTTGAGAGCCAATCTGGAAGACACTCTGTATTTTTGTATCGCCATTGGAATAATGCAGGCAATTGAATTAAATTCTTTATAGCAAGCAGGGGACCCTAAGGTGTTTTAGCAGCAACAGTTTCTTCTCCTTTTCTCCTCCTATTTAAAACCTCTGACTTGAATGCCATCTCTTTGACCCACTCAAGAAAAGACCAGTTGTTCTGTTGTCCTAAAAATACACCTATGAACCCAATTTCTGGAAATCCTGCAGCACTGCAATTTCAGACCAGAAACACAAGAACATGCAAAGACAGAAACAAACACTTGAGCTCCAAAGCTCATTAGGAGACCCTGACATTTACAGAAGAAGGAAGATGTAGCCATAACCACCAGTTTTGAAGGCAGCATCAGGGAAATCAATAGCAGACATAAGATGCCACCTTAGCACTGCACATACTGCAATGATGAAAAATCACCTCTTTAGTGCTGATGGAAACCTTTGCAACCTAAACAACATAAATGTTGCTGCATTTCTGCTAATTCAACAGCAGCAAATCTTTCACATGTCTGTGACACACACAGGATATCAAACCCTTCCCAGAGATGCTGTGAGGGGAAATCTGAGTTATCATTTGCCTGCACTGGGCTTGAAGCACCTCCACTGTCCTGCTGCTCCAGCTGAATTTCTCCTTTCTCAGTAGCTGGTGAGCTCCTAGGAGAGCAGCTCCAGTGCCTGTCTTTAGAGAAGAGAAACTCAGTGTTCTGATATCAAACCCAGCCAGGCTGGGACAGGTACAGAGCCCCTCAAGGAAGCAGAGAGGAGATCTGGAGAGTGGCACACCCAGCCCACGCTTCCATGGTTGGTGAATAAAACCCAGAACTGGTTAACAAATGATGTAAGGGTTATTCTTGTCTCCTGAAAGTGGGATTGTTGCAGGTTAAGTTTTACATGTAGCATTTCAGTCCACCTGTGTAGCGCTGTTAATTTTTTTCCATTGGATGTTTATCATAACACCTACCTCATGCTCCCCTAATTATGATTTCATTCACACCATTGCCTTCCTATTATCATCACTGGTGGCCATTAATGTAACCTTTAGCATGGCCATGCTGTAATTAGGTAATTGCTGTTATTTTGGAATGCTACTGGAAGGCTTCCCCACGCAGAATGTATTTTTGCTGCAGGACTGTGGCAGTGACCTGCAGAGGAACTGGCTGATGATGAGGTGACTAAGCCTCTTTACAGTTTACAGACTAAGTTTACAGATTTAATTGAACATTTGTACGAAATAGAAGAATTCAGTGCATTGTACAATAGATATTGTTTAGTCTAGTGCACTGATTTATGCTCAAGTGGGATAAAAATCTACATTTCGTCTTGCCTATTAGAGCTTCCGAAATACTGCCAGGAACTACTTCTCAGAATAAAAATAATCATTTGTTCTCATGTTTGCAATTTTTTTATTCCTTTCACTAGCAAATCATCTGGCTATTTTATTTAATTCTTTGTTCTATTTTTAGGAACATTGACAGAAAATTCAAATCATGTAAATATTTCTCCAACTCTTCTCCTCATTATATTTGCTTTGGCAATGACTTGTCTTATTGTCTTTATGACTCTTTCTCCATTTCTTCATAAAAGCTACAATTAGGTAGGCACAGAGTAATAAAAAAGGCAAGAAACCAAACCAAAAGGCCCATATGGCTAAAATTGAAAACTGAATGCCATAAACCAGGCAAATGTGAAGAGCTCCCAACCAGACCAGTGATTTCAGTGCATTTGCATGAAGAATATGCCAAACAATCCAGTAGAGGAAAAACTAAGAAAATCCAGTCGTGGGAAATACAAAAGCAGAAAAGGGATAAAGCTTTTGAATAAAGAATTTAATACACCCAGTTCATCCAGTTCTGCTCCCTCTTCCTTATCCAGAACCAAGGCCCATTCAGATATTCTGAATATGAAATGGGCTTTGCAGTTATTTTGAACTAGTCTGCAGAATTCTAAGGACTATAAAACACTTTACATATTGGGTGTTTGCTGTCTTCAGGGTTTCTCCTTTGCCTGATGAAAACATCTTCAAGAAACTTTTCACTGATGGTGTATTGGCCCACACAGGGCATGAGTCAGTGCAAAGGACATGCAGAAATTAAGAAATTAACAAGAAAACTCCAGGTTTCTCCCCTATCAGGCCATAGTCCCATGAATATAAATGTTCAGTGAGCAGAATCTATTGAGAATATTTATATACTAAGTTGTAATATTTTTCTCTTCTCTCCAAATCATAAAGCAACTGCCCCAAAACATAATGTAGAATATACAGTTTAAATATGTTTATAAGTATACATATTTCATTTGCAATGAAAAGGAAGATGTAACAACAACGTTGTGTGTGCTGCTAGAAAAGAGAGATTTAAATTAACTCATTTTCTAAATCTAGACCCCAGGAAAATATCTGAATAACCCAGAAACATCTTTTGGATGATCCATTGCTCAAGAAATGGATTCAAGGTGCAAAACTGGTATTTGAGTCATCATGTCCAAAAAAAGCACATCTGAGGCATTTGGAGCTTTAAGCCTCCTTTAGGGTCTCTGTGTTGGGAACAATCCCAAATTTCAGTCAGCTACTCCACTGGCCTGTCACCACCTCTGAACTACCTTTTTTGAGGCACTTAATGTGTCCATAAGCGTGTTCCTCTTTGTAACTGAGCATTTCTCAGACATAAAGGCAGATTAAAACATTGTACAATTTCCTCACTTGAGTTTTGTCCTGAGTCAGTCGAAGTTTGTCCAAAAAAAAAAAAAAACAAAAACTTTATTTCTGAGTCATAGCCAAACATCCTTCCCACAGGAGAGGCAAAAAAAGGGGTTTCTCATCATTTGCTGGGGTGAGTGACAAGAATTACGTGACTAAATGGGGATTTGCTTTCTGAACAAGGCCCATTTTGTCCATTCCTCCTGAAGGAACAAAGACATGCAAGAGCCTATTCCTTTGTGCTGTTGCCAAATAGTGGAAATTTATCATCATAATTAAAGAAACAAATTGGCAAAAACAAATATTATTTTCAGATGGATTTCTCTCTCTTCTGTGAAAATTCTCTTTTTACATTTCAAATGAGTGGAAAAATCAGATTATACATTTGAAAAAACCCCAGGGCAACTATTAGGAGAGATAGTGAAGCTCTGAACTTTCTCCTGCAAAACACACCTGAAAGACTTTCTAATTTCTCAGCATGCTGACAGTATTTAAATTCCTGTCTTACTGAAACATAGGCAAAAGCTGAAGTTCTAGCCTCCAGAAAATAAACTCTTGTTTAATAATGTGATGGGTAAATGTATCCAGGAAATGTCACAAAATAAATCTGAGATAAATTAAACAAAACTGACTTCCTTTCTATGTTAGATGCATCTAATTTTGGCAGTTTGGGCTAACAAAGGAAAGCAAGCAAGTACTTAGAAATGAAAATGTCTGTTTAGCACCAGAGCTACAAAGAACAAGTAGCACATTTCCAAATCTGTAACAGAACCCAACAACACCCAACCTGAGTGCTCTGGCTGCACCCCACACAAATCCCCCTTGGTATCTGCCAGAAATACATTATTATTTCTCATTATTTACAACATTCCTATTGCTCATGAACAGGGGGCAGGAGGGCTGTGCAGAGAACACCAGAGGTTGTTCACCCTTCCTGTCCCATGCCAGATTCATGACACCCCCTGTATTTCAGAGAAGTTTCCTACAAACCATCTGCTGAAAGAACAGAACACTGGGGTAGAAGACAAACTGTCACCAACACCAGATGTGTGGAGTTACAGGTCACAGAACCATTAAAATCTGGTGGCCACAGTTCTTCATCAGCAGTGAATGCAGAGAATTGGCAGTTCTGGCTGCTGATAAACAGCCTTTTAAAATAAAACAGATTAATATAATATATGGGCAAACAGAAGCATTTAACAGGAAGGGTAACTTGATGTCAGAGCTAAATATGGAAAACTGAGACTGCAGTCTTTATCTCTGTGATAAGCAAACTTCTCCTGCTCCTTGTTTTCTCCTGAGGTGCCTGGCTCACTCTCCTCAGCAGAGCTGCACTCCCTGTGCCCAGTGCTCCTCACTCTGGGTCACACAGGCTCTGTCTGAGCAGGGCTGGAAGCCACCAGAGCTCCAGAGGTGGGACTTGCAGGCTGCTACCTGAGCCTGTCACCTTTTACAGATGAGCCTCCCAGATGGCTGAGCAGATGTTGCCTGAAATAAGGAAACAATTATCTTTGCACCTGGCTGAGTCCTTTAGATCTTGCTAAGAGACAGATGACCAAGCATGAAAATATGCCGAATTGTGGCCAAGAATATTTAAGGATCAAATACAAAATTTGCCTAAGTCCTGTGGGTAAAGATGATTTTTATTTTTTTGCCAGATTCTCTCTGGATATTGTAGGGATGCCTGCTCATGTACCACTTTGACCTTACTCACTGCTCTGGACTGGGGTTTCATTTCTTTCCAGCACCAGATGCTGCTCTCACCACAGTCACATGCCCTTTTGGGTATGCCATACTCAGCAATATATTTTGGGTGAGGGTGGGGGAAAAAATCTGTCAAATGAAAAGATAAGTGGGAATTAATAGAAAATACTTATCCATTGAAACAATGCAGGGTAAAAA
>VXBI01006779.1:2293162-2313269 GCA_013397375.1 Toxostoma redivivum | reverse complement strand
AAAAAAAAAAAAAAAGAACTCTCAGCCAAGCTCTGCCCCTCTAGAGATTTGAAGAATTTTGCTGTTTGTGTTTAGTTTACTGCAATTGCCCCTTTTCTAAAGAATAATGTGATTTCAAGCCTTCTCCCCCACTCACTGCTTTCCTCTAGCATATTTTTGAGTCTCCACTCTTACTGCTTCTCTGGGAGCATAGAGGTGATGCTGAATGCTAAAGAGACAATAAGTACTGCAGTCCTGGACCAACAGGATGCAATTCCATCCATTCAGCTGGCAGCTATCTCATCAGACACTGGATGACTCCAGCTGCCCAGCCCTCAGTGAGCCATTCAGTGGGCAGTCTGCAGGTAATATTCCCACAGCTCTTATTTTAACCTGTGGGGCTGCTCCATCAGGACCCTAAATGCAGACATAAACGGGATGAGAAGATACAAAAGGTAGAAATGAGAACAGCATTTCCAGCAGATTACTTGGAGAGAGAGGGTGAAAAAAGGATCTCTAAAGTAGCATCAGCTTTTCCTTATAAATAAATCAATTACAGCAAGATGCTTTGCTCCCCCACAGCACCCAACATCTGGTAGGGGATTAAAAAAAACCCTTCACAACCACCCTCGAGAAAGGAAATATCACCTTCTTCACATGGATGAAGAAACAAAGGGGGCAAAGAATGGTGTCCTCAGGATCACAGAGAACAGAACAAAGACTAAAGAAAAACACCCAGAGTATGCTTGTTCAGCACTGGAGGAGTTCTTGGAAGCCTGAGATAGTTTCATGTGTTATGATCACAGAGCATCACATGGGGGAAAGGAGGGGATGGGAAAGTCTCAGTGCTTCCCACAAAAACCCCCACAGTAATAAGCCTGGGGAAGGAGTTTTCCCAGCAGACTTCTTCCCACATCACTTATTTGAGAGGGTGGGACATCAAACCTCAAAATATGCAGCTTGACCTGACATACTTGTTTTTGCACAGACAGACAAGGCAGCTGCCTGCTGAAGGCATCCTGTTACTGCCATGCAATTCCAGAAGTTTATTTGGAGGGTTTTCTTAGCCAGCTATCTCCATACCAATCTCCCAGTGTCTTGTTACGGGAGGAGAACTAGGGCAAGGGAGCTTTCCAAAGGGAGGAAAACCCCCTAAGGCCTGATTAGTGGAAGACATTGCATGCCCCATGTGGTTTCTTCCTCTGTGGGAAGAGAGGAATGCAGCTGCCTTATGCACCAAAAGTAGAGTCCTGAGGGCCAGGTAATCTGTGTTTATCCTGTATTTGACACTGACACCTCTCCCAGGAAATAGATCCCTGAACCCCAGGGCAGGCTCTGTTAGAACAGAGGATCCTTAAGATCCCTTCCAATCCAAACCATTCTCTAATTCTATGACCTCAGTTTTCTCTTTGTCACCTCCATGAGATGCTTCACTGCTATGAAGAAATATAAGAATAACAGTGGTAAAACCCACTCTGAATGGGAAAGCATTATTCATTATTCTGAACTTTCTGTTCTGTTCTGCAGTTGCCCAAGGTAGGTCACAAAACTCCTGTTTCCCAAAGCAAATGAAATGAGGAAATTCCTCATCTCTTTCTTGAGTAATGATACCAATAAATGCTACACCATTATGTACTAAATCAGCATAAACCTTCACGGCTCATGTGTCTTGAAAGTGTTTATTGAACCTGTTTTGAACTGAAGATGACTGCGGCACAGTCGTGAAAAAAGAAGGGAGGAAGGAGAGGTAGAGAGACCAAACAAATCCAACTTATTTTAACAAATATCTGCTCTAATCTCACAATGATGGAAAAATTCAGCAGAAACTCTTCTTGCTCCCTATTTTGGCTCCAAATAAGAGCCAGAAATTTTGAGTGAGAAAGAGCTGTTTATATGAATGCATGATTTTTAAAAACCCAGCCAAGAGCGTTAGGAGAAGCAAGGCAACTTTAGGCTCCAGAGAAATAACCTTCAAATCGCAATTTGACAAACAATATCAAAAACTATCAGAGAAGCAAGAGATCTCGCTGACTGCAGTGTTTTCATTCCCTTCTCAGCAGTGTGACCTCATCACAGTCGCACTCGCACAGAATCCTATTACTGCTGCCTCAGCTGCAGAGCTGCAAGACAAAGGAAGGTTACAGACATCACTCCCCTCTGTGCCTTGCTAATCAATAGTTTTTATCTAATTTCTTTGCTTCAAGATACAGGAAAACAAGGTGCTGCATTTGAAATGGAAGGCTGGGAATAACTGAGCTTTGTGGAAATCAATACAAAATAGAATAGCTGACAATGTCATCCTGCTGAAACACTATGAAGACAGATTTGAAGTTCCTCTGATTATTTAGATGTTCGTATTTTTAAACACTGACTTAACGTCTGCAGAAAAAAAAATTGGCTTTATTTAATAACTGTTGTGGTTTCAGAACTTTTTGTGCTACTGGTAAGTCTGCTGAATTTCCTTATATTTCCAATCTGGATGGAAGTTTCCCTTTTGGTGTCAATTTAGGACTCAGCATGGAGCAGCTCTGTTAGCTTGCTGCATTTAGGGAGGTAATTTACACATGGCAGCACAGTGGGCTGAACCCTGGCTGGCAGGGATCCACACAGCCCAGGTGATGGACAGGAGTTACTGCAGTGGGCACACTTTTTTCCCATTCATCTAAATTCTGGGTAATTTTTAATAACCTCACATTACTCAATTTCCTCACATTAGCTAATAAGAAACATGAAAGCCCTGCACTATTTAAACTAGAGCCAGGAGGATTAAGAAATCCCCTAAAATTCAAAGAAGAAACCCACAGATACTTAACTCCAAAGAGGGCAAGAAGCCAGAATTAAGAGATGTAAAACCATCTCCATTGTGAAATGGAAGTGCCAACATTAAGCCTACCCTGCCTCTTCCTGAACACTTAAAGGCTTCTCTAGGTTAAATCACACCAGAGAGAATAGAACTGAGAGCTGCTCAGCCCCTCCACTTGCTTTAGTGCCTCTCCAGAGTCTTCCCCTGATGCCACCTGAACCTCTCTCCCTTCCCCTCTCAAACTTTACAGTGCTCCCATGGGAAGCCACCAATTCCTTCCAGCCCTGCACTCAGGAGAGGCAGCAGAAGGATCTTGGAGCAGAAGCCAGGCTGTGCTCAGCCAAACCCCTCCCAAAAATGCAGTGCAAGCACCAACTACTCCATGGCACTGCTTCTTGTTTTGGAATGTTGGGATTTCTGTCTGGAAGGAGTTGTTTTAATTTAAGAATTTAGCTACAGCAAACTCTAAAACTCATTCAGGGTTATGGACTTGCTTCTGTTTAATGGGTAAACCATTTTTTCTGTAATGATCTTCCATAAATCCGCCACTAGACAGGTTTTTAAATAAAAATAGAATTTTAAAGCAATGGGAAATTGCTCACTTGTTAAACAGTAATCATTTCTCTCTCCCTTATTTCTCTGTGCACGATAGAACTGCTAAGTTGAAAGCTGGACAATGTACAGTGCAAAAGTGTAGATAGATAGATAGATAGATAAATAGATAATCACTGAAAAGTCCAAATCTGAGCTGCACTAAGGCAAGAACTGCTTTACAACCTGCCTGTACATTTCCTTGGCTGATGTTTCATTGCTAACCTGGCAGGAAGATCAGCTGCTTATCCAAGGAAAACTACCAACGCAAGCAATTCTTATTTTCTAGACAAACAGTAAATTCAATTTAAATTTGGTGAAGTTTCAGATTGAAAAAAGGAAGACATTTTTCAAAGTGTCAAAACATTTCATGTTGTCATTTTTTATCTAAAATGTTTGTTTCAGAAATGCCAGAAAGTTTTCATTTTGACATTTTCCCAATTGAACTTTTGTTTCAAATTGGCATTTTTCATGTAAAAGTTCAGGTAATGTTTTAAAAATGAACCTCCTTTCAGACAAGCTAAAGAGCTCAAAATTTCAGGTCAAATAAAATATTTCCCATTGGTCAAGTAGAACTTTAGTGTTTCCCAGAAAAGACCACTTTTGTTGGAACTCACAACAGTTTTTCTCTAGCTTTTTATTCATAAAAGAAAGAGAAGTTTTGCCTGAATTTATAAACATCATGTTGATTTTTAATAGACTCCTTTGGTTTTCATAAATGTTATGGTCAGGTCCACAAATGGGTACTTGCATCTTAATAAATCATTGCGAATTGGAATTATTTCAGAGGTCCAGGTGCACCTTTTAGCATGAGATAAATCAGGTAATTTCAGCTTCTGTAATGAATGTTTAGACAAATTTATTTTCTATTTACAATAGGCTAAAATTTTTGCTAAAGATCATTCACCAGCAGAGGGTTCAATTCACACACATATCTGGGATTTGGTCTTGGTTGGGGAAAAGCCATGATTTTTTATTTATGAAGCTTTATTAAAACTTAGGAAAGGATCCTAAATATTTTTCCTGTAAGAACATCAGCCAAACAAAATTACAAGCTGGAGATCTGGAGATGGATCAGACCAATTAGGAGATGAGCTGGGACAATGCACTGAATGTGAGATTCTGCAGCTCCAGCAAGTTCAAGATCAGTCAAATATTTCCTATGCATTGTGTCTGATTTATTTTATATTAGGGTGTATTATGAGCTGGCAAAAGCAATCTGAGAGCTCTTCATGGGGATCATGGACACGTTGCCCTCTGTGGAGAGTAGATCAAGTTACTCATGTTTGGAAAAGGTCGATCCCAACATTGAGTCTTTAAATGGGGGGTGGGAGGGTGAAGAGAGCCAGAAAATAGGAGGTGAAACATCTTGAATCACCAGACAAATATTACAATAAACTACCAAATATGCTTTTATAAGCATCTAAATGAAAAAAAAAAGAAGATGAAGGTGAAATTTAACATCATCCAGGGATTTGTCAGCATCAAAGAAGGAGCTCAAACTATTATCCTCCCTTCTCTGAATTCCTACTGCTTACTTTAGAGCTGGCCCATCTCTTTTTGATGGACCAGCTCTGCTCCAGATAAGGAAAAAGGTGCCAATTCCATATTTATTTATATTAATAACATCAATATATCATATGCTATCTCAAAAGAAACGAGGAAAACATAGTCAAGATCTATAAAATTAATTTAGAACTGGTCATAAAATCTTCTGTAGGTAGTGATGATCAGTGGAACAATAAGTGTGGTGCAATTGTTCATCTGGCACTAAGTCAATGTTTTCATCATTGATTTTGGTGATGAGAACACACCAAAAAACGCTGCAAAGACAAGAGAATGTAAAAGGATTTTGACAAACTGGTGAAGTGGAATGAACAAACATTCAATAAAGAGAGGTGGAAGGCTCTACAGGTGGGCACAAACACAGGTAGAAGACTCAGTGGGGGAACAAACAAGCATCCAGGTATTCCCAGAGAGCACCAGCTGAGCAAGAACCAACAACATAACATGAATTTTTGAAAAGTGGAATCACTTCTGGGACATGGGAGGCAATCCCTCAGATCTAGTGATGATTGGAGAGGCCTCACCTGGAGCCCTGCAGTCAGTATGGCACCTCCAGAGGGCTGTGGACACTGGCAGAGAGCACAGAGCCCACGAGAGAACCACAATTCAGGTGCTGGAGGAAACCTTGATGGAATGTAGAGAGGGTGAGATGGAAGATGCAAAAGCAGTTTAAACAAAGGTAGATCAGCACAAGATAAACTGTTCCTCATGTCCCTGTTTAGCCAGATGAGAAGTAAATTGCAGCAAGGAAAGTGCCACATGAATGCAAACTATTATTAATTAATTCTCATTACTAATTTATTAGTACTATACAGCATGTCTGCCAACATTCCATTAAACCCTGCCAGGCTGTGGGTACTTATGGTTAGTTACCACTCCCAAAGTCCTCCCCAGGGACCAATTCTGGCCATCAGCCAACTGGTGTAGTCCTTCTTTAATTTACAAGTTGTCCCACTTGTCCAGACCTATAAGGAAGGCATTCTACATGTTTCATGTTGGACTAGGAGTTTTATGTCCCTTTGGCTGGCTATTTACTGAAGGAGAAGAAGAGACACGACAGCTGTAAAATTCTTCAGGAATTAGATGAAATTGTTTGGGTGCATCCTGGCCAAAGGAAGCAAGACAAGTGGCTCAGGATTTGGGCTCTGCTGGAGCAGTAGAGCAGTGGGAGCACTTTCAAACTGCAACTTGATTGATTGTAACTAACTGATATTCATTTTAATTAATGGGCAATCTCAACAGAGCTAACTTTTGTTTTTCCAAAGAATGCCAGTTAAATAAAATATTTGGCTCAGTGCCTCCTCTAGTAGATGTTTAAGCAGAGAAAGGGAGAATTAGCAACTCTTTGGGCCTGAGCATAAATGAAATTTTGAGTGTCCCAAAAACCTACCTAAGCCTCAGTCTGATTTCATTGGTAGTTCTGAGTCCTGGGAAGAAGAAAAGATAAAAATCAAAAATCCAAGTCCAGAAGTTGCATTAACACTCTGACATATTCTATAATTAACTTGTGGCATACTCTGACTCACTGAGTCAAGGGGTTAAGAGCCTATGCAGTGTAACTGAGAACCAGTTCTATGGATAACACAAACATTAGTCAGGATCAACATCTGTAAGGAACATCTGTTCCAGACACTGATTACTTGCACCTTTCTCCCACACACCATCCCATCCAGAAACAAGATACTCAAAGAGGGAAAATTTTTCATGTCCAACCTCTTTTCTGTGAAGAGGAAGAATCCAGCAGGAATGACACATTAATTTTTAATGACTGTTTCATTTTGAATAAAACTTCAGAGTTCAAAAAGGGTCATTACAGATCTCTACAGGAAACAGTCGCCTTTTCTGTTTGAGGTCAGTTTTTGTTTCTAAGGTTTTAAATTTTGGTTAAAAATGCACTTTTCAAAAAGCTCAAAGTAGAACATTAAAATTACACTCTCCAAAGAAATGAAAGCTTAAAAAATTTCATGCCAGTGAAAATTTGAAAAAACAATTTCAAAATACCACAGAATTTAATTTCATTCATTTCCCATGCAAGTATTGCCAGGAAACCAAAACCATCAGATTTCTACCATCTCTAAAAATATTGGAGAATTCTCTGTGGTTGTGATTCATTAAGGCAATACCCACATAGCTGTGGGCAGGACTTGTCTCACCTAGTCTGAGACACTGACAGTGTTGAAATCCTTGTCTGAGCGAGTCATCACAACTTCCTTTAATATCAGTGGTAAGAACCTTGGATGATGCAACTCTGTTTGATGGTAGGCATCTAAAATAGGTCAGAGCATTCAATTTCTCTTCATTGACAAGAAAAGGAATCTACATCAGATGGAGAACTTCTGCTTGTTGATGTCTTACACTGAGCATTCACGTTTTATAAATGAAGCAGTTTTCAGATTGGGAATCAGACTCAAAAAGGATCACACAGCATCTGTTAAGGCAAGCACAAGGAAGACAATGTCTACAAGAGGCATTGCAGAATAGATTCTCTTCACCACCTACCAAGTGTGACCTGGAGGATCTTCTCCAGGGCACTTTCAAGGCCATCTGCTTTCTCTTCTGTTGTGTCTGCTTTTTATTTGTTGCTCAAGGCAAAGATGTGTAGGTGTCTTTGATAGTTTTGCTTTCTGTAGCCCCAAAGTCTTCGGCACAGAAATAAGATTTCACTTAGACATTGAAAAGAGAAAATGTGTGAAAGAGATTGCAATGATGTTCTCAAGGTTGTTGGATTAACTTCCTGTTGCTATCACTGACAATGATTTATCCTGGTTGTTTAAATTCTGCTGGTAAACACGACACACTGAGGTCGGCTGTGCCTCACTGTGCTGAGACAGAACTTTCCTAAGCCAAGCACGAATCTCTTTCTTTCTCTCAGTGCTCTGTGGACCATGTTTTTAGTAACATATCCAATGAAAACAATCCTTGCTACTTGGACAAATATGTGTAGATCACTTATTGTTCCACCATACTTCTCTGGTGTAACTGTTTAAGTTCCTTAAACATCACAATTGGAAGAATTTAACTTGTGCATAGGAAGTAGGGTCTCCACTTAATAGATGGAAATTAATAATGTAGACTCTTCTACCTCAGGGTCATTTACTTGACAGAGTGTGCTTGGACCTCCCAAGAAACTAAGGATTCTGTCCTATGAATTTAGCAGCTGTTACCATGGAATATGTGAAATCATTACTTAAGATGTATGAACACAGCATTCCACAATTCTATGAAGATAAGTTATTTATTTCCATGTGATGGGTGTTACTGGCTAGCAAAAGGAAGGAAAAGCTGCAGTGAACTCTGCTACAAAAATACACCCTGAGGATGCAGTGAAGAAAAGAGCCCAGTGAGTGATGGAGTGGTGAAAGGCAGGAGCTGGCAGTGGAGCAGGACACTGGTTCCACAAAGCCCAATGCAGTTTAAATGTGGTTATCCTGCTGCAGACATGAGCTGGCTCAGATGGAGACAGGTTGGCCACAGCTCCTCCTATGAAACAGTCAATCCACCACCGTAATCAAGATTTATTTATCTGACGCCCAAATTCTATCATCAACATGAACAAGAGCAACAGCAAGAAGTCAAAAAATCCCTCTGAAGCCTTTTGATGGTTTTATCATCCACAATATCAAAGGAGCTATTGACAAGGAAAACCTTCAATTAAGGCATTGATGTGATACAGGGGCAAATGATTAAACTCATCAAAATAATTCAAAACAGGTTTGGGTTTTTTTAAGTTTATGAACTAAAATTTTTTTAAACCTCTCATTCTTCCTATGATTGTAGTACTTGTCTCATAAACTCAGGCAGAGGCAAATTTCCCTCTGCAGGAAACCAGAGCACGTTCTCCAATGATCAGTGCTCAAGTAACTCTGGCACTCAGTAGTGCCAAGGAATCTGAGGGGTGGATCAGAACTTGTGTCCTATAAAGCCATACAGCAAAATGACAAAAGTGCTCCAAAAATCCTTGTCCTGGAAGGATTTTCTGCTGAAGGATTCATGCTCAATTCAAGCCAAATGGATTATCCAGGTTTCAGGGACTATTTCTTTGGAATGCACAAGTCCATTTCAGTCCAGTTGTGGTGATGGGAACTGGACCTGCAAGCCTTGGTACGTCCAAGGTCACAAGAAAGGGAGAAGCTGCTTCTTAAACTTTTCCAGCCAGAATCCAGGATGGATCATTCTGTCTTTGGTGAATTATAAATTATGTTTGGCAGCATTTCGAGCAGGACTGAGCCTAATATCCACAATCAGCCAAATCTGCCAGCAGACACATCACATGAATTTGCATTAAAGCTTAGTTGCCTGAGATTTTTTTAATGGAGAACATAATCAGCTCACTATATATTCTCCTTGTGTAACCATCTATCCATCATCTACAATATGCACAGCTATAAAAGCACAAACCAGATTGTCATTGTTATTTTTTGAGAAAACATTTCTTTGTTCAAGTGCAGAGCTTTGTCTCCTTCAGTTGTACTGGGTTTTAGTTATTCTAAAATCTGACTTTATAAAAACCTTCTGCAAAAGCAGATAAAATGAAGGCTCTCTCTGTGTAGGAGCGATTAGTATTCTGTAGTGTCGCAGTACATTTTCATACTGATTTTTGTGTGTTTTTCCCCCATCAGAATAGTACAATTGTGGCCTCTATATATCTTAATATAGATTGAAGATAAGATTTTTTAAAATCTATGCTTGGGCCCTTTAATTATCCAACTTTTTAGCAGCTTTTGAAGGAGGAATATTCATTTTAGGAAATAAAATACGAAAATACAAAATCAAACAGTGTTTGAAAGGAAGGCTGAAAATATCTTGTTCATATATATTTTCCTCATTACAGGTGGACAAGTGCTTGGGAATGTAAACAGTGTATGATTTAATTCTTTCTGTGCATTAGTGGAAAACAGATATTTCCTAATTATCCAAAATTAACATCCTGACAAGGACACAGCCCTGTAGCTGCACCCACTGCCCCTCTCCCTGCAGCCCCTGGGAGCTGGGGCTCCTCAGCTCCCTGGAGAACTGGGATTTAATTGCCTTGCAATGCATAAAATGCCCCAGAAGATGGAAGAGGCTGTGCCAGAGCCTGGGCCTCATGTACATCAGTGGAGCATTCAAGTGAGCACAGCATCAAGACCTGAGCAAATATTTACACCAGAAACAACTTCAAGCAAGTTGCACAAAAGGATGTTCAAGTTGGCCTGGGCCAAATGTCAGGGAAACAAATTTGAAAAAGAAAAAACCCACTAAGACAAAAAAACATTTTAATTACTTCACTACCTTTCAAACCAGATGCCTCTAAAACAAAAAATCAGATCTTTTTCTCTTCACTTTGTGCTTTATTGCACAACTGAAAAGATTTGTATTTTAATTCTTGTTACCCTTGATCAGTGACTTCCTTTCTTATTTTCTTTGTGGATATTATATACATAAGCAGCTGTGTTTCACCATTCCATTGACTCCAGTAGTATTACTAATATGCTTAGTGATAGGCACGTGCTTAATTAATTACCATGGAGAAAAGAGACCTTAAATAGTTCCCTGATATGGGAAAGCTGCTTTAGGTTAACTACAAATGTGATTTGCCTTTTGGGAACCTTGGTCTCACTTCCATGATTGAGGGCAAACCATAATGGAGTAATGGACAGATAATGCACTTAACTCCATTTTTTAAAATATATTGATTTACCTGAAAATCTCAACTCTGTGGATTTGCTCTTTAAAATGACAGCCAGTAACTTTGAAAAAAGAAAAAGGGTGAGGGGGAAACAACACTAACATTTCACTCTGAAATTTTAACCCTTTCCATTTTTTTTTTCCTTTCTAAGCATCCTTTGTCTCAGAAGATGGCACAAAACAAAGCCAGAAGCATTTCCTTGGCAGACCAATGGGAAACACAGAGAGAGGAAAAAGGCAAAACAGGGACAGCCCAATTTGTGTCACAGCTCACTACATTAGAGCATGTCTGAGCCCTGGATTTTCTCTCTGTTCATGCCAGTACTCCTTTGATGATTACTTTATCTGAAGAAGATAAGACATTATGAATTTGATTATGGCATCACTCCATTGGTTTGACAGGGCCTCAAGCACATTGGTAAATTGCTGTCTGAGCAGTTCCATTATTATTACATGGCATGGCTCACAGTTAAGTACTAAGCGGGAATAAATATAGAATTTTAAAAAACTATAACAGTCATTCTTAGCCTTTAAAGAAATTACTCCTTTAGAGTTACAGTGTCTTCTCATTACTTTCAATGTCATTCAGTAAAACATTAATAATTGCTGGCCTGTGCATAACCTGCAAGCTCAAAGCACTCCCAGAGCCCAGCCAGCTCTACAATGTTGAAATGTCATTTTTGACCATCTTTGTAGAGTTTAATCAGTACTTAAACTGTACAGGACTGACAAGGAGAACTGTTGATGGCAGTTGCTTTGAGACTGCTCATATAATTTTCAATCTGAATTTTATGACTGCAGTATTTTAAGCAGAACAGTACAGTAACTGTAATTTTAACAAGAGGAGAATTTTACTGGGTTTTTTTCCTATGAATTAGTCTGGAATTCTACACATTTAATAGTCTCTTGGTTTAAAGACCTCAGTCTTGGTACAAAGAAAAATAATGCGGACTATAGTTCAGAGTAGGTCATCTGAAGAGCAAGCAAATACATCACTTCATTGTCACTACAAGTTCAGGAAACTCATTATTATTATCATTATGCCTTAAAAACAGAGGATTTTAGTCATAGTGGAGACTAGGGAATTCTGAGGTGGGACCATTAAATTTCCTTCTGCTTCTCAGAGACATCAAACTGCAGGTGGGGGAGAAGGTTTGTGGAAGACCTTACAGGATAAATGGATGGGGCCCCACTGAAGAGGGAAAACTTTGCAAACACAGTTGGAGTGAGCCAGAGCTGCCTCCACATAGGGTCCAGTTGGACACAGCCTCCCACCCAGAAGAACTTCTGACCTGGGCAGGTTTCCTGGCACTGTGTTTGTGTCTCAGGTTCCCAGAGCTCAGCCCACGGGGCTGGGCTGGGCTGGTTTCCTCCTCAGCTGACATGGTGTGCACTGAGCCAAAGCAAAGAGGGGCCCCTGCTTTGATGTGCCTCCCTAGAATCCAAGAGCAGTGTACAGAGAGTCTTTTAATAATTAAGAGTTATGGATTTGAAAGCAAAGATACCACCATTGCCAAGCTCGACCAAAGTCTTTGAAAAGAACTCTGTCAAAATGCATTTCTAAGAAGAAATTATGTTATAAATTATTTTTATGGAATGTTCCAGTGTTAAATGAATATTTAGGTTGCAGTTCATGAAAACCTCCCTCTTCTGAAAAAAATGTTTTCATTTTTTAGATTTCTCTTTGTCAGCATTTCTAACAGTAAAAATGACAAACTTTCATGGGTAGTTGCCAATGGAGACAGCTGTATTTTATTATTGAATACTTCTGGTGCTTAGTTTGGCACCAGTCCTGTTTATATTGCTAGTAAGATTTCATGCAAGCCTTTGCAAGGTCTTGTGTTTAAACTTAAATGTCTGATATGGTTTGTAATTGATTCCACTCAGTTCCCTCCTTCCTCCTTCTCAGTCCAGTTTGTAAAAGAGAATTTATCACTGTGTGGGGAACACAAACCTTCCAGTGCTGCAGATTCAAAGACAAAAATTCCACAGCAAGATCCTAGAAACCTCTGGTTCTATTATGATTCTCTTCAAGTGCTAGGAAAATGTATTAATCCCTGCTGTTCCTGCCCTTAGATTCTCCTCTTTTTTATTTTTTTTTAATTTATTTTTTTTTAATTTTGATGTGTTTTGATTAATTGACTTAATCCATGTGCTTCCCATCTTGGAGCAAAAATTTATTTATTACCAGAATATCCCAGTTATTTAGTTATTACCAGTACATCCTTTATTTCCCTGTGCCCTTACCTGGCTACACCAGGCAGTTTGCTGAATGCTTGTATGAGAGTGAATATCAAAAAGCAGCTTCAGAACAAAATCCTTAAACCAGGAAGGTGGATTTGCTTTGGTGCCTTTCTACAAAACACTAAATGGGTGAACTGCACTTCTCTCAGGGCTCAAATTACACCAACATGAAGTCACTAAGATCAGAGGATTTGTTTTATATGAGTGAACTTCAGAAGGCAGCAGAGGAAGAGAGGTTTTAAAAACCTTTCCACTGGAGCTCCATAATGATAAACAAGGCAGGTTTGTCTGCCTTGGTCTGGTCTATGCAGAGCTAAATATAAACCAAGAACAAAACACCCACTGGCCGATTTAGCATGAAACAAGCTACTCCTAATGGAAATCAGTGAACTGCAGTTGGCCTTGAGAATCACTTGTCATTGCCAAGACCTCTGTGATAGCCAGTCTGCTCACACCTCTTTTATCACTGCCATGTCTTGTAGCAGATCCTGCTGGGCCCGAGATGCTCCTTTTGGCGCTGGCCAGTATGGTCAGAATTACAACATCCGTGTCTTTGGCTGGGGTCTTCAGGGTTATTGCAGTACAAGAACTGACTGTGTGCTCCATTTTGCAGCATTCTGATCTTGCCCTTATCAGATCACGCACGGAGTTTCACAATATTTGAAATTCAGCCCTGCTTTTGCATTGTTTTCTATCAGAACAGCTTTCACGCCTTCCAAACTCATTCTCTATGTGCTGCCGATAAATGTTATGCAGATAGATAAAATGGGTTATTCACAATCCACTCAGGTCCCCATGTTACTCTCTATTCTGTGGTGGGCCACAGTTAAAACTGTAAATATACTCCCTTACCTCATTACTTTAAATTTTGTTACAGTGAACTGCATGTGCAGCTTATCTCACCATAACAAATTTCTCTATAGCCATGGCTGGAAAGACAATGTGTTTCTGTAGAGGAAGAAAAACTATACAGGGCTTTAAAAGTCAACGTTTCTCTCCCATCCACCATCAAANNNAAAAAAAGGTGTAGAAACTTCCTGTAGCCATAAAACTGTGAAGAGAGTTGCACAGGGTATGATTGTCCTTCAAGGGAAATGAAAGAATCCTCTGTAGATCTCAGTATGGAAAGAAGGCTATAATTGCATGTTCTGCAGATATCATTCATGACAGAATTACAACAAATATCATATGCCAGTAACTCAGACGAAGAGCTGTCGCGTTTAGCTAATCCCTCTCTCAGGGGGTGAGCAGAAGATGGTGCATCAGTAAATTGGCACCAGAGTCTAATTAGTGCTCTCATTCAGCGTACTAAGTAGGAAGAGATGGCAGAAAAAGTAGATAATATTCAACAAGCAGAGGGGCAGGCAGGCAGATCTGGAGTAATAGAAATTGCAGACCCAAAGATCTCCAGAGAGTGAAAAACAAAAGCTAAAATTTTATCCAGCTTAATCACCGCAGAATGCAAAACAGAATTCTCCTAACTTCTTCTGCTGCAACGGATACGAAGCCAAATGAACACAGGTTTCCTCTAACTGTTTATTTCACCTTCTGCTATGCAGGAAGGAGGGGAAGCAGGGCTGGGGCAATAACTTATCCTGAAACATTTTTGGAGCTAAAGGTCAGGTAGAGTTCCAGGAGCAGTGAGTTCCAGAGGAATGTAACTCTGAGTAAGAATTCCCATGTCCAGCTCCCACTCCCATCCTGATGGGGATGATTAGCTGAGGTTTCCTGATGAATGTAGGTGTATGTAACAAGTCAGAGGGAGAGAAGTGATAGATTAGGTCATTTAGCCCAGTCTAGCAGCACTCTGTGGATAAGTCAGCCCTGCAGATTTGACACAGGACTTGTAGGCAGCATGAGGCAAATAACACCAGATAATGAAGTTCTCTTCCAGCTGGAAGGTGCTTTGCAGCAATTCAGCATTTGTCAAGGGTGCTGGACACGATTCAAAACTCTCCCCTGGTACAAAAGCTTCACTACAGGTCTGCATAGAAGCTGATAAGCTTCTTGGTTTTAACATCCGAGGAAAAGAAAAACATGTCAATTCTCGACTAAAACAACCATTCTGCTGGGCTGGGATAGCATTTCAGACTCTTGGGCTGAAGGTGCATTGAGTAGGACCTTGACATGATGCACATTTTGACAAGAGGCAGGTTTATTGATTGAACACGAGTCAGGTAAATGGAATTTGCTAAGAATTGACTCTGGTAAACAGAGCTTGCTCTAGTGCCAGGCAAGTCTGCATTGGAAACAATTTGATTTTAGGATTATAATAATCTGCATTAGATTTAGCATCCCTTTAAATTGAACTTTAACTATGATTTAGAATTTTCTATACAAGGGGAAAAGTAAAAGAGTTACAAAATGCCATAATGCACTGAGATAAAGAGCACTAGTTGGAGAAACTCTTGCAGAAATTACAGTTTTCCCTGCCCACAGAAAGTAAATTGATTGAACCCTATTGACAGGATCCTACAGGCTACATCTAAATCCCACTAACATGTCAGCAGGTGGACCTAGAAGAAAACAAATCTGGCTCAGCCCAAATTGACCCAGATACCTAAGAAGTTCAAGACACCTTTGCTGACTCTTTCTTTTCTCACTTTCAACATTTTAGCTGTTTTTCATTCATAGAAACAAAAAAACCCAAGAAAAATAAGGAAATATCCACCACTAAATTGACCTTCCAGATGCTCAGTTCCAGTCTTGATCCAGCTTTTATGAGAAAGATTACAGTGCCTTGAAAAATCAGGTTTTTAATGAAAAGGCTTGTGCAATGACATCTTTTAGCCAGGCTCTGGAAAAAAATTCTGAGTTGCACATTTCAGCAGAAACGCATCTGTTGTCACACTACAAAATGTAAGAGGTGCCATCCTTCAGCCTGCTTGTTTAAGAAAGGCAATGAAAGAAAAAAGACTCATCAACATTAATATCTCCCACAGGGAATACTCAGTGTTCAGGAATGTGATAGGTCCAGCCCTTTTTTACCCGAGTGGGGAACTAAAGCCAGAAAATCATATAAATTTTATCATTAGAGTAACACGACTTCAGAAGCACGAAGAAAAAACCCTATTGGACTTCCTTTGGGGCTTTAGCAGTTGGAAAAGATTCCCAAATCATTCATGTTCATTCAATTATTTATCACTGATTTATACAATTGCCCACCAAAATGGTTTCTTACAATTTCCACTTGGGCAAACGTGACAGCACTGCTCCCTATCCGTGCTCTTTTCCTCGCTGCCTCCCCTGGCTTCTGAGAGATTTACTGCTCTACTGACACAAGTTTTTCAAAATCCACAGCACACAGCATGGAAGCTGTAAGGGCTCTTAATTCATTTGGCAAAAGCCATTAAGATTTTGTGAGTGCTGTAGAAGTTTAAGAGCCCACCCGAGGGAGTGATGGCTGGGAGGACGACAAACGGCCGCGGCTGTCACCAGCAGAGCCCACTCGTGGCTGCACTGAGGGAAAGCTCCTAAAAGCAGAGTCAGACTGCATTGATTCTTGACTTTGCCACACACTTTGGGTGACCTTGAGCTTCTGAGGGTCCATTGGACTGAGGGAGGGTGGCACAGATCAGAATTACAGCTGGCAGCGGCCTCATCATTCACAAATAAATATCGTGTGCTCTGCTCACTTCCAAAACCCAAACCGATAGCTGGTCCAGCCCCAATGCAGGGAATCTGCTCTCAGAGAAAATTCCTGATCTGAATGCAAACTTTAGGATTATTTCAGCCACAACTCTCCATAAAACAAAAACTCCTGGGTCTGGATTTTAAAAACAAGTAAAGATCATCCCAGCAAGACTTTTCCAACCCTGCTGACAAGGAACCTTTATTTAGATCACTGGGCAGGTATATATGGTGGGTTCATCTGTTTCTCAAATCAATTGATATTGGAAACCTTTTTAATTCCTACAAAGCATCCTTAAATCTTCTGTGCACCCATCAGCAGAAATTCCTAATGACAATTTGCTTTAAATTGTAAAAAAAAAAATAAATGAGGGTTCCAGATGAACATGGGAGAATTAGCATCTCCTCAGCTCCCTTCTCAGTTTAATCTGCCTGGATACTTTAAACTTTCTGGAGAATGAGAAACAGGCAGAAAATGGAATATTAATTCCAGTGCTTGCTGCAAGATAGAACACACTTCAGTGTTCCTTGCATGCTGAAAGAGCTCTGCATTTTAACTTGTTTGATGCCTAAATTAAGCCCAGTAAAATATTGCTTGGTTTATAAAGCAGTATTAATTAACAAAGTGCCTGATTTCCTTTCTATGTGTAGGATAAAAACAACAGATTTTAAGGGAAAGTTTAATCAGATTTTGGTCCTCACTAGACACTGAAAACTGATAATGCAACTAGAACAAGAATGTCCAGAGCAGGGACACCAATACAGAAAGGAATCATCAATGGTTTAATTACATGCAGTAGACATAGATCACCAATGCTTTGGGTGCTGTCAAGTTTCTAGGCTCTGGTGACGGATGTGGAGTATTTACAGGGTTTATTGAAGTGGGTCAAAATACTGTCCAGAGAGAAATAAGAATTTATTACAACTTTATAAAAAGATTGGTGATGCCCTATATGTTTCTGAAAATTTTCCTGAATAAAGATTGTACTTTGAAGGATCTCTGAGTTTCATGTCTACAAATACAAAGTCTAATCTGTGTAAAGTGAAGAGTTTAGAGAGAAGTTCAGTACCAGTAAGGCTGTCTATGGGACTGTGTACAGAGAAATTTAAATATTCCAAAGCCTTGTACAAGTGAGAGAGAAACTGCAGTCATCTTCCCTCTCCCATCTGATATTTTTCTGAAGCAGGAGAAATATACTCATCCAGATTTAGATTACTTTTTTCCTAAAGACATCAGTGTCCTAAAGGTTTACAAAGAATCAGTAACTATCTACTGGAAAGCTTGCCAGACAGAATCCTCAGTTAAATATACGATGTGGTTTCTACCTAGTAGACAGAAGACCACATCACATTTCATTTTGGACAAACCTTCCATTAAAATGGCAATTCTTTTGACAGAGCAGGGATGGAGACTGTTTACCACAGAGACACCTCAAAGTCATCTCCAGGACACAGCAGACGAGTGTGCTCTGAGGTTTGGTGCCTCAGAAAGGTCCAGTCAGCACTGAAAAGGAAAACCCACGAGTCAACAGAAAATTTGGTTTCTCTCTGTTGCCAAATCTTTGGACTCTGCAAACACAAATATTCCCTACAGAAAAGAAGTGCATGAAAGAAAGATTCTGTCGGCTGCCTGGAGTTGTTGCTTCCATACCACCCACCATACTAACTCTCAAAAATAGGACTGCATTAAAGTAATCCCTACACATTTCCTTTACGTAATGGTGGTTGGGCACAGGTACCCATATGTCCACTCCTCTTCCATGGTCTCCTGTTTTAAATTACAGACACCTGATGTTAATTTTCAGCCCTTGCAATTACTGAACAATTTCTGTGTTTTGTAGAAGTTGCAGCAGGAGTATTCCTCTTGGGGTGAATCAATGTCAATGTATGCCAAGAAAGAGATTATTTTACAGGAGATAGTTACTCTTTCTTTTTTTTTTTTTTTCTGCCTCACAGAGAGTCATTAATTCTGTGGGTGATTCTAATATTAAGTGTATATGCATGTGGTAGGTGGGTGGCAAAGACAGTTATTGATTATTATATGGACATATCTGCCAGAGCTCATGCCAGTGTAATTAGAAATCCATGGCAATGAATGTTGGAGTATGCACAAAGCTTAATAGCAGCTTTTGGAATGGCATAGCAGAGCAGATATCCATGGAGAGGGAAGATCTCAGCTCACAAAAGACAGGGTATGGAACAACCAGCAGCAGAGCAAAGCAGTGTAATTGGGTTGTTTTTTATAACACACGTGTACTGCTTATTTGTTTAGACAAAACTGATGCAAAACCTTGTAGGGGTTTGGAATGTGTATCATCCCAATCTTCCCCTTGAGGGACAGTCTGAAAAGGTAATTGGCCAAATTAAATCTATGAGAGTTCCTGACTGCTTTGACTCAAGAGAAATTAAGATCTCCTGCCCTTAGAAGAAAGGGCATTGATGTAGTGGACACTAAAGTTTGGGCCAGAGATGATTTCCTGGCAGTTCTGGGCTACATCTGGTTTGAAGGTCCTTGTTCTGGTACAAATTTCTCAGCTTGCCAATCTGTTTTGCTATGGGGAGTGATTTAAACATTGCCTTACTGCAATTGTGGAATTAGAGAAGCCACCAACAAGCACAGGAAGGAATTGTTTTGCCATTCCTACACCACACCAACATATGTTCCCACTTGCCCTTTAAATTAAATTAAATTTCAGACACTGAGGTGAGAACATAACACATGTAAGAGTTGTGTGAAGGATAAACACCCTTGGACAACAGCTTGGATTGTAACAGCTCTGGAATCTCTGCATTGGAGAGCAAAAAAGAGTCTTGAAAAAGGAACTCAGAGTTCTTTAGGAAACAGATCCTTCCTACAGACCTTTCTCCGCTACAGAAATTATGTTGTATAGAAATCCTCAGTTGCTAAATCCTTCTGAGAACCACGAATGAACTCCAGTATCCACTGCTTTTGGCAGATGTTCAGGGTACAAAGCATCTCACAAGGATTCTACCTTGAATTTCGCTAGAATGGAGCATCTAAATAAAGCAAACCAAAATTAATTTACTGTGCTGCAGTCTGCAGCAGCCATCTCATGAGACAGAATCCAACCTCTCAAGGAAGAGCTGGGAATGCAGCATTTGGAAACCCTCAGGACACATCAGCAGGGCCCAGCAAGAGCAAGATTTGCTAATTAAAATGCTAAAATTATTAGTAAATATCCAAGTACATGCAGTGGCCATGAACCTCATAGTTGATATTCTAATGAACTTGGAATTGGAATATGAGCAATTGCCTCAATATTGTGGATGGAAAGCGTGAACAAAGAACAGAGTTGGCTACAGTGAGATTTGCACTGGATAAAAAACTCTGGTGACCATGACATGGAATTGCATCATATCCAGCAGTAGAGAACTATGTAAATCCAGGTGAAACTCTGTAGGCACAAGTTTTTAGCTCTGCTAATCCACTTTCTAAAACTACAGCATCCATATTTTAAAGTAGTAAATTCTACTTGTCACTTGTAAAATGCATACTATTATCCAGAAGAAAATGTCACAAAATATCCATCTTTGGATGGGAAATTGCTTTTCCCTTTTTTTTTTTTTTTTTTTTTTTTTTTTTTGAAAATTTTTCCCTTGGGTTTT
>VXBI01006779.1:2193021-2293112 GCA_013397375.1 Toxostoma redivivum | reverse complement strand
TTTTTTTTTTTTTTTTGGAAAACTTGTCCACTGGGTTTTCATTTAAAAACAAATAGGGAAATGAGACGGGCAAATGTTTTTATTTTCCACAGTAGGGAATTTAATTAAAAAAGGGAAAACTATATTTTTACTGCAAATATACATATATGTTATAGCTTCACTGATGGCACGAAAGTCATCTTGAAATTTGGTGGAGGAGAAAAAAAAAAGGAAGCATGACTAGCTCCTGTATTTGTAAAATGTTCAGAAATCCATGGAGACAGAGCCATATTCTGACAGCCTCCTTCCCACTCTGTGTCACGTAGAAGGCCCTGAGCACGAGCAAGGCCAGGAGTCTCTATCAGAAAATTACAAATGGCTACATGTGCAATTTTAATTAATGAACTGGTGACCTGATGATGTAGATTTCAGAAAACACCAGCTGGTAAAACTCTGTACAACAAACTGAGGCCAAGCAACTGGAAAATCACTGACAGCACAGTGTCTTTTAGTGGCAGCTTCGGCAAAGAATCCTTGTACTTTAAAAAGAAGCACAGAAGAAAGCATTTGAATAAAAAGTATGAGAGAAACATCTTTGTCATCAGTCTTTCTCTCATAGGAAATATTCCTTTTCTGCTATACTGAGTTTAATTGCATTAGTACCAGTGTTAGAAATCTCTTCAAAGCAGTTAAAAACAAGAATGAGTTAAGGCTGATCAGAGTCTTCACAGAGAAGAAAAATGAGCCTGAAAACATCAGAGCTGTGTCAACACTAATAGCACAGAGTTGTAGGATTTTTTAGGGTGGAAAAGACACTTCAGATGATTTAATCCAACCATTCCAGCCACCACTGTCCCATGTCCCCAAGTGCCACAAGCACATGACTTTCAAATCCCTCCTGGGATGGCAACTCCACCACAGCCCTGAGCAGCCTGCTATAATTTCCTAGTCTTCCATTTCTTAACTCAAATACTGTTATTTCTGAGTAGATCAATTTTAAATGTGAGTGCAATGTATTAAACTTAAAAGTGAAGTTTAAATTATTAAAATGATTTCTATTAGCTTCAAGCGCCCTGGCTCCATTTAAGCAAACGAATTAAGGACATGCTTAAGTACATTTCTATTGAGTTAAGCTGTTTAGCAAATGCCTTCCCTGCAGGCCTACTGAAGCCAAAAGCATGGAATCATATGCAGAATTTGGGGATAGACTTAACTCCTTAGTTTTAGTAGAGGTGCAACACTGAATTTGAGATTAATCTTGGGCCCAGGATTACATTTCATATGAACAAGCAAGTACCTGCATGGCTTTGTTTTGGGTTTGCCCTTATCAGTGTAAAAATACTGTAGGTAAGGAAAAAAAAATTAGAAGTCTTTTCCAAGTATTTACAGAAAGGAAAATTTCAGGAATGATCAATGAGGTGGTACCAGAGGGAAACAGACCCCAAAGCAGGGGAGAAGAGAAACCCCACAAACACTGGATCTGTCAGAGCATTCTCTGTCAGAGCATATAAACACCTTGGTCTTCCAGCCTATAATTCACCAGATTCAAGATTAGGTAATTTGAGAACCCCTGTGTGACACAAATAGGAAAACGAGCTAGCAGCAGAAATGCAATGATTAATTTTACATGCAGCAAAGAGATTTGCCTGTTCAACTCCCCTTGACAGCAGACTCTGTATTTTTAATTTTTTTTCCTTTTAGTCTACAACTGACACAGTGTTGCTGCTGACTTGAAATGGGGTTGTCAGGGGGAATGAGTGTCACTTACGAGGAGGTTCCACTACCCATGGGTACTAAACCATCAGCAAAACTGTCCTGCAAAACCAAATCAAACCATCAGCTCCTTTTGCATCAGTGCAGGGCAACATTTAAAAATACACAGAAAAGCATGAAGTTAAATGATCACTTACAGCAGCACCAAGTCTGCTCTAGTGCCAGCATCTGCATATTTATTGTTTGCTGTGATATGGCTGAATGTAGGCAGATTCAGGGCACAGCTCAGGTCAGCTGGACCCAACCAAAATGATGTTTGTACCAGCTGGAAGGATGGCGCCATGGAACACATATTCCAGTAATAAGCAGTGGTGATAGAAGCTGGAACAATTGTGGAGTCATAGGACGACTAAGTGAAAGAAAAGGTTGTATAATTTAGGGAAATGCTTTATATAATCTCACAATCCCAATGAATATTTGCAGGGAACAAGAGCAACAGGCCCAACCCTGTACCTGACCACAATGATGGGAAAATCCCCACTCATAAAAGGTCAGGAGAAAGGGAAGGTTTTGTAGGCCATGACACTCTACAGACTACTATTTGTGAAAGCTTCTTAGTATTGAAAACTTTTAAGTTTCTTTGGCTTGATTAAACAATACAGTCATACAATTAACACTAATTACCAATACTACTCTCTACTGTGAGTAGATATTGTGCTTACTCACAGGCAGCATGAGGCACGTGAATATTCTTTCTCTTTGACTTAACATTCTGCCCGTTTCTGTTCTGAAAATTCTTTTCCTGAGATCAAATCAGATTTTCCTGAGATCAAATCAGATTCATTTTTCCTGTGATCAAATCAAATCCATTCAATTTTAAAATGTTTATGAAGGTGGTTGATTCCAGCTGAAGTTTGAGCTTGTTTTTCCAGGGGAGCCCCACATTCCCAGAAGCAGGCTTGCTTTAATTTGCAATCTTTATCCTGTGCTATAAAATAAATGCCAGGATGATGGAGAGCTGCTTTTCTAGGTCAAACAATTGTAGAAGAGTCAGGGAGAGGCTGGAGGGGAAATGCCTGTTCAATCAAGAAAGTTCACTAATGATTTCTAAAATGTCTTAATTGCTTCAGCACAATCTACAGGCATCCCTTTCATGCCTCAGACAGGGCAAGTAACTGAGTCTAATATTTCAGAATTAGCAACTTGCTGAAGTAACCAGACTATAATCTTCCTAGTCATGGGTTAGAATTTTTGAGGTCTCATCAGCACACCACAGCTTCTTTCTTTAAGTGTTTTGTGTAACTGCAGGCTTATCTTCAAAGAGCAGATGTATGAACTATCATTTTTGATTAAAGCCATTCAGTCGGAATTAAAAAAAAAAATCATCTGTTCACTGCAGTTAGAATCATCTATTTTAAATACATTTACATATTCCCTTAGCTGTCCAACTATTTTTTCCCTCACTTTCCCTTCTTTTTGTGGCTTGGAATCCTGCCACATTTATATTTTGTACTAACTACTCAGGGTCCTAATTAGCAGAAATGGGATGTCAGCAGGGTACCAGCCAGCACGGGAGGGGTTTTGCTTCATTGGGAAGATGTGCAGCATGTGGCATGGATCAAAATCTTTGCATCCCATGCAGAGAACAGCATGACGTGAATTGCAGAGCAAGGTAAATGGGAGAATTTGGGTATCTTGGAAATTTGTGAATTGACAAAGGTACCAACTTACATGTTGTAGCTGTAGACAGAATGAAGGGGGGGTTGCCAGCAATAAGGCAAACTATTCCAAAGTTTAGTATTTCAACATGTAACAGACTAAAAAATAATCTGCAGTTTCTGAGCTCACAGTGTTTGGCACAGCCCAGTCCCATCAACATCTAGGACTGGATAAAAATAAGAGATTTGGATGTAACAACCGATATCACACATTTTTTAATACATATATAAATATATATATATATATATATAAATTTGCTTATTATAACTAGCCTTTCAGTTTAAAGTCTGTTCTGTGTACCAGAATTTGTTTCATTTCATCCTCTGCTAGTTTGCTATTCCTCACATCTGCCCAGCTCCTGAAGGGAGCTCAGGAGGCCTCCTCTGGCCGATGTTGAAGGACAGAAGTGGCACAATCAGGGAGTCTGAGTGCATTGCACAAGCCACAGCATTTCACCAAGGGCTTTCTGCAGCATTTCTATTTAAACTGTGCTTTCAGGAGAACATCTGGTCTTGCAGCAACAGCTCTGAGAGAGAGGTTGTGTCAGTGGTCAATTGCCTTCACAGTCTGTGGGTAGATGCTGATTTTTACAGTTGGTCATAGGCAGTAAAGAGCTGTTTTTTCTCTAGTTTAAATGGAAGATATTTGTCAAAATATCCAGACTCAGTGGAAAACTGAATGAATTCTACCACTGGTCAGACTGATGGCCTGGGTGCAATTTGCTCACACACAGTCTCAAAGGGAAATATAATCCTTGGAATTACAAGTATGGTCCTTTGAAGTCAGAAATGTGGTGCTGTCAGTGGCTTTCTAATGGAATGTTGAGCATTACTCATTAATGAAACAGGAGTTATGATAATGGTTGGTTATGAAAATTCTTAATATGCTAACTATATATCCAGTATTAAAATCTTATCTAAGCACTAGACAGCACTAAAAGGTGTCAGACTGCAGGGCTGAGGCTTTAATCTGTGGTGAGGTAAAAGGAAGACAAGACAGGATTCTGCTGGCAAAAAAACAGTAAAAATGGAGATTATTTTTTTGTTTTTGAAAAGTTTTGGGTTTGCTTTAAATTCTCTCACCTTCCTTTCTCCATTTTTTGCTCTCTAACTGCAGAGTTTATGAAGTGACACAGGTTAGAGTGGCACTGAAAAGAGAAAGGAACCACAAAATACCTTACACTCACTCTTCCTTTGTGTTCAGGAGAGAAGGAAAACTCAATCCAGAAAAAATACCAAAACCTTGAGATCTCTGAATTTGAATAAACCTCTCAAAAATTAAAGAATTAGAAGAGACTTCACAGTTTTGAACATATGACCCTTTTTCCAGTGTTATTTGAGAAAGTGCCACAAATGCTATTCCACCTTTGAGGCTGGAGTGTCCTTGGCTTCAGGCTGCCAGAACACCAGGAGGAAGGTGTTTCATCTGAGCAGGGCTCACAGTTAGAGTGCACAAGGGTGGGGAGTGAGTCATGTGGGTCACAACTATGAAGGGAAGATATTAATGAACACTCGGAAGCCACAGGGTTTTAATTAAAAATTCCAGATGACATGAAAGCCAAGATTTATCGACCTGAAGCACAGACATTACTCAGCAGAAAGAATTTATTTGACCCAGTTGTGCTAGGCTTGCTTCATCACTTCTCCCTGGCATTGTGCTGGCAGGATATTGTTATCCCTGGCCACAGAATTCCAGGTGATGAGGGTGGTGATGGAACACTGCTCTGTGTCTGCTGTATTTACATTCAGTACCATCAGCCAGGGTGGGCTGCAAAATAACAGTACAGGTACCTAAAAAGAACTGGTTCTGTGGTTTCTTTATTACTGTTTTTCCTAGTGACTATGGACATAGTAAAAAAATAAAAAATAAAAAGTGGAGTATAAAGATTTTTCTAATTAGAGACACAAATAATCTGATCAGAGCTCCTGGGCAGTTGTTTTTATCTGCCCAGTGGAATGCAACTCCCAGCACTGAATAATCTCAGGCACCCTCCCTGTTTCCTGAGCACTATGTAGGAGGTCAGATATTATTTTGCTGTCATTGCTCTGCATTACAGCAAAGCTGAAATCTCTTTGGATTTTTTCATGGAAAAGTTAGTCTGTGGCAAGGGAAACATGTCTTGGGCAGTGTGGAATAATCCTATGAATGACTAAATAGTTACAGAAAGTAAAGATAGATAAAGCCATGTAAAGAGAGTCTGCAGGTTGCCCTCTCCTCTGAGCTGGGGAGTGAAGGATTAAAGCTGACCACTGGAAAAGCACCATGGCCAGTGACAGCTCTGGCAATGCCCCCCAGGCTCTGCGGGGCCAGCTGAGGACTGGGTGGAGTGAAACTTCTCAGAGCAAGTGAAACATTGCAAAACATGAGGCTCTGACCAGAAGGTGAGCAAGAATTTGCTATGGATTAGCAACCCCAGAATAAACTGTCTTTCTTGGAATAATTCCTTGGCAGTTACTGTTTTTCCCAGGAAAAAGAAATCTTCTTGGACTCTGCTCTGGGAGGACATGATGAATCAAGAGCACAAGTACCTTATCCTGGAAGGGTCTGTCCAGTGCTTTTCCTGTGCAAGTGGAGTTATTTAAGTTAATGTCACACTGCAGGCAAACCACAGAGCTTAAGGAAGAGAGAGAACAGGTCATTGCACTTATTCTCTTTTTTATAGAAGTAAAGCCCATCAAGCACTGTGCTGCAAGGTGTCCCACACCCCTGATGCACACCAGAACAAGTTAAGTGAACATCTTACAAGAAGTGTTGGTGTGTGCAGTGCTGATCTCATCCAAGGGCTCTGTCTCCTGCCCCAGGGTGTGAATAACTCCTAGCAGCATCCTTGGACTTGCTCCTGCAGCAGGGACACAGGGCCCTGCAGCATCACCAGCTCTGTTATGTGCAGTGCTATGTGACAGGGGCTGGGACTAGGTGGCCAAAGGCAAAGCTGACCCTGAAAGTTGTTGTTGCCCTGAACCATTGCACAAAACTGTTTTATCAATAGGTTACATCCAGAATGATCTGTATGCTTTAACTCTGTACCTTAAGGATCTGTCTAATTGGCACAATGGTAAGCACACTCCGGGAGACTGGGACTATTTATTACTGAGAGAACTCCTACCAGAAACTTTGGAATTTTTACAATACATTTTTGTCCATACTTTTTGGAGCAATAATAATGTAATACCATACTCCCTCCCCAAATAGCTGCAGGGTCCCTTTTAATGAATAGGAACAAACAAACTATCCAGTTAAGCCCAGAAACATGACCCCTATCAAAAGCAAAATCAAACAATACCCTGAAACAATCTACATATACAAAGAACAAACTTTTCTTGTTCTTCCAAAGATTAACTCAGCAGGTATTTGGCATTCAAAAAATTCTATGACAACAGAAATGATTCTTTGTTTGAAGAGGTTTTCTTTAGAATTATTGTTGCAATTATTTGGGAAAAAAAATTTAAAAGAGAAAGGGGTTTAGAAAACAATTTTGAAATATTAATCTAGGTAACATTCTGTACAGGCAGCACTGCTGTGCTCTCTCGCAATGACACTTCATAAAGTCTGCTATGGTTTTTATGTAAAACTTGTTTTCAAATCTCTTGTCCATCCACTACCAGCTCCTGCTCAACATTCATTGCTCAGTCAACAATGGTGCCATTTTCCATTTCTCTACAGAATAGTATCTGGTGACCCCTACACTGTTCTAGGTATGGAAGAAACTACATTTCTTTAGCCAGTTTTATGGGAGGAGATGGAATAGCAACAAAAAGTTAAGTAATCTGGACATCCCTCTCAGACACGGAGCTTCAAAGCAAATATCTGCAAAATTTCCAACTTTCTATTAATGGAAAATTCAGCCTCCATGTCAGTAATTTCCAACAGAAGGATTTTATTTGGCTTATTATTATTATTATTATTATGGATATTCATATTTTCACTGGGAGACCTAAAATGACTGCTCATCTCAGCTCAGATCCAAATGATCCCAGTACTTCCTCTGAGAGAACCTTTTTGTGTACATGGGCAGCACCACAGCAATCTGACATGAGGCAACTGCTCCCATTCCCTTCATCATTTTGATCCATCAAAACTTGGGATTTTTTAATTCTGTTGTGAAGCCAGTAAAGCTCATGGGTGCTCCTGAGTAACAGGATGAACGTGTCTTCAGCTTGAACTGGGGGGCTCATTCTATAGAGGATTTATTGATTTGAAACCAGTCCAAGGATGAGTCACTGTGCAGAAATGTCACATGGAGATCCTTCCCTGCAATCTCACAAAGCGCTGAGGGCCCTCGAGTGTTGCAAATGAGACCGGCGCGAGTTCAGTGGGCGCAGTCCCGACGAGGAATGGAGCACCGGGGGTGGCTCCAGCTGTGCGGGGCAGCGGATCCGGGCTGCGAGCGCCGAGCGCTGCCCGAGCCGTGGGCAGGGGAGCGCTGCCGCCTCCCGACAGCCGCGCTCGCTGCACGACCTGCGGCACGGGACAGCCCGGGATACGGGACACACTGGGACAGGGGACAGCCCGGGATACGGGACAGACTGGGACAGGGGACAGCCCGGGATACGGGACAGACTGGGACAAGGGACAGCCCGGGATACGGGACAGACTGGGACAGGGGACAGCCCGGGATACGGGACACACTGGGATACGGGACAGCCCGGGATACGGGACAGCCCGGGATATGGGACAGACTGGGATACGGGACAGCCCGGGATGTGGGACAGACTGGGACAGGGGACAGCCCGGGATACGGGACACACTGGGATACGGGACAGCCCGGGATACGGAACAGACTGGGGCAAGGGACAGTCTGGAACAAGGGACAGCTGTGACATGGGACAGCCTGGGACAAGGGGCTGCTTCAAGGGCATCTCTACAGGGATAAAGGAAGGGTGGTGATAAGAGCTGATCACTTAAAGTCAGCATTTGTATTTTTAGTGCTTCCTTGAAAAGAGAAATGCTCAGTCACAGTTTACAGCTGCTCTGAGGATTTCCTCAGCACAGCAGCGATGTACACACCTGCACCACCCCTGCACCACCCCTACACCATCTCTACACCATCCCTACATCCCCACAAAACACTGAGCACCAGGAGCATCCTCCCTTTCTAGAGCAAGCAGGGCAGAGCAAGCTGGCAGTGTGGGTTGGATACCACAGGGAACAGGGCAGTACACAATTCCTCATGGACAAGACACTTCAGTCACACAGCTAAATCCTGCTCTGACCCACAGCCACCAACCAATTTTGAACTCAGCTTCACCTTCTCTACATGTCATCAGCCTGTCTGTGTGTTATTTAGCTCTGTGAGTCTGACACAATCTCTGAACACTTCTGCAGGAGGGATGGAGCAGTTGCAGTTCTCTACCTTGAAGCTGATCATTGAAACACAGAGGCCTGTCATTCCTGAACACTGAAGGTTAGAAAGTAACTAATTTTTCCTGGCTGATTTTCTTTCCATTCCCAGCCCCCTAATTACTTCTCTGCTTTGGTTGCTGTTTGACTCCACTTGGTTAGGCTGCTGCAAAGAGCAGATATGGCAAAGATGCACATGAGGTAGGATCCTCGGAAATCTGCGGGTGATGCATTTTCTGATTGCATAGACTCATGTTACTTTACACACAGATGCAAAGATTGTTTTGGATGTCAAAAATATTCAGCATCTGCTTCAGTTTTGGAAGGATAAAGTCTTTTTTCCCCCATAGTTACCAAAGCATGCTACTAAGCATATGACTTTTTCTCATTAATGTGGAGAGCTTTGGTGTTGGTTCCAGTGCCCAACTGTCCGGTGTGATCAGAACTGCCAAAAACAGTAACCCAGGAAATTTCATTTTCCACAAAACTTTAGCTCTGGCTGACTTGGTAGAATCGCAGCAGTGAGCTGTGAGCAGTGATATATGAAGTGAAAAATGTTTGCCCTCCCTCCCAAGCCTCTCTGCACTCTGCATAAACCACTCACAGTCTGTGCTGAGGCCATGGGCCCTGCTGTCAGACCCAGCTCCAAAGGAGATGCACCCTGCCTGTTTGCCAGGTGGTTTTGATACCACTGTGGCTTGATAGAAAGCAAATTTCCATCACAGGAGAAGTTCTCCCTATTGCCAGTATTACTTTCAGATCAGAACTTCCCATGAGATAATACAAAAAGACTGGCTTGAGGCCCAGGGTTCAGCATAATTTGCCTTAAATTCATGTTTGCTTAGTTCATATTATAAGGAAATAGTTTTGTATCTAGTCACGGCATATTATGTAGAGCAGCCCTGAAAAGAGCCTCAAATGCCTTATTCCAGGGGAAGTAGAAGGACTATAACAAAGTTTGTCTGGCAGTTGGAAAGTTTGTGAGTAATGTGCAAGTGTGCCTGGAACAGGAAACAATGCAGTTTACTGTAGTGGGGATCTGCACTCAGTGATCCTTCCGAAAGCTGCTCATGTGGAAAGAATGAAAAACTAGAGCAAGGCAGGCAGGTAGAGTTCATAACAAGCCATAACAGGCTTTCATCAATGGCTTTAGCAGCTTCTCACTGCTCAGATGCTATTTCTGCATCCAGAGGTTAGGATACAATGGGATGTGCAGATGCATAGATATTACCCCTTCTTTTGACTGATGGATTTGAAGAATATGGACCACAAGCTCTGTGCCATAAATGGGAAAGGCAGTTCTTCAGGCTTTCATGAGAAGTTGCTTAAATTATTAGTGTCAGCAGTAAAATGTTGGCTATATTTGTGTTTACAGAAGAAAAAGTTGGGTAAAAACTTTCCAACAACTATACAGACTCTGAAAAGTTTTTCTGTTTCCTCCCTCCCCCTTTTGGCATGGCTCTATTTGCTAAATACGCTGTACGTTTATTTTTTACTCTAAAAATCACACAAGAAGGTCACCAGTTAAACTACTCTTCCCATATGGAATTAAGCAGAAGCAGATTAGTAGTTAAAGCAGGGACTCTCTTGTGGGTCTTCTCCAGATCTTAATGGATTTCTATTTTAATATTTGAAGTTTACTCTGAGTATCCAGTTTAGCTGGAAAGGAAGTCACAGACCTCACAGGGTTTTCAAATTTTTCTGTGCTTTTTATTTCTCTTCTTTTAGGACACCACAATCCTGTTTATTCAAAGGTCACTGTGCTGAAAGCAATATCTACAGATAACAAGAAATCCTGAATACAGTCACAGAAGGTAGAAAAATATGAGTTCCATAACCCTTCACCTCTATTCTCTTTTTGGTCTGTCTATTGGTTTTGCAGATGAAAACAGAGGGAATTCTATTGTCTTGAGTTTGCCTGTGCAAAATAAATTAAATTATATTCTTGGTTCACTCCTCCTCTCAAAAGAACACGCTAGATTCTTCAAGAAGGTTTTGGGTTTGTTAACCCTTCCATGGCTCCTGCATCCTCAGTAATCTCTGTTATCTACTTTCCAGTCACATAAAAATTTCCACACATTTTAAGTGAAAGCACGGCGGGTAGGAGGAAACATCCTTCAATGGCAAAGAAGTAAATTTATACCCTCTCAAATGTTTTGATTAGATCATAATTCAAAATAAGATTTGAGTGTCACAAAACCACCGATCTATTAAAAAACTCCAAGATATATTCTTCCATGGCAAACATGGAGCACTTGTGTACATGGCTGGAACAGGAAACCTGAGTCTCCAGGGTCCCAGCTTCTATTGCTCAAGGCTGCTCCAGTCGTGTCTGATGTCAAAAGGACATCACTACACAGGAATAAGCCAAGGGGTTCAAGCTCTTGGCATCACTTCTTTTCCAGAGGAATATCTCCCATGGCATGACAGTGACCTGAGGGCAGCCAACAGCTCCCACACTGCCTGGGACAGAGGTGCCACTGAAATCAGACAGGCCAGCAGGACACAAGGTGACAACATCCAGCTGCCTTATTCCAGATTTTTCCTTTTGAGTCCTGGAAGGAGTTTCAGGAATGGGCCAGGTGAGGGTTCTGTGACCTCCCAATGGCTGTGCAGATATAGGAACAGATACATACATTGTGCACATAAATGTGTGTATAGGTACATCTGCAACATCTTTTCTGGCCTGGCATTGTTCTCTTCTCAAATTCTGTAAACGCTACGTAACACTCCTGGAACAGAATCCTACTGAAAATAAATATCTCCTGTAAGGAAAACTGTCTATCCTTTCAGAAAGAATAGTGAAGATTTACAGACAGTGCACAATGGTAAACTTTTTCCATTCATTACACCAACAAAAACGTTTCACGAGAAGTAAAATTTCAGCAAGCACTGAGCTTGGAAAGCAGAGCACAGGAAGCTGACATGTGCAGTCAATTCAGCAAGCGGAAACTAGACATTAATATCTTCAGACTGGATCTGGGGCCCACAGCTGATAATGTACAATTCAATAGCCTTGGTAACCTGTAGATTTCCAATAGAAGCCAAAATCCAGTGTATGGCATTTAAGCAGAACAAAAGCTGTTCTACTGACAAGAAACACATGGAGATTGAACCCTAATCTCGTTTTGAGGCAGCCTTTTCTTTGGGTCCTCCTCTGAGGTCTTTAGAAACACCAGGATTTCACTTGAGCCACAGAAGCAGAGCTGCAGACAGGCTCACCCTGCAGAGGGATGTGGCCCTCTCCCTCTCTAACCACAGACTGGTCATCACTACTTCTGTGTAGGACAAGCTCCCAAGCAAATCCCTAGAGCAACCTGCATTTTTTCCATTAAGCCTTTGTCAAATGAGAACATTGATTTTCTAAGAAAGAGTCTGCTTTCATAAAACATTTTTGTTATTTCATCACAAAGTAAACAAACATGGTCCAAAAAAGTGAATTATCTTGTGTTCCTTGGCAATTTTTCAGCCAAAACAATTTGTAAGGTTTTCAGTTTTTGACCTTGCAAGAAAAGCCTCTTTTTCCCATGTGAAGGAAACCTTTTCCCGGGTGTTGCTAAATTCATCAGTTAAGCAGCAAATAATTCAGCTGTAAAAGGATAACCAGGAAAATGTGGGTCTGCTGCTGACTGGGGCAGGAGTCCTGATGAGGGGGGACATGGAACACACCAAGGTCCTCCCTGCCTCTCCCATCCTGGGATCAGCTTGCCTAGGGCTGTGATGAGAACACAATTCCTGTTTGGGCTGCAGCTGCTGAAGGCACCATACACAATGTGTGGCTGCCCTTTATTCCTGTGAAGGGAAGGTGTTCCCTCTAGGAATTGGGATTCCTGAGCCCAGAGTGGCAGCAGCACGGGCTCTGGGCTGTCCTCACACCCCACCACAGCACAAACCTCCTGCCCCTTGGAACTGAGGCTTGTAACACAATGGGTACTACACAGTTTCAGCTCTAACAGTTACTAAAACGATAAACACCTGTCTACCTAATCACCAAAAATGCCAATTTACACCTATTAAAGCTCTTTTTTATGCGAAAATCTCCCATTTTTAGCTTGAGACTTACAAGAAGCCTGCTGCAATTCTGTAACCCAGCCAAACTCCTGCCTCTTTATTCCATTTGCTCTCTCTCCCTCGCCCTTCCTTCCTTTTCCCACCCACATATTATTTACTCAGAATACAACCTAATTGCAGTTTGTGCTTATCTGAATGACCTGCACTCCACCATTTCAGCTAAGGGGAGATCTGAATGAGGATGGACAAAGGATCTTGCTAGAGAGAGAGGGAAGGAGGGATTGTTAGACTTGGTGGAATAATGAGCAGAACCCCTGGGGGAAGGTACCAGAGGAAAGGCAGTACCTCCTTGAGACTTGGATCTAAGGCTCTCACTGCAGGTCTGGAGCACAGCTTATTGTTTCAGCCAAAGTCAGTTTCTCCTCTATTAAACTCAGTTGGGGTTTTTCCTGGCCTAATCTCACCCACACTGAAATAAGTGGTGATTTTGCTGGAAGCAATGCCGTGTTCTTTGTTGCTAACCATAATGACAATGCTTGCTGTGTTTCTAGCCAAGATGCTGAAGAAACTCCAGAGAATTTTTTTTCCCTCCCTGTAGTCTCATAGAACTAGTTTTACTTTTCTCTTTTTTTAGGACAAATTGAAAGAAACAAGCAGAGCACAACACCGGAAAGTGGATGAAGAAACAAAGCCCTGCCTTTGAAAGAGATCTCTGTGAATCTCTGGCATGTAGCAGCAAAAGGGAGGAAATGGGAGGCTAAGAAGGACAGAGCATCTGCTCACATTGTGACTGCACTCTCCTTCCAAACATCAGGCTCTGCAAGGCCAGAGCTGGAGTTCTGACTGTGAATATCTTGGCTCGTGTCAATGCTCTTCCTGCACCCACCTGACCTCAGCTGGATTTTTGCCACTGACTTCTTTGGGGGTAGCATCACCAAAATCTGCACTGGTTTAATCTTAATACCTAAGGATTAATAAAATTATTCTTAGGAACTACTGCAGCAAGTGCATTGAGTAAAACATGAGTTAATGGGCTGAATAACATGTTTTCCAGCAGCTGGCCTCCAGCAAGCAGCAAAAGGTCTTCACTTGGTAATCAAAGATGCTTCTGTGCTGAGAAGTTCTGGCCACCACCAAATCTTACAGCAGCTTGGTCAGCAGCCCTCTGGGACTCCTGCCAGGTAGGGAAACACCTGCATTTGCACAAGTTTGTTTGTCACAAGGGTTGATCAGATACACTGATGAATAACCAAGGAAGCCTGTCTGTGCTGTATCCATGTCCTTGATCACTCCCCTCACACAGACTCTGCACAGCTGGGACAGGGTTATCCTTGCATCTGAAATATTACTCAGAGCAAGAGTCCCAAGAAATTTACACCTTATGGAAATTTACAGAAATGTGAACTGCCCAGAGAAACTTCAATTTGGAGCCCTATGGTGCACCAGAAAACTGACTGCACAGAGCTGGGAAAAGTTAAAGAACAATTAGAGATGATACAACTGAAACTCAACCCAATGGGAAAAAGGACAAGAGAGGCCAATGGGAATAAGTGAGGATGTGAAGACTAGCACCAGCAAATGTAGAAGTCTTTCAAACATAAACAATCTGGGAAGGAGGCAGACTAGGGAGAACTTGTCTGAAAAAAAAAAGCAATAAACCAAACCAAAGCTAGAGCAAGTTAAAAGGATAGTTAGAAGACAAAACCAGATATAGAACTGCTGATAACAGCCCTGCATTGTGCAAAAGCTCTATGTATTAAAGGTAAAAGAGAATGGGTAAAAGCAGGAGAGGCTCATGCCTGGCCTGACTATCAGAGCTGTTCCAAAGGGATGGGAAACATCTGCGTGGTAGGGGCGGTCATTTACAGGGATATCTGCCCGGATGCAATTTGAGACATATTAAATGTTGTTTGTCAGGTTTAGTGTGACAGCCTAATCTATTATGTGAGTCAGTATGGCTTTATTGGTGAAGGATGACTTGGCTGTAGAAATCTTGGGAGTTTCCATCTACACAGCTGCCATGACAAAATGGGAGAAATGCAGTGGACAGGAAATAAGAAGGGCTCAATCCTGCCTTCACTGATATTTATGCAGCTGAGCTGAAATCCACAGTCCCTTTATCCCTCATAAAATGTTTGAGATCTTTCCCCCAGTAATCCTTCAATAGGCTGACATGGAGTTACCTTCTCAGACCAACGAAGAGAATTTTGTTCACTAATCTGTTATGAACACATAAACAAGAGAAGAATTTGGCAGGTGGCATTTTACATTACACTTTATTGGAAAGAGTCATGAGTTGAAGAGAAAAATGATGCTTTAGGGAATTAAGTATTTCAACACACAAGTGTTGTCTAAGAAACTGAAATTAGCTGCACCACAAAGTCTGTATGGCCAGAATGGGCATCTCCCAACTTTCTTCTTCATCAGCCACAGCATCTGCGCTGGTGCTTCACAGGCTCTTGAAGTCTGTGGGAAGATTCCCACTGACATCATTGTGCCTTGGATCATTTCCAACAGACATCTTTTACCTTTCCAGCCCAGGTAAAATCAAAAGTTTTGCATTCCACAAATTCTCACAGATTTCATAAAGTAATACCACAAATCCCAAGATAACTTCATCTGTTATCAGGAATTCTGAATGAGTTAAATAAGAATATCAAATGAAGATGTTTGTGTCTGCTGACAGCACTAACACTGCCAATATGAAGACAGAGAGAAAACAAAATCAGAGATATTCTGGTCTTTCAGAAGAATGAGACAGAAAACGAAAAGTGCTGCTTTCCTGGGGCAATGATCTGAACTAGATCATTAAATTAATCAGCTATTCAATTTATTCCTTCAAAGAAAGGAAGATTTATAGTGCTATAATATAAAAATCTTTGTCTGCCCAGTCTATGGCAGTTATAAAATCAAGAAATAAGAAGAATTTGATAAGAATGAGACAGAGAAGGAATCAAGGGAATTATATTGTTGCCATATACAAGGCTGTGATTGATTCTTCTGGAAAAGGCTGAGCCAAATTAAGTTCCAAGTCACACTGGCACCACTTCTTTGTCCCCAAAAGCTTTCAGTACTATAAAAACTGTGGAATCTGTTTCATTGAGTAATTTTGGCTTTTTTTTTTAATAAAGAAAGTTTATTCCAGTTGTGCAAAAGATGTCACATGAAGTCAAGAAGAGTATCCTGTGAATTAGGAGTATTTGTTGTAAGAAAATGGTTGATCATGCAGGTAAGAATTTTTCCAATGGATCAGAAACAGAGCTAAATCCAAAGTGATTTCTTGAGACAAAAAAATAATATGCTCACAAAGTTCCTTTTTCTGTGGGCTTATCTCAGTCTGCATCATAGAAGAGTGAAAAGCTTTGCAGTAAAACAGAAATGTGAAACTCACAGCAAGGTTTGCTGAAGCTTCCAATAGGTATGTTGGTTTCCAGCACAGCAGGAATAAATACAGCAGCATTATCAGGAAAACCTGCAGGGCTGTGGGATGTAATCACAGACACTCTGCCCTACATGACTCACTCAGGACCAAGTACTGCAAAACCTCCCATTTCTGGCTGGCTTCTGCCAAGGGGTAATAAGCCAATATACAGATTTTCCAGTCTGTAATGAATAACCTGCATTGTCAATTCCTTATTTACAAGCATTCAAATTGCAACAAATGGTTCTGATGACAATTACAACACTTCTTTATTTACAGAAACATACAGCATGTAGATAAAAGCCCAGCTCTGCATTGATAGTTAGATATATATAAATCTGGCAATTGTGTCTGGACTTGTTAAAAATGCACAAGCTGATCAGGAAAAATGGCACTATATTGTTTGTTGAAATAAAAGAAGAATATCTGTTCATCCTTCTGTTATGCTGGATCCATTCAGAGTTAAGTTCTCTGACCTGGTGCTTGGAATGTGAAGCCATCCTTTGTGGAGGGAACACAGAGAAAGATCTTTAGAGAAATCAGATGCATGATTAAGGCAAGAAGTGGAGGAGATATGCACAAAGCCAAAAGTTTGTGAGGAAATTTGCAAGGAAGGAGAAAGCACTGTGTCAGTCACACACAGGAATAGATGGAAGGCAGGAATGAAGGGGCAGGAATAAATCCAAATGCTGGCTGAGACTCTTGGAGCACAGATTTCAGTGGCAAGGGTTTATTTGGAACGTGGATGAGCCTCAACACCAAAGCATCTAGTGAATTATATGCCCTCTTGAGCCCTCCAATCAGCACTAAAGGGATACACAGGTTTTATGTAGACTTTCTGCAGCCTGGCTGCACCACAGTCTACAAGGCAAGCATTCTCTCAAGCAGTGACATTTCTCCAGAGCAGGGTTGTTCCAGCAGGACTCAGCTGGATCAGAGCATGAGTCAGTTCCAGTTGAGATTTCATGATTTTTCAAAAAGAAGAGGGTTTGTCCACTACATTAAATATTCAGTGGCTGGATATTAACTCCTTGCACAGTGAGACAATCCAGTGGGATGTTTCCTGTGTTTTGTCATGTGCCATTTATAGAATACAGGAAATGCTGGTTAAGACAGAAATGCTGGAACATGGATTCACTTGTCATAAGCTGCACCATTGTCCTTCTTTCCTGCACCTTGGCTGGCAGGGGAGAGGTGTTGTAAACAGAAAAGAAAAGAGTGAACAGTGTGACTTTCCTCCGGCTGGGGAAAGCAGAAGGTGCTGAATTAAACAAACATCTGCCCTGGTGAACAGCAAACAATGTGTTTGTCTAGTAAACTGAGCAAAGAGGACTTGGAAGTCAGAGAGAGGGAGGATGAGACACAGGAAGCCAAGAGGACCATTTTGCCAAATGACTTTTTTCATGCTCCAGCAGTCTTTGTTGTAATTACAAGGATCTCTAGGGAACTGAGCAGTCTCGATCTTCAGTGCTTTAGAACATTGCCAATACGATACAAAAATTGCTAACACAGTGAAAACATTCATATGCAATAGAGTTTGGGTTTTTGCTGTGGGTTTTTATTATTTATTTCTTTTTTAACCAGCAAAATGTCTACTATACAAAAGAAAAATCCACTCTAAATTCTTTCATAACACAAAATTCATGTGCATCAAAAGGGCCAATTAACAGTGGCAGGAACTGATGTCCAGTGTCCACTCAAAGGTGAGGCACAGCCATTAACAGGGAATGTTTTCCTTCCAGAACTTCCCAACCCTGCCAGGGATGGCAGATCCAAGGTCAGGTCAGTGACTCTTCCTGGACAAGAAAATGCTTCCAGACAAGGTCACAACACAAGTAAGGGTATGAGCAGCTGAGCACAAGGCTGTGAGGAACACAGAGAATTTCCCAGCACTGCTGCCTTGGGTAATGTGCTATTTCTAGATTTGCAAGAAGCCTCAAGGTCAGGAACACCCAACTGCACATTTTATGTCCATGTGGGACACCCAGTTAGTGAAATTATATGGACACATACACAAAACATGAATGCTCTGCCAAAGGCTGTGTTCTCCACCATGTGTGTGGATATCACAGGCAAATCTGCACCTTTGTAGGACGAGGTGAGGGTGGAAAAAGCAATCCCCCTCTCCTCAAAGTGCAGAGGTTCCTCCTCCTCTGACCTTGATGGATCCAGAGGAGGCACACTGTTCACAATAAACCCTCATGCCTCCACATCCCCCAGCCTTGTCAGACCTCCCCACTGCAGCCCTTAGCCAGGGATTTGCATTCCCAGGGCAGGCACTTGGCACTCAAAGAAACCAAATTCCCTCCGCCTTGTCTTCTTTTTTAAAACCACTTCTATGTTGGGTCACAGCTTTTTCTCTTCTGTCTTCAACTTTCGTGAGAATTTTTGCCTTATTTTGTACTTAGGAGCTCTAAATATGGATGTTTAAATCAGTTTTTAGCCCTGAACTCGGCTCTCAATAAATGATGGCAAGTGCTGAACATATGGCTCCCATGTGCCATGTTTCTGATCCCTCAAGAGCTCCATATAAGGTGCAGTTTGAGACACCACATTCATTCAGGGTAGCAAGAAGCAACCACTGACCCCACAGACACTGAAGGAAAGCAACTAAACTTGGAATTTCCTGCTTTTATTAAATTTTCCCCTCCCTGTTTTTTTGTCTCACAATTATTTTTCGACCACTTTCATATAAGAGCATTTCTTTTTCTATGTTAAAAGCAAGGCTGGGCCTTCAATCATTGATCTTGTCCTTCTTCAGGAGACAGGAATGTGTATTTTATTGAGACAATGAAATCAGTTAACTCTCAAAATGTGTGTAAGGCTTTTCCTACACCTGTAAATGCTGATCACTGCTGCAGCCTTCAGTGATGGCTGACAATAACTCAGCAACCACTTCCTTCAATTCTAATAACTACAATAGTTTTTGTAATCATTTTGTTGCTATGCTTCAATGATTTAAATTTATAGCATGTAGGGATGTATCTCCCTTGGTTCAGGAAGCTCTGCAGGCACCAAGAGGACAACAAAATTCTCAAACTGGGAGAAGGAGAACCAGCACTATAATGCTGGTGGCTGATTTTAGATATTCCAGTCACACAGCCTTTGGTGGAGCAGACCCAGTGCATTGCAACAAAAGGAGAATTTCATTTTGTTTTTAAAATGCTGTTATTACATTCAGGAAATTTGCAAAGGCACCTTGACAGAAAATTATCAAATATCTGAACTTCCAGCGCAACAACATTTACTTAGTAAATGACATTTTAATGCAGAAAGTCAAATTTGCATACTAATTAAAATTTTCCTTTAAAACATTTAGACTTTTTGGCCTTCCCACCTACCCACAGTGACAGAGATTAAAAGATTTTTTTATTAAGTCCTGTCAAACAAAACACACTTTCATAAAGTGCTACAGTACAAAGTGGCACTTTTAACCTATTTTCTAGTCATTCAGAATTTAGGCAGTGGAAGCATTTCCAAATGCTCCCTGATCTCAGAAAAGCACCAATGGCAGAGCAATGGGGAAAATGGAATTTTCTCCCTCACTAAATTTATACATTGTGGGAAAGCAGCTTCATGTATTGCATGCTGGGTAATAAAATAAAAAGTCATTACACTGGTAAAACTACCTTGGTGCTTTACTAAGGGATTTATAGAGGTGCTGCAAGTTAGAGTAACACTACAGCTGCCTCCACCTTGAGTGACTTCAGGCAGGGCTGGAGGGTGGCATGGGCAGAGCAGCAATAAAGAGTGTGAGATGGCAAAATGAGGATGACAACAGCAGAGTGGAACTGGGGGGAGAGCTGAGCAGCTCCTACCTCTGTTCTTCCCGAGCATCCCAGGTCTCCCAGGCCAGCCTTAGGATGATGTTGCTTTGTTTTTTTCTAAAAAATCAACCACTGAAGTAAAATTCCTCCTCTAATAATTTCCTGGCCAAGCGGTTTCTTAACAGTGAAATGAGCATTTCTGTATCTTTTAATGGAAACAAAGATATTTCAGGAGGATCAAGAAAAACTTGTTGCACCATTTTTTCCAATCTCCTCTTTGCATGTGCCTGCTACCAGCAGTAACTTCCTAAGATGTGGCCTCCCCACAAACCACGAGGATCACTACAAACAGACAGGCAATTCTCCTAAGCTTCAGTTGTTTTCCACTCCTTTGTTAAGGCAGGATCTGAAGGCTTTGCCTCTATTTTGCTCGACACAACAACTTTCAACACTCTTCAAAGGCTGTTTTCTTTGAGAATTTATAGATTTCTGGGTATGATCAGACTGGGCCATTCTGTGCTATAGTGTGTCAGTAACAGCACATTTACACCAAGCTTTCACCTTGACAGAATCATTTCAAAGACACCTGAGAGGCAGATCCTACAAGCACTGAAAGGCTGCAAACATTTAAGTCATTGATGTATTACCTGAACATCACCCAGGCCCCATTCACAGATTCCAGAACTGCACAGACTTATTTTCCCTGACCTTAAGAATAAAATGATGCTCCTGGTCTTTTCTCCCATGGACACTTAGGCCACTTTTTACTGCTCTGCCAGATGTCTTTAAGTGAAGCTAAATTGCATTTGGTTTAAGTGCCATCTGAGGGTTTCCCCACACAGTGGAACAAACAGGGCAGCTCCCATCACAAGAAATTAATGTCAGACTATTAATTAATGTCTCATCCATGGTTTATGTGTAGAAACAAAGGCTGTTCTGGACCTGGAATAGGAGTAATTTCTGATTCTCACCCCCACCTAACAGCCTGGCCTTTGCATCACTGTCCTGTGAGTGCACAAATGCCACGAACAGGTGTTCCTGGAGAAAGGGAAAATTCAATACAACATAAGGCACTTTGTAAAAAATGATGTTTTGACATGAAGTTTTGGCACATCAGCTGCAAGGAGAGCAGGCACAGTCATGGAATAGCACAGGGAAAACCATAAAACTCTAATTTTTGACAAAGAGAATAGTTTGTCTTTAAAATAGGGGGAGAGAGGAACTTTGCAAATGCTCCTAAAATATCAATATATTATTTCCACATAGGGGATGTTCTTAACTTTGCTGTCTCTGGAGGGGACTTGAACATCATGATCACAGAGTCTGATATCAGTTGCAGCAAGGCATGTGCAACCCTTGGGCCTCAAATCTTAATTATATCTGCAACTGTTTACAGCTTATAATTATTGATGTTAATTTACTGAGGGAAGTTACACTTCTCGCCTCAAGTTATATTTTTGGCATGTTAATCCATTTGCACACAGACTACTGCATCTGATTGTGCAGACTGAAATTAAAGCATATTTTTCATTTTCATTTCATTGGATTTTACCATGTTCTATATTATTTTAAAAAGCAAAAGTAATTTGACTGTTTCTAGTAATATTATTTATATTGTTTAAATAAAGCTCAGCTTCCCACTGCCCAAGAGCTGTCAGAGGCTGTGAAGGACAGCAGAGGAATCTACATTTTTCTAAGATCTTTGCAATCCCTAAAGCAGTGGAATTATGACCATCTGAGAGCAAAACCAAATCATGAAGTCAGCATTGCTGAGCTCTATTGCTCAAGAGCTATGTCCTACCAATACTTGCTGCACACAAGGTTTAGCTCTCTTAGTTTAAACTGGAGCACTTAGAGAAGTTTTAATGGGATCAGTATTAATTCTTTGTAGGCTAAGCTTTGTGATACCTCAATTTGAGATATTCCAAACAACCACCATCATTAAAATCAGTGCTTTGGGACCAGATTTTTATTTGTTCCTGCTTCTTCGTCATCCTGGGCCAAACCCTTTCTCTGTCCAATTCAAAGAGGAATTTGTACAACTATAACAGAAGGAAGAAACATTCTTCTAGAAGGAGTTCTAATTCATCAGGTTCACTGGGAGTCCATGGCATGTCTGAGCTGCCTCAGCCAGTACCACACATCCATCCAGGATGAAGAACAATATTCCTGATGGTTCTCTCCTACCAAACACTCACCAGGAAAAAGCCCTCTCACACACCTCATCCTGTTCTACCACAGCAATTCTCTGCAGTAACTCAGGCTATCAGGAAGAATGATAATATTCATAAACCAAGGTATTGAATACAAGTCAAAAAGAATATTCTTGCCATATAGAAGCACAAATTTATTGCACTCTCCTACTTCTCTTATCGGGTAGTTCTAAGCTGATGTGATAGAAATGCAAGGTACAGGAGAGGGAGGACAACGATAGGGGGATGTTGGTTTTTTTATCTTGTCTAGTGGATTAGAAAATCTGAGTGCTAAGAGGTTTTTTATCTGCCAATACTCACAACTGAAGACATAAGATATCTCTAGAGTAGGCAAAGAAAAGCTACTCTTAAGAATATGGCACTGGGCATGTCCTTCCTCCTCCTGCAGCAGAGATGTTTCAGTGCTGACTGGGAGACAAGCCATTAAAAAACCTCCTCACTTTGAGAGAGTATTATACTTACTGGAACAGCAAATTAATTTATTATGTGCACCCTTTTTAGTTTTCATCACGACAAAGCCACTGGGAAGGTTTTATCAACATGAGATTCCTCTTATTAAATTTTTTAAACCCTGATTTTCCTTGCTAGGGAAATTCTGGTTGTTGCAGTCAGTGCATCCAGAATAACTCCCTAACATGGAGGCACAGATGGAGACATATGTCTACATTGCATCAGCTTCATCTACATTACATCTCTCAACGCTGCAGGAACAGTTTATCCCATAATATACACTTGGCACTTGCTGAAGCAGCAGTTTTGTCATTCCCAGGTGTTGGTGAACTGTGAGGCCCTCTGAGGTGGGGATTTGATGTGTCACTTAGGTGTAAACCGAAGCATAAAACAGTTCTATGATTAAACCTGTAGTCATTAGGAAGGATTGGAAGTGAATGCAGGACTGTAACTGTCGTGTTTTTCTCTTTCCTACCAGGAATCATTCCACATATGAACAGGCCTATGGAAAAGGAGAAGAAAGGGGAACATGCAGGAGTGAAGCCTGAAAAAATGGTAACAAATGTGGATTTCCATAACATTCAGCCCTATCCAGAGCTTCCTAAGGCAAATGGGACTGTTACCACTGACTCCAGCAGAAAAACATTTGGCTCAGTGCTGAGTGATTTTGAAAATGCTGCTTTGACATTTTGGGCCTGAAACCAGACATTTTCCCTGACATTATGAAACACAGCGAGGTAATATTACAAATAAGTGTAAAAAATAAATCCAACTTGGAAAACATAAATGACCTTTCAAAGCCTGAAATCATGTAATAATAACTGGCCTGACCCATTCTGAGGTTTTATTGTTTGAGCTTCACTTATGTTTCTGCCTTTCTCCCCTGGATGAAGTGAACAGTTGGGGACTGAAATCCCAGAACAAGTGCATGCCTATTTACCAACAAAATGAAAAATGTCTGCAAAGAGTTCCAAATATCTAATCTGCTGGGGGGATGGACAGCATACAAAGGAAAGAGCCAAACCTTCTCACCCTGCTTCCTCCAGGGCTTGCCTGGATTGTTTGCTTCAGCCCATTTCTAATGAATCCAATAATCAGCTGGAACTTGAACCTGCTCTGCCATCTCTCACTGTTCTTTCAGTTCCAGGAAAGCTGAAGCAAATGATATTTTTCTTGCCTAGCAATAAAAAAAGCCATAATAATACTGATGTGTACATCTGGTTCCAAAACCAGTTTTGGGGCTTCAGTCAAAACAGAGATGAAATTTAATACACACAATATTCAATGTTTTGGGAACCCATAATGTTTTTTCTTGGTTGGTTTTTCAAATCTTTTCTTCTAAGAGCTTTTCTGTCTTACCTTACTCTGTTATGTCTCTAACCTCTCATCCTTGACAGTTTCCCCAGGCTGCTCCCACATTTTCCAGATGTTTGGATGGACAAGTAGGACCATCCTGGTTCAGACTGGTGGGACAGAATGTACTTGTTGAGGCCAACAGGTCTGACCTGCTCTCCAGCCTGGGAATGGTTGGATGCAGTTCCATCTCCTTCCCCTCCCTGGAGACCCTCAGGGTCTCCTCCTGCCTGGGTTGCCAAGTCCTGTTAACTTTGTTGGAATTCTGTATGTTTGAGAACTCTTCTCTTTGGTCATTTTTTCCTTGATAATGGCAAACAGATGAATAAATTAATCAGAGAGGACAGATGCTGACAGACAGAAAGGCAGACAGGCAGACAGCCTCATTTCCTTAGGAAACAAGGCTGAAAAATGAACACACTCCCCAGAGGCTTCAGCAGCAGTGACTTAGGTACAGTTGCACAGAGCTACCTTTAATTGAATACTGTTGGATGATTATGTTCCATTTTTCCTCTTGTCCTGACCTGCTCGTTGAGTAAATAGAGCCATCTGCCAAAGCAATGGCTCCTGGATTAGAGAAGTGCACCTTCCCCTGGGACAGGAAAGTAGGCCAGCGATTCACCAGGGCTTTCAGCTGCTCAAATTATTATTCAGGTTTCCACACTGCAGGAGCAAGAGATCTGTATCTAGCTGAATAATCTGGCAGGAAATGCAGCTAAATCACAAAAACATACTGCTTGGGAACCATGGGTATCTTACAGAGAGAGTTAAAGTGACATTTTCTGATAAAAGTTTGTCATTCTCTTTCCCAGCCCCAAACTGGCTTTTTATTCACCAAATGCACTTCTCACCTTAGTACAAAGTGTTTACAGTGGATCCTTGGCCAAAGGAGAAGTTAAAAGTCCTTTGCCATAGGCAGCCAAACTGTACCCTGACTGTTGTTTGAACTCTAGATGAACAGGAAAGCAGTTGTTTATCATGGGAACACATGGTGTGGTTTTTTCCTCTTCATTTTTGTCAATAAAAACTAATTTTATTTTTACAAGAAGTCCTACAAGCAGAACAGTTTAGATTCCTCCAACTACTGTCTTTAATGAAGAGGGTTTGAATTTCCAAAGACAAGCATTTTTATAGAGAAACAGAAAGAATTTTTCTAGAAAATATCTTTTCATGGTTGGAAGTTTCTTGTTAAAAGTGTTTTTTTTCTATAATCTCAGCTGGTAAATGTGGTTTGGCTTTTTGGCAAAGACAGGGGAAGATTGAAGTCTGTTCACAACCCCCAGGCATTTCTGTGATGATCTAGAGAGCTCAGAGCAAAACACAAAACCAGTCTTAATCCAGTTTGGGAGAGAAGAGGATGCTGCACAATTAAGCATCTCAGACAGGCTTGTGCCAAGAGGAGAGATAAGGCAATGCCTCCCTGCCCAAGAAAATCCACACCTCAGAAGACATTGCTGGAGAACCAACTTCCCAACTCCATTTCACCTCTGAGATAAATCTACTGAAAATAACAGATTAAGATCCAGGTTTAAATAAAATTTTAAATAAAGATTCAGTCTGCCAACCCATCTCTCACTCTCCCTTTTTCACTTAAAGAAGCTATTCTTCAGTAAAAAAAAATAAAACAAGTGATTTATTTTATTTTATTCCTCAGAGAAATACTCCTTTGGCACCCTGTGTTCTCCTACAATCATGTGAGACTGTGGGAGGCTGACAGAGAAGAGCAAGGAGTCCTAATCCCCCTGGATCCCACACAAACCAGCCCTGCAGACTCATCTCTGCCTTTTAAGAACAGCACATCCTTGATGGATATTATTGATGCCTCCACAGGGACTGTCTGGGCACCTTCTCCCTGCACAATGATCTTGCCACATTATTACAGGATGCTGTGGGAGCATCTGGGAAATGATCCCAACTTCCTGCTTGGATGGACTCTCTGCCCACGTTCAGGGAAGGTTCATGCCCAGAACACCCAGCCAGAGCTGGAGGTGTTTGCATCATTTGCTGTCTCTGGCACGTTTTGGGCAGCCAGGTGAGTTCTCCATCTTGGAGCCTTCCAGGTGCTGCAGCCTCACAGCAATGCTGGAAAAGCTCAGTTACCCATTCCTGGAATCCAGGATTCAGGAGGACTTAAATGAATCAGTTCTGCTAAACCAGTACAAAGGAGCTGTGAGACACCATTAAATCAATATAAACTTAGATGATATCAATTTAAATGTAATTCATTGGGAACAAATCAAAGCCAGTCTAAAATAATCCTTTGCTAAAGCACAGTAAGAGTGGCTTTCTTTAAACTCATTTAACTAAATCTACTTGAGAACTAATTTAATGTATGGTTTCCTACATATGTAGGAAAAAGCCTGCTGTGAACATCACAAACAGCTACTGAGGGCTCACATCAGGGCTCTGAAGAGAGATGCTTCTGGAAATTAGATATGTTCAGAAAAGCTTCACATTCTGTGGGTTTTTCTCAACCCTGATGCAGAAAGGACCACTCTAAGATTTTCCAGATCAAATCCCCCAGTTTCCAGCTGTTTTTACAAAGTTTGCGAGAATTTTGTTCAGTGATTCTTCCAAGATTCCACAGGCATTTTGATTAAAACAAAATATTTTTTTTAAAAAGTGAAACAGCATTTTTCAGTTCAAGAGCAAAGCAAGGACATCAAGAAATGAGCCTCTCAAGCAGAATGAGACGTGAGTCATCAAGCCACTGTTTCAAAAGTGAGGGAACTTCCCACCTTTATGTTCCCACTGCCCTCAGGACACTCAGAGAAATGAGGAAAACTGTGGCAAGAACATCCAAAAACAAACCATTTAGGCAGCAAAGTCTGAAGCTGTAATGACATAAATATGAAAAGTTTCTTGAACATGAGGCACTTTTTGTCTTTCTTGTTTGAGTCGGCAAAGCACCTAATGGTGTGTGATAAAAGCAAAGCCAGGCAATTATTTTCCTCTGTTCTGCAATCTGTGAGAAAGGATGTGGGGAAACGTCATGTCTGCTTGCAAGTGTCGTGCTGTAAGGTCTGGAAATCCACGTTCTCTGAGCCCAGACAGACAGGAATTGACAAGCACTGGCCATTCCCAGAGCTCACGTCAGGTTCAGGGAGCCCTTTGCTCAGAGAAGTGTCCCAGTTTTCCAGGCACACACGCAAACCCAGCCTTGATCTTTGACAACACAACAAGCAAGCACATAAGGAATCCTGAAATGCTGATTTTCCCTCTTTCTGGCTGCTGGACTGGAAGACCAGTTAAGCAAAGTAATAGAAAACATTTTCAGGAATTAGGTTCTCTGAATCACGTATCGGGATCTTTGGTTTCATGAGAAGTAAACCAAAAAATCCCAGTCTACCAGAAAATCAGCCTAGAATAATATTGCTAAGTCTTACAAGAACAACATACTAAAAAAAACAGATTGACTTATGTGAGAGCGCCAATAGCTGTGCTGGATAATATTTACTTGTTGAATTTGGTTTTAGTTTGGGATAAATTGTCAGACTTCATTCTTTATCAATCCATAATTTTAGTCCAGTTCTCTAAGGCAAGCCCAGAGCTACAGAAATAAAAAAGGAGCCCCTCATTATACAACAAGAATTAGAGGAAAAAAATTCTTACTTCTGTTAAGTCCTTTAACCAATTCTGGTTAGATTAGGAAGTCCAAAATATGAATTATAATGAGATATAATGTCGGTGTTTTTAAGTTAGTAAAGCTAAATTTAAATGTTAAGATTTCCAGCTAGGAAACTTCCAATTAGTTTAACCTCCCAGTTTCCTCAGGATTTGTTTTCATAGTACCCAGGACAACCTTATCTCTCTAGCCATATTCAGGGTATGTTATTTTACACTTACCTCATCCTAACCAGGTAATTATCTTGCACATCTTGTTTCTGAGAAATAATGAAATAAAAGATTTGCTTCCCACTAACCCACCCACTCAGAAGCAGTGTCTTCTCATGTTTTGCTTGATAGGGCACATGTGGTCCTTTCAAACAGTCTGATTTGACATCTCAAAGAGATTAAAAGTCATATCAAAAAGCTATCTGTTGAGTGACAACATAAGTACTTATTTAATAAGTGTATTAAATACATATGCATGGCGATATACTGTACATGCAAGGTTTTAAATATATACCCTAGTTAACTGCCATATGGATATGTTGTTGTGGAAAAAAATATTTATAAAATGTTTTTTCCAAATGTTTAATCTACAGCAGATGCGCCTTGCATTCATCTGTTTGGCTTGGCATTCACTACAGGGAGATCTTATTAATCATACAGACCTCCTGTAGTAGAGGAAACAGAGGCTATTATGGGATTCATCTGTTTATGACTAAACAGAAAAAAGGATCTTCATCAAATGAGAGATCCCTCTCTGAAATGTAGAAGGCTGTGAGGAAGCGACATGCTGCCTCTCATCTCCCAGCATGGTACCCTTACTCCTCCTCTTTGTGCTGCAACAACAAAGCAGGACAGGCTGTGTAGGTCAGGGGCAGAACAGAGCAGCAGGAGCTGCTCTGGGGATGGACCTGGAGACATCCAGATTCCATTTGCTCCCTTTCCATGTGAAGATTGTGGAAGATTTTTCTCCTGACCCGTTTTGCTCCATTATGTTTAGAAAAATCTATAGGATTTATGGAAGGTGCTTCAAAGTCTCATCCTACTCTCCACAACTCCCACACCTCTCCCTCCCTCCCAGCACTGCTTCACAAGGCAACTCAGTGCCAACATTTACAACAAAAATCTTTTGACTTTACTGCTGCCCATGATTTTATTACTCTTCAGTTGTTGTGACAAAGGGAGTAGCTGTAGGTGACCTTTTGAACTGGGCAGGGAAGAAGCAGAGAAACCAGTGAGGAAAAAGAATGAATCAGGTTCTACTGAGTGGAGAAGGTCAAGTACCCCGAGCACCTCGGCTGAATGGAAATCAAAGAGGAGGCAGCAGATCCCAGCCCTTCAAGGGCCTGCATGGAAACAGGAAAATTTCCTAAGCCCACTTTCTACTTGTCATATTTCATAAGTAAATCGTGGGTCCTTACAACAACACATTCACAATTTCTTTTCATTTTTCTTTTAAACTTCCCTGCTTTGCAGACATGTTATTAGAATTAAATATCTTACTTATAACAAATCCCATATCTAACAAATTGCCCTTTGTCCTTATTTTCCAGAGCCAAACTGACACACCACCATCTCAGCTTGTCTGCTCAGCCATTTGAAGACCAAGTTATTCCAGCTCACAAGTGTGTGTACACCTGGAACATCATCACAAAACTGGAAATAAAATGTATTCAGGGGAAAAATACTTAGCTAATTGATTTCCAACAACAGCCTCCAAGTCAGTGAATGAACTGTGGTAGTTTTCATCTTTCTCTTTTGAGTATGATGAGCATTACCCCACTCTTAAACTAAATGCAACAGTTTTGCTCAGCACAGGATTTGTAAGAATTTGACTGCAATAGAAGTATTTAGAAAATTATGTTTCTTTAATTTTTAGTACAAGATTTCTTGTCCTATTTTGATAATTGACCGTGAAAGCCCTGTTATTAATTTTGTTTCATCACTGGATAAAAATGTAGCCTTTAAGGATGATACATGCTCACATCAGTTCTTCAGAAGGAAAAAGCTTCAAAAGGACAAGTGGGTCCTCGTGAGCTTTGTTGGATGGGAAGAGGGTTAGGCTTGATTTTGAAACTAAGCAAGTTCTTACTTGTTCTGGTGATTTAGAAATAAAGATGTTGGGCTTACAAAGGCTTGGGAGCTCTAAGGGGTTCAACACCTCTGGTGCACAGCTTAATATCTGCAGGTGAGTGTCATTGGAAACTCTATTTGGGGTCACAGCCAAATGACCAACTATTCCATTTTTCACCCTCATTTTCATCATCAGGTTATTACCCCTTTAAAGATCAGCCCAATAAAATGACTCTCCATAGTTCAGGCCAGTTCCACATGCACCCTCTGTGCCCTGACTTACAGTGCCCATGGTTATCACTGACCAGCTCCTGTGTTTGGCCCCAGACGTTCTCTCAGCGACTTCCACATGAACAAACCTTCTAACCCAATGTGAAATTTGGCCTAAACACTGGCAATTTACAAGTCTACACCAGAGCTTGTCTCTAAAACAGCTAATCCTAAACCCCTTTGGATACAAAACCAGAGTTTTTATCAGCAATCCTCATACAGTAATGGAGCATGTCAAGTAACATGCCAAGAGCAGGTAATTTTCCCTGTACAGACACTGACAGGTCAAAGTCAATTTAGTATTGCAATGTGCACATCTCTTAGACTCATGTCAGAACAATTCTTTCCCAGAATCCTTTTGGATGTGAGTGAAAACTCTAATGAGGCTCTTAGAAGACGGACCCATCAACTGTCATGACATGCCAGCTGTCATTCCTAAGATGCTCAGCCTGTTCAAGATGGAAATTGGAGCTTCCACAGTAGCATTAGCTTTTCCAGATATTTACCCTAGGCTCAGTTTGAACTGAAGTTGGAATATTTTGACAGGGAGCATAAGAAGAAAGAACCCCACTAACCAAAGCCTTGGGTACTCAAGCAGGTCACCCTCAATCTCAGACTCACACAACACCTACACTGTCAGGCAGATAATAAATGTTTATATCTGTTTTATAAAAAAGCATTCAAACAGACAAGCTCTTGGAAATGCTGTAGGTTCTCACAAGTGCCAGCATCAGAATCAGGATCAAACCAAGGTTCTGATGCTGCTTCCCACCTTCACACTGTTCTTGTGGATGTTTTTCTCCATATACATGAAATGCTATGAAGGTACTGTCTGAACATGAGGCTTTTTTTCCTGACAGTTCATCATTCTTTTGGGAAAAAAATTGCTAAGGGAGGTTTAGAAGTCATTTTCTTAGTCACATTGGAGAGCACTGGATGAGAATTTAATTGTTCTCCTGGCCTCCTGTCATTGGCTCTTCCTCAATTTCAGTGGCCAAAAGTTAAACCTATGTCCTGGTTCCCAGCCCAGTGCCCTATAACTTAACATTCTGCTTGGAAAGGTTTAGAAAAGAACTTCTGTCTATTTGGATCCAAGTTCACAGGCAAAATTGTGGACAAGAAGTGGAATCTTATCCCAAAGCATGACTGGTTTTAAATCTTTCCTATATAACATCCTGTAATACACAGCCCTGTGTTATCAAATGTGGAAGTCAGGAGTGATTGAAGGAATAAATTTAAAACCTTTTCTTAATGCTGACAGCATCTGCTGAGATCCAGAACATCCTGAGCACTTCTGCAGACACAAATAAATGCAGTCCTAGAGGCAAAGCATTCCCACGCTTTGGTATCTGATTCCAGATGAGGATTTGTACTATTCATGAGGTTAAATTGAAAGCACCCATGGAAGGACCCACAAAAGCAGCCATGTGAAGGGAATGGGCACTGTATCCCCAAAGTCTTCACTCCTTCTGAAAGGATTTTCTGATTAAGGCACTGTTGTCTGAATGTTAGGCCAAAACCAGCAGAAGTTGTCATCTGCATTTTTAATTATCATGGTTTGTTTCAAAATACATCATATATGGGCCCCACACCCCATAAATGTAGGTCAGTGCTTTAAACTGAGCTCAGTGAACTTGCACCAATTTATATTATCAGAGCAGCTGTCTCACTGAATCCAGATTTCCCCACATGATTTTCCTGCTTTAAACCCTAATCTGCCTCTCTCCCGATATTAACTAGATCAAATCAGCTTAATTTGCTGGTAATGTTAATTCAAGTTCATGCAGCATCTTCTTTTTAAAGTGAGTACAATATTTTACAGTATCTGAAAAATGGCTCAGCTTAGCAAACTGAGGGAAGAAAAATTCTTTAAAAATAATCAAGGGACAACTCTTGAATCCAGATTGCAGCATTACCCAAAGAACATCTGCACACAAATCCTCCTTCAAGGCAAGTGCTTGCACGACAAGCAATTCACCAACAAAAGAATTCCAAAAGTATTTGAAATCTCTTTCTGGCTTCTGCAGTGGAAATCTGCATTCTCCTCTACACACGAGAGCTCAGAGCCCAGACTGTTGTGTTCCGCTGGGCAAGCACTGATCCTGTTCCCTCATTCCACATGCTCTGTGTCACTGTGCAGCATCTCTGTCTCTACCTGCCATCCCTGGTACCTGGCTGGAACACACAAGGGCTGTTCCAGGGCATGAATGAGCCTGGACACCCGTGGAAGCACGGCATCCTTTCAGGTTCATTTCCTGAAACACGTTAATGGCTTTTTTCAGACACTTGATATACGTATTTCGCTAAAGATGTTTAAAGCTAACACCCATATTTAGACCACTTGTGTCTTTTCTAATTTGTTCACGCTCATGTATTGTAACCCTATATATCACATACAGCATTTAATGCCACATTTTGAACTGCAGGAAGCAAATCAGCTTCAGCTCTGTTTTTCATGGTTCAGACATGTCTGAAATATAATGAGAGCAGGGATTTGTCTGCCCTGATTTAATTACTACAATCCAGATAACTCTGTCAATCAATTTTTCTCCTTGTGACTCCTGGCAGGGTGAAAAATGCCTTCATTATGAGGACTGATCATTAGTGGATGTGAAGTTGAGAAGATGATGAAGATGAGTTGTTGGCTCTGGCAGAGAATTGACCCATCAGTGTCATTAAGTGAACTCCAGCAAGCCCAGCGATCCCCATGGGGCAAATCATTGAATTCCTCAGGAGCAAAGGTCTGTGTCTGTCTACACCAAAGCACTTTGAAAAGTACACACATGCAGTTTGCAGCAATCTGATGGATATCCAAACAATTACACAGGCAATAACTGATTCGTCCTTCTCTTTCCACCACAGAAACAACTTTTAAGGTACCATATTTCAGATTCCATTAAATGTGACAATTTAAATAACACCCAGTTACATCCATTGCCCTTTCAACTCCACATAACAAAATTCAGCTCATAGCTGCATCAACCTCCCAAAGCCCAAATGATATATTTCCTACATAAATTAAAAATCTAAATCCATTTCCTTGTAAGTATTGAAGGACAAGACTGAGCCACTCCAAGCACACATTAGGGTGGATTTTTAATCAGTGTTTTTCATCCAGCAGTAAAGACAGTACTAGAAACACCTCACATTTACAACAACCCTGAGTTATAAGTAATTCAATGACAAATGAGCATTATCTGTTCAATGTTTTTTCTAAATTATGCTTTAATTGCAAAAGCTAATTTCACATAATTGACTAATTAATCATTTGAAAAATAAAAATAAGATAGATGCAATGATCACAATGCCAAAAAATTGCTAACAGAGCTACCCACATAGAGAAAATTCTGCTGGAATCAAGGACATAGCCAAGAGACCTACAGACAACTCTGGTGACCAAACTAGGAACCAGAGAAGCACAATGCTGCTTTCAAAATAAGAGCTGAAGCACATCCTGAGGGGATCCAGGCCTGGCTGTGTGCTCAGACCCCAATGTACCTTGGTCCAGCTCTGCAGCTGCAGTTTTTGAGACTGCAGGGTCGTGCAGTCCTTCCAGTCACCAGATCAGCTCCCCTGGCTGTGTTCAACAACCTGATGCCCTGCACAGCAGCATCTGGTGCTGAAAGCTATCCCAACCAAACACCCCTGGTGTTATTATTTATATATTATATTATATTTCGTCTGGAGGACTACAAATATTAACAGAGCTGATTTGATGGCAAGAACTTGGATTTCTAGCACAGGCTCCAAATTCTGGTTTGAAGGGAATTTAAACACGTGCAAATATGGCAAGGTGAAACATGCAAACAACCTTTGGGTACAGAAGTGAACACATCCTTGGGCGTTTCTGTTATTGAAGTTATTGAATCAGGTCTTAAAACTGAGCAAGAATGGAAGGTGTTACTTTGATGGGAAAGGTGCTGGCTGAGCTAATTGATTCAGCAGTGAGACTGGAGCAGCTTTTTAGTGCTGTGAGTCAGAAGAGCTCAGCATTAACTTCACTAAATAGCTGGAACTTTTCCTCCAGCTTACAAAATCTCTGAAGTATTTTTCCATTTTGATGCTTTGGATGTGTTTAACCACTGAAAATGCTCTCAGGCACTGCTGTGACACTGACATCACTCAGGGTCTCGTTCTTCCCTAGCCCCCAGCTCTGAGAAAAGAGCATTAGTTCCTGGACAGGCACTATTTAAAAGAAATTCTCTTTTCACTACAATGGGTCACAGCTGGAACCATAGAGGCTCTGCTCTAATTCATACAAAGGCTATCCAGGACATGCTAGCCAGACTAACTATTGATAGTGTTTACTGAAATAATGAGGGGACTTGTATCAATGAGGCATCCACAGCCTTAGTAAATCACAACGTAAGAAAAAGTGCTTTCTCAAATATTGTGAAAGCATAATAAAAATGAAGGAAGGGAGGGAAAAAGCAGAGCCATAGAAAAGTGACAGTTAAATCTTCATTTTGTCATTTCATGTAAATCTTCAACATGACAGGAACTGGGATTTCCACAGCTCAGAGCTTTGCTGTGGCAAACACTCCTATCAGGGAATTCTCCTTCACTCCTGACCACTCCTGCCATATAAGAGGGCAGGGTGGAAAATTACTTTAAAAAGTCAAATTTTGTTTTCTTTCCAACCTCCCTTAACTAATGTGGGTTCTTAACCAATTTTCTTCACACTTTCCAAAGCAAGTGGCATTTTGGCTGAAGGTAAGTATAAAAGGCTTGGCCCCAAAATATTTTCTTTCCAGAAAGCTCAAAAAGCACAGAAATGTTCCTTCCCTAAGTGAGCCTGACATTTGGCCTCATGACCTATGTCCCTTCCAGCTGTCCACTCTGCACCTTTCTGTAGGTAAAATAATAGACAAAAAATAACCTGACAGTGAAATGAAAAACAGTTCAAAAATTAAATTCCAAAGGGAACTAATCCTGAAACCTGAACATGGAGCTGTGACTCTTAGGCCCAGGCTCCATAAGCAGTTCCATGGAAATCAGCAAGGCATTTAGGATCAGCACCCCAAGGGACTTACACAACACAAAATTTGGGAGAATGTTGACTTCAGGAAAATGCAGGAGTGGGGAGTAACGACATGGCAGAGGTGTGATACTTCGTGGAGTGTGTGAAAGAAAGAAAAACTGGCCAAATTGACCATTCCTGGGATTCAATCAAGACAACAGGTGCCTTCCCTATTTCCGCTTGCTTAAATAACTTGGATATCCAAACGTGTGGCTGCAATTTGAGATAGCATGCTTAAAAGCTGTTCCCTAAATCATTCATGAACTAGAAAGATCAGAACCAAGAGATTCTTAAAGCAAGCCAGTAATCTTAGTAATCATGAAAACTACATATAATTCAATATATTTACATTAAACAAGTCAACCAAGATAGAGCCATTGAGCTCGGAGCACATGGTGATGCTTCAGGAAGCAGTTGTGATGGTGGCTCAGATTTACCCATGGTGTCATTCCAGCCATTTCAGTGAAGTTACAGTGGTGATGAGCACAGCTCATTTCTGAAGGCACAAAGCCAGTAAGTAGTCTGCAGTGGGATTCTGATAAATGCTGCCATCTGCAAAATGTTATATCAAATGCAGGGCAGAAACAGATGGAAAAGCTTTTCAATCCAGAGTACCAACTTAAAATAAACATCCTTAAATGTATCTGTTCCTTCAATGGGTATTGAAGAACAGGAAAAATAAATGAATGAAATTAAGGAGGCTTATAAATTCTTTTTTTCACAGTGACCAAAGTAAAACCTCTTGAGCTTACATAAATCTTCCTCATGCAGGGATCAAAAGCTTCTTGTTTTCAGGACAAAATGAGCATGTAAGTCATAATGGTTCCTGAAGATAAAAACCACATGTGTGCCCATTCTGGTTTGTTCTGATGAGAACCCCATTTTCCACCTAGTCATCTTCACCTCAGTTTCCAAATACCCGAGTTATTGCCATCCTCTTTACAGTGGCTGCAAAATTTCTCTCCTGAGGCATCACCAAGATCTCTTGGTGTTCGAGGTTGGCCATTAAGGACTACAAGGCTTCTTTCTTTCCACCGGGATACCCTAGATATGCTGCTTCTCTAAACCAGGAGCCCAGGTCTGAACAGCAGAGTTTCTGTTGGTCATAGCAGATATCAGCTCCTAAGTATGGGAAATGGTAGAAGATCCAAGGCTCAGTCCAGCAGGCTCTTTGAACAAGAGCAGGGAGGAAATATGCTGCCAAATGAGAAATGGCTCTGCTTTTTTCTTTGTCAAATACTAAGGGAAGACTTTGTGTACATAGATTGGAGTCAGCTTTGAGCCCAGGAGAGCAAGCAAGCAAATATCAACTATCCCTGGTTTCCAAAACAAACTTTGAGTTTGGTTGCCCTTCATTATAAGACACCTTTTTGCCTATAAAGTCAGGATCGTTTTGTTTAAGAGCTGCACGTCTCAGAATGCAAAATAAATGGCTACAGTCACAATGCTGAAAGGATTGACTCGGAAAATTGCAAATTGAATGAGGAGAATTACTTTGGCTAGACACACACGTCATTAAGAATTATTGGCACAGGGGTTTCAGCAGCGCTGGATGCCTGAATGAGAGAATTTCAAGCTTAGAGGAGACAGATTTAAAAGGCTTTAAGATAGACTAAATACACTGCAGATTGCTTTATCTGGCAAATCAGCGTGCCATGGAAACATGCAACACACAATGAAACATATGTAACCAAGCCTAATTTTATGGAAACATTTAGGAAGGTAGTTTGGACATGCTTTCAAAGAGGTGGAACTGAGCTGAAGAACAGATGTGGTTTTTTACCTAGCAAATTGTATTCTCAGGATTTAGGAGATAATGAACTGATGGTTGGCATTTGAATCAGCAAGTCTTAAACTCTCCCAAAAGAAAATAGGATGTTTTTCTCCTCAGCCCTCTCCAGCAACTTTCTCCCTGTGCCATTTGCAAAAAGAAATCTCAGGAAAAATCTTCATTCAGTGTAAAATTGGTGTCACTCCAGAGCAGTGATCTGTGCTGATTTGAACCAGCTGAGGGTCTGGTTCCTGCTTTTCTGAAATAACCTTGAGGCTTTTGTTATTACAGCTGTATTTTGGGGCTATCTTTGTGCTCATGTTGTTCAGGCTGGGCAGTGGGACAGCACAGAGAATCTGGGGTGTAATGGAACTGCACTGAAATAAACAGGAAACTATTTTCAAATTATGACCCAGAGGCATCCAGACCAATGCCTGAATCAATGGACTCACACCTCAGAAGCAGCAGGAAAGAAAGCAGGGACAGCTTCAGTGAGTATCTCCAGTGGTTTACGCTTGTATTTATCTCTCCTCATGATTAGTACTTTTCCTTCTCTGCAAATTCTGGCATAAATAGGAGTGACTTCACAGAAACCAGTGGCAACATCTGCAGTTACATGAAATGTGAATCCAAGAGGCCAGGACAGAGAAGCAAAAGGAAGTGTGAGAGCTAAAGACAACAAGCAGGTCTGGGTACGGAGCATTCTTGGAAGCTTCTCCTTCAGTTTCCCTACAGACTCACATCCCAGCAAGTCCCTCACTGCAGAACATCAGATCTCTTTTTGAAGTCACAACAGCACCAGTAACAGGCTGCAACTTTCTGAACCCTCTCAGCTCCTCTTCCTAAAATTCTCAAAACTATCCTTTTTTGTTTCCTGCATTCTTCCCCAACATCTAATAAACATCTCCAGCTCTCCTTCTCTGAAGGGCAAAACTTTTGGTACACTGTCACACATCAGAGATATTCTTCCATGCTAGGAATACTAATGGAAAAAACTGTCTCTTGGAGGAAACCAGTGTAGGCCAAATTTTGCTTTCTATTACACCACCATTACTCAAGCTTTTCCATCCTGAAACTGTTTCCTTCATCTTGGCATTTAATATGCTGCTTCCTTTTTAAAAATGTCAGCAGAAGGTGAGAATGGCCCCTTGGACAAGTGCTCATGAACATCCACGGCCGCCAAGCATCTGCTCAGGCTGAGAACTGTTGTGTATCTGCATTGCAAATGCAGAAGAACACATTTATTCTGCTGTAACTAAAAAACGGAAGCTGGTTCTGCAGATTCCTCCCACTCCTCCTGGTGCTTGTTTCCATCCATAACATTTTTTCCAGTAAGCACCTGCCTGACTCCTATTTAATACATCCACAGCTGCAGTTTCCATAGCTGCCTTTTAACAGCACAGTCCAAAATGAATCATTCTCTCTGTGAGGAAATTTCTCCAAAACGCTTTTCCTTTCTCATCTCTTCCTTAATCATCTCTGGATGCCCATTATTTTGAGAAGGTATATGATTAAATTCCCATTAGAAGATGACACCACCCACTCAGAGCCAAATTGATTGTCATGGCACTAAGTTGTCTGGTCCTTGTTTCAGTAGCCAGGCTCTTAGAGCTCTCCACATTTCCATCTCTCATGAGCCAACACTGACATTTCTGCTACAGCTCCTTTATGGAAAAGTATATTCTGTCAAAAAATGCTTTGGATTAAGCCATGGTTTGACCTCAGCCAGCAAAAGCCCCACACAGCCCCTCACACAAGCACAAGCTGTGTTTTGTCAGGCTCCTTCAACTAGTGTAGAATATTAATCCTGTCAAGTATTTTAAAATATTCTGCCAACAAACCTCGATCTTTTCAAGAGGAAAAAGCAGTGCATGGCAAGATTCTTTGTGTTGAAATTTATTTTTGCTATGTGAGATCATCAGCTCATCCTCAGCAGTTGGTATTTCTTCCCTGTGTTTTTGAGAAACCCAACAATAAACATTGATCAGATACTCAGGTGGAGGAATTCCTCCCTGTTCCCTTCAATCTCACATTGCACCTTTCCATTCTCAGCTGGTCAGGAAACTTCTACATCACTTAAACACACACACAAATCCATGGGGCTGGATGGGATCCACCCAGGGGAAGTGTGGGAGCTGGCAGGAATGTTCACAGAGCCACTCACAATCATTTGTCAGCAGTCCTGGCCAACTGAGGAGGTCCCAGCTGACTGGAACTGCTCAGGTAACCTTCTCTGGAGGCATTTAAAAGTTCTGCAGATGTGGTAGGAAAATGGTTTAGTGGTGAACCTGGCAGCTTTGATCGGACTCAGTGACCTGAAAGGTCTTTTCCAGCTGAACCAAATCCATTAATTCTGTAAGGAGATAACACAAGATCTCAGAATACGGTTTCACTTGGTTCTCTCTCCACTTTGAAGAACTGCCTGTGTTACTCTATGCAAAGGGAGAAATTAGAGAAGAAACCAGGCAAAAAATGAATCAAAAATTAAGAGTTTGGCATGGAGATTTCTCCCAATCAGCTGTACCCATTTCTCACACATGCCACACGTTTCCTTAGGAATGTCTGAAATTTCAGTGATGTGAAGTGTTCACTAGGGACACATGTTTACCCAGGAAGGAAAACAGGACCATATTAATGGCAACATCCTCTTATTTACATCAATGCCCAGCACTGGAAAATAGAGAAAAGAAGGAGCATACACAGGCAAACAATTTGTCCAGTAATTAAAAATCCAGTCAGTAACTACAGCAAACTCATCACCATGGTAATAAATCATTTATATAGATTTGCATCCAGGTACCACTGTGAGATATTTTTTTTCCAGTCTTAAAAAGCTCCTTAAGGAGATTTGTCAAGGACAGAGATTCCTCTTTAGTAGTTGTGCTTCCTGCACTGCAACCTTCTGGAGTGGTTGAACCAGAGGAGATGAACAGACAGCCCCCACAAGAACATTTGTTCCTGCCTTGCTTATGGAGGGCTTGATGCCAATGGCAGGGATAGAAAGGTCATGGCTCCTCTCAGAGCTTCCAGTAACACAGTTCTTCTGTGGGGAAAAAGGTATGATGAACCAAATTATGCTCTCCTATTAAAAATTTATTTTCCCCAAAACAATAAGACTTCATTAAAAGACATATGGCAGAAAGACCACAAATGCTTCAGTTTCAGGGTTGAAAAATATTAATATAAGCTATGGAAAAAGTGTTACAGTATTAATCTGAGTTTTAAGTGCTATATAAATACCATAGTCACTTCCAGCTACAGTGGGTTTGATCCTTAAACCTGGAGGTGAAAGATCACCACTCAAGGCGTTAAAGTTTTTAAAAAAATATTAGATCAGAAGTCAAAAATCAGAGGTCCCGATACAACTACCTGCAATTCAAATCACATAAAAGCAAAAAAGAATGGCCAGGAGCAGGAAATCAGGAAGGTGATACGTGAAATCTCAGTCCCAATTGATGTAGATTCTAAAGTGCTCTTCCATATTGAAACAGCTGAAGTTGGGAATGCAAACAAAACCATTCTAGTAAAAATATTTCACATACTTAAAAGGATTGCCATGTGAATTTACAGAACTTCGCTTTCCAAATCATTTTCTTAGGTATTTTCTCCCCTCAGCTGAAATAACAACAATGAGCTACTCTCACTAGTCCTTTCCTGTAGCCTTCCCCCAATCAAAGCAAATTAGCAGAAGAAACAATATGGAAAGAACAAGGCCATGGCCACAGGGATACTTTGAGGCTTCCTCTTGCTGAAATGAGCACCTCATCTGGCTGTGCTTTATTCCCTCTAGAGGAATAGCAGAAATGAGAGGGAAGTGCAAGATAGTGAACTCCTGTTAACTGGCACAATGTGCTCTGCACTGGGAGAGTGTCCCAGACCTCCCTTCCACCAGACCTCGGCACAACACGAGCCACCAGGACAGGCTGCCTCCCCTTGTGCTCTGCCTTTTCAAAGCAAACGCTGCTCAAAACATGCATGTTTTAAAAAGGGTGTGCTCCCTTCACAGAAATGTTTTGGCACATGGATTTGGGCCAGAATCAACACAGATGAGTCTCCTGAGTTTTCTGCCTTAAGAATTGTCACACACATGGCAAATGCTGTCAATCTGCTCGTGAACATCACTCCCTGCTCTCCCCCTTGGTGCCGTGGTTAAACCAGCATGTAAATATAGAGCACAGAGTGTCTCAAGTAGAAAGGGACCCATAAAGATCATCATGTTCAACTCCCTGCTCCTCTCAGAACCACCTACAGCTAAACCAGAGAGCAGCTACCTGCTCAGTGAAGAACCTTTTCTTAATGTCCAACCTGAGCTTTCCTGATGTAGTCTCAATCCATTTTCATGTGCCCATGATTAAGATTTCAGCATCAAGCCCTGCTCTAGATTTGCCCAAAGTTTGAGGGAAAGGATTGTGTTTCATCACTGAATAGTGCATCATCAAAGACAGCAGAAAATGAACAAACAAGGGGCAGACACTGAAATTCTATTGGGAACAGACTAGAGCTACAGGAAGCTTTTTGGAAAACAGCATTTTCCCCTTTGGTTTCTTTGGGCCTGGTATAAGATCAGCACTCCCAGAGCAGCATATCCATTTCAGTGGCTAAGGAGAGATTTCTCCACATCACCAGTGGGCACACAAACATACAACAGAGCAGTAGCTGTACTAGAGAAATCAGAAATGCGAGAAACAAATCAGGATAACAAAGAACAGCTCCCCAGATGATTGGTCCTGGCCTGGTGACCATGTCTGTCTGCCAAAATACAAGTTCTTCTCATTTTCTAGATGGATCAGTCCAGGGTAAAGCAGCTGACAGCTCAGCTCTTTGTTCCTTTTGGGAGCAAAAGGTGCCCTGCATCTTCACCAAAGGAAGCTAGTGGATCCTGCAAGCAGCAAGATCTATTGTGAGTTGTAGCCTGTAAAAATTTCTCCCTTAGGGTAATGTCAGGTGCCAGTACAGCTCCATGACAGTAATTCTGGAGATAGTGTGGCTCTTGCAGCCATGATGAGTAAATAGTGGCAGCCCAAGAGCTCGTGGTATTGATTTTTGTGATAAATCTGCCCTTGTCCTCTGTGCCTCACTCTGACAAAGATGTGTGCCAGCTTTTGCCAAGCCTGGATAGTGATTTTTCTGGAAGCAGCCACCTCAGATGAACATCACTGCCAAACCACAATTAGCCAGAGGCATTGTCAGATTCTCAGCAGCTTTCTCTTAAAACAGAGTATGTCAAAAGAAAACTGGCCAAAGAGGCAATCTCCACAACCATGGAAAAACATTCCCAGGAAGAGACATTCCCTGGCTTCCTCTACAGGTACATTGCTGAAGTAGCACCATGATCTTATTCCCATTCACAAGGAGCCCTGCAGGTCTTTCTCCCAGATGAGGTATTACCTTATCCTGCTTTGATTCCACCCTTGGTGATGGCTGTCATGTCATGCCCAAGGAAACCAAAGGGGAGGATTCTGCTTTCAAACAACTTTCCCAGAGCTGCAGACTTTGCCAGAGTTGTGTCATGGAGCTCCTGGGATAGAACAGGAGCCCCTGCATTTATACACATCTTGGTGGTTTGAAGCATTCCACACCTGCACAATGAAAATGAACTTAGCTTGTATCAGCTTCTGTGGGATTGTGGATGTCTATTCCCATTTCCTGTTCTTGGGTTCCACTGATGGATATTAGGTACTGTGCAGGGCAGAAGGAAAAGCAAATGCAAATAAAGGAAGAGCTTTGTATACATCCCCAAAAGAGCAGACAGAAAAGGTCAGACAACACATATTAAAAACAAATAGCTGGAAAAATAAACAGGATGCCTTGAAAATAAACCAGATGGGTTAGAAGGGACAGGAAGAATCTAAAAAGAAAAAAAAAAAAAGGTAATGAAAGGGAATGTAGGAGAACATGGCAGAGCAAGACTGTTCCAACAGGAAACTCAGCTCTAGCAGAAAGCACTAACACACCTCTACAGAGGAAAAGTCAGTTGCACAGAAATAATAAAGGCAAAACAAATAAGGCCATAAATTCACTCAGGGGTCCAAGATTCCTTAGAGGAGCAGTGGAGAAACATTCTATAAACCAAAGATGCTGTCTTCACAAATCCTGATCCAGGAGGACTTGGGGATTTCTGTTTCTCACCATTTCTGTTTGTCTCCTCCATGTCCCAAGCCATCTGCATTGCCATATTTATTTGACAAGGTGTGTATATACAGCAACCTCTCTGGGTCACTGAATACAAGGCAGAGCTGGTTTCCCATGAAACCTTTTACAAGAACTAGAAGATTTTGAAGAAATATGACAGCTTGAACAAAAAATGTTGCTTTGTGTCAGATATGGAGGTAACTGAAGAAGTTGCAATCCCAAAGCTGAAATAACACTCCATGGGACTAAATCTCCCATTGTCCTGTCCCTAGTAAAACACACAGCCTGCTCTCTGCTCTGGGACCTGTATCCATCGACCTGTCTCAGAGAATTTTAAAAGGCCTTGCTGTCATTTCCTATTGGAAAATAAATACACTTCAAGACCCCAGAATCTTTTGCTAAACAGAATGGTTGTTTTCCCAGTCCAAGAGCAATACTCTCCTCTCTGCTAAATTCTGTCCCGCTTTGGAACCCCACGGCTTGTTCTCTGGATGTTGATTTTAAACCAGCTTTCATGGGCAGCTGCAATAAATAAACCCCTCAGCTGGTTTTCCATTCCACAGGGGGTGGGAGGGACAGGTCAGGTCCCACCCTGTAGAGATCCTGCTCCAGCAGAGCCAGGCACTCCGAGCTGCATGTGAACCCCTCAGATCTCAGCTGAGCTGCACGCTGCCACACCAGGGCATGAAAACTTCCATATGCCTGAGCTGGATGCCTTCCCTAAATTCATGACACACATTAGCCAGGGCAGCTGATGAGAGTGTGATGAGGTGAAGAGGCACTGAGACAGGAGTAAGAGATCTCCAATGCTGCTGTAAACCAAAAATGACTGGTAGGTCCTGCAGTGAAGTCAAAGGAAGAGAAGGGAGTCTGTATTATCAACAGAAAGCTGGAGTTTAATAAATTAAACCTGTCAGAGCCTAACCATGCTGGTAATCATCCTGAAGTGTATTTTAATGTTAACATCTGTATTGTTTGCATGTCTTTAACATAAAGCTATAGTTCAGCTAGAGGTTTATGGCAGAATTGTTACTTTCTGATTGTTTTATTTAGTTTATTTGCAGGCTGCAAAACAGTAAAATCTTTCAAGAAGAAAAAAGCTATGAGATTATGAAAAATCTCCATGCTTTTAAAAATGTATTTTATAAATGAATAAAAGGCAAAAATGTAATATACCTAAGTAAAAGTAGAAGGTCAATGTTGGATGAAAGGCAGTAATTTTGCTCCACATTGCACAAAGACTCACACAGAATTTGGAACATGCTAGACATGAAGTTACTGAGATCATCCTTTTCTGCAAAAACCTGTTTCGTGGGGCAGTACCCAACAGGAAGGTCCAGTTGTGAGAATTCCTGAGCTAGCAATCTAACAAGACTCTGAGCTAAAGGGTTTAAGCATTTATTATAAAGAAATATCCATGATCAAGCTGAGGTAATAATTTTTAAGTGACCTGAACTAGATTTTGTCCATGTTTGATACATGATGAATTGACACACGACAGAAATAGAAACATATTAACCCCAAAAATCTAATCAAAATTATATATTGCTTTTGGTGAGAAGTGGATTTAAGGGCTCACAATCACCAGGAAAATAGAACAACAGAAATACACTGCTCTTTTCCTTTCCTATAAACTTATATGGAGCAAATTGAAAAATAGAACAGCCATAGCACACCAGGAACCAATGGTTTGAATCATGCTCTGAAATAATTCTGGAAAATGCCCCAGTCCAAACCAGTTAATCTAAAAGGAGAAAATCTCTAGTGACTTCAAGTAGTACTCAAATAAGTTATTTGAATTAGCTGAGATACCATTTATAAAGTGTCTGTCTTCATGCTATAAAAGCATCACCATTTCAAAATTCAGACAAGAATTGGAGATGTGAGATCTGCAACTTCCTTTCCAATCTTCTTTGCTTGTGGTCTTGGGGACTAACCCACATAAATATGAATATAATTAGATATTTAGAAATAGCAAAGAGAGTTCATTTGTTACAGAAATCTACAAAGAACAAGAAAGGGTTTTATAATCCAGTTTTGGATTTTAAATTGGATTCTTCACTGTCTGAAGTCTGTTAGTCATTATTCCCTGGGTGCAGTGCTTGAATTGACGTCTGCAAGGGTTTGTGTATGTATATGCCTCTAAGAAAACATTCTGAATAGTGAGATTTCCCCAGGGAGTGCTGACACAAATAAAGGACACAACATATTTTATCTATTAGAAACACTTCAGGCTTTTAAGTAGTGCCAAAACCCACAATTAAATCAATATTAGACCCATAAGAAGAGATGATTCAGAAAAAGTTCTTCCCAGTAATGCACAGGTGGGTATTTGCATTGTGGGAACAAGCCAAATGGAAATTATTTTAACTCTGAACATGCAGAATGTTTCCTGGGACTGACAATGATCCAAAGCTATCTTATTCCAAAATTACTGCCCAGTTCCAGAAACTCTTAGGTGAAAGTAACTCCTTCCCAAAATGAAGATTTGTAATAGAGAAAAATGCAGTGAAATCATGTTCTGATCATGTGTGTTCTAGTGTTATTCAGAAGACACATGTGCAAGCATCTTAGCTCCAGAGAAATCAGGGATCTACAAAAAGTATCTTGAGAAATCCACCTTTTTCTTTAACAGATGGGATTCTTTTCTATACAACTTTTTCCCTTTTTGTCTAATTTCCACATTTCACTTTCCAGCTTTTCACTTTGAGTTTTGACCACTTTTGTGACAATTTTCTTTTTCATTCTGGCCATGAAGGTGTCCAGAAGACTGGGTTTAGTATTGTAGGAAAAGCACCTGAGTGCTCTTGTGCCCATGGTAAAACACCTTTGAGACAGCATTTGGCATTCTATGGAAAAATTATGCGATCTCAGTGATTTCTGAGAAAGGGAAAATGAAGAAATGACTTGTCATTATTATCTGAAGTATAGCACCTACTACATTAGTCAACACTGTCCCAACTCCCCTTCCCAGCTTGAGCTGTTGCAAATGTTAGTCTGCAGCTCTCTGCAGCCAGGCTTGTCAGTGCTAAAAGGCAACTGTGCTCATTCTTTTGTTCAAAGAACAACAGATGTCACCAATGATCCCATATCTGTGCATCAGCTCCTAAAAGCAGGTGCATTTATTTTTTCCTGCACTTACAATGATACATCCAAGCATGCAGGAACTGGAAAAAAAGCCTCTTGCAAATTTTACCGATTTAGATAAATCCTGCTCCTTCAAAGAACTGAAGGAAGTAGCTTGTGCATAAAGACATTATGGAAGAGGCTGCTGAACAAATTCCTGTCTCTAGCAGGACAAGGCACAGATCAGTCTTGGCTTTGTTCTGAGAACAATTTGCATCATTACTTGCTCTGAAATCGCGTGTGTCCCTTGGTACAGACGTCTGCACGCGTCCCTTATCTCTGACTTGTTCTTCCACTCATCTGACACAGAAATTTCCAGCATGCTGGAAGACTTCTGCAGTGCCAACGAGCCTTGCTTCTGATCCATTTTCCCATCTGGCTAGCTGCAATTTTGGCTTATCCATTTTCTCCCACTCATAGAAAAAATACCCAATTGTTTCCTTGTTTTGCTGTGGAAGTGCAGAGTTCCAGGTATGAGCTGCAGCTATAAAAGCACAGCCAGCAGAGACCAACCAGGCAGGGGAGAGAGCTGACATGAGGACAAGTCTCACTGTGGACCTTGATCCTTCCCCTTCCATGGAACAGAAAAGACACACAAAAATTAAACAACTCTTGTTTTGACCTCCACAATGGTATTTAATGTGCCTGTTCACTGAAACTGTTTGTGTTTGTTCCTCAAACTGTTTTTAATCAGTATTTAGTTTGGAAATGTTTGCACAGAAGACATCTGGAAGAACAAGAAGGGCCAGTCCAGGGGTCTGTGCATGTCACAGCACTTGTCTATGGATTGGTCTATCAAATCAAGTTGTGAAATGGTAGTTTATGTTCCATTAAAAAGAGGTGGGGATAATTAAAAGCAAAACAACAGAAGAACAAACAGCAGAAACAGATGTTTTCCAGATTTCCTTGACAAATTAATGAAATATTTAAAGCCCTATACTCTCCTTCACATCGCTGGTTATTTGCAAATATTTCACAAAGGCCAAGTTTCCCAGCATCCTAAGCAAACCAGGGTCTGTAAATATGAAAGCACTATTAGAGAAGGTGAAATATCTACAGCCAACTCACAGGCAGCCCCCAGGAGACTCAGAGAAGGCAAAAACACCCACCAGAAACCCCATCTTTACTACATTTACTTTTCATCTTGTCCCAGCATTCCTTATGCACCCAACTCCAAAATTAAATGGATATTATGGGCACACAAATATTTTACCAACTTAAAAATAAATTTGAAAGCAATCCTTTCATTTCTGTATCCTTCAAATGTAAAACAGCTTCTTGTTTCTGTGCATCTGAATTATTAATAAGATTAGGGGTTAGACTCCATGGATTTCATTAATTAAATCAACTTTAAATATACATATACAAATAATAACATTCTTGTCATCAGTTTGGCATCCTCAAAGGAGAGACAGACAAGATTGCCTTGGAAATTTTACCTTCTCCCTTGCTTTAATTTAAAGTATTTCTTTGTATGGCAAATGGAGATTACAGTGGAAGAGAGGTTTAGAGGCTGCAGGTAGAAGTCCAAATTTCCAGATTTAGCTGAACAAGTTTATTTTAACATTCCTCTTCCTGTGCTGTATTTTCAGCTGGGTATGCTGGAAAATCTGGTGCTCAGATTCCATTGGCATCCAGATCCCACTTTGATTCAGTTGTGATCTTTACCATTCCTTCCTGTCTTGCTGCAAATGTTTCTGAATGGTAATAAAAATGTAGACAGATTGAAGGACTAAAGAACTGCAAAGGATATATGCACAGAAGAGAGAAAGTTTCAGAGGGAAAGAAATGTAACCATATTCTAAAATACCTCAGGAATAAGGAATTCTATGCAAAGGAATTTTGCCATCATTCTCTATAACATTTTCCCATTGATTCCAATGGAGATGCAGAAGTGTGCCATGAAAACACAGCTTTGGGAATAATTCCCAGCCTTGGAACAAAATACACAGCACAAAGCAGTTTCAAATTAGGGCGACAAATTAGGAAAACGTTCTTAATAGAAAAGAGAAAGACAGCAAAAATCCCCAAGGGATAAGGCATCATCAGTGCACAAAGCAGAGAAGGGATATACACAGAAATAATTTCAATAATCCGCCAGTACAGGGCTCCAGACCAACCTGCTCCAGATCTACCAGTTGCCTTTCACTCTTGGATATTAAATTCTAATATATAGGTACTCACAGGAGCCATAGCAAACAACCCATCCAAAAGAGTTCTGGGGTTTTTGTGTTAAAATGACAGAGATCTTTGAAAACCAAATGGAATCATATGGATGTATAAGGCCAAGTAGCAGTAAAGGCAAGCTGGTGCCTCAAAAGAATTGGTGTGGGACATGTGAAGAGATGATGAAAAGCAGGATGAACAATTAAGGCTGATTTATAACGTGTGACAACCATAAATGGCTCTGCATTGGGGCAAATCTGAAGCAGCAATGAACAGAGATGATACAGGAGACAAACAGGAATGTGTGCATGAAAAGCCATGGATCACATAGAGCCCAGACTGTGCTGGGATGAGGGCTCATTTGAAATGCAGGGAAATAGGATACATAAACTAGAAATGCAGTTGTGTTTTGTTTGGGGGTCTTGTTTATTTGTTCTGCATTTGAGAACAAATTGGGCTGCAAAAAGAGATTATATGACTGTGGTTTGGACCTCATTCTAAATACAAATCAGCCACAAAATGGGTATAAACAAAACCTGCACGTTCATGAATCAAATTCTAGGATGCTTCTTTGCCAACAGCAGGAGGAGCTTTTATTTAATTGACCTCCTCCTTCTCTTCCTCAGAATCTTGGGGCATCTTTTCTCTCCAACACTGCCTAAAAGCAGCGAATCCTATAACACCAGATGGGAATCCTAGAATCACTCTAGGGAACCTTGCAGTGCTATTTTTAATTTGCAGGGCTTGCTACCTCACAGTCCTACAAGACTTGCCAGGTCAAGTTCATTCACCATTCTGTCACATGAAAACCTAAACCACCTCATCAATATATGGCACAGGTAATGCTTTAGGAATGTGCTGCCACAAGGACACTGTGAGTATCAAGGTACTGCCGATATAATTTTCCATAATTACTAATTTTGTAGTGTGACACAGCCTCTAAATATCCCTGTATTGCAGGAGCACATGTGCACATGCAGGTAGATGAGATGTTCAATAACAAAGAGATTTCTGCACAAAGCCAGTGTATTTTCCCTGCATGACATCCATGTCTGGCACTGCCAGCAGTGTCAGGAAATTCTAGACAAAGACCAGACTCTGGTCTACTGTTTATAGGCACTAGAAAAGAAGGATTAATCTTCTGATTGCAACTGGCAGAGAAATTTTGCTTCATTCTTTGTTAGGCTTCTTTTCCACTTGGAAATGATCTGGAACAGTGCAGTGGATATAGCCAAGGGAATGCCTGTGTTTACATTTGTAGCTGTTCTTGGGCACATACAGCAATAAATTACTCTAATTTAAAGAGCAGCTTTCTGACAACTTCAGAATTATGATTTAGCTTTACAAAGGAAACATATGAACATGATGCTTCCCATGGTAAATCAGCCAAAACTTCATCTCTTTTTGCATGAGGACCCTGCCTGACACAGCTATGCATAGATCCTTATATGGCTTGAGAATGAAGAGGAATTTCAGCCTCTATTTTTAGCTGTGCCATAGTTATACCTTTTTGCCTCTTATTTTAATTTTGCAGTCGTGTCACCAGAGCTCAGCTCCTTGCAGTGACGACCTTTCCTCAAGGATCTCAAACATCATCTGACTAAACCTTCCAGGGAAGAATTTTTCTGGGAGAAAAGAGAAATATTAGACAAGGTCTACAGAAGAGTAAAGGAAGGTCATAAAGAACCAGTGCTCATGGACACACACAGGCTTTAGGTTCGTTTGGAGCCAGGGTGCATTTGTTTTGAACTCAGCATTAGTATAGGCTGAAACCCAGGACTTATATGTTCCCAAAAGACACACAGCTCATTTGCTAATACAAATAATTTTATAACTCTTCTTCACAATATTATGAATATACACTAAATACACAAAGACAAAATTATCCAAGAAAAGGTGAAGAAGCAGCAGAATATGCAGAGGAAAGAGGCTTTTCTGTACTGTCCTGTTTCCTTTTTTCAGTCCACTTTAGTAATTTTAAAAACAGTCTCAAACAGGCCACAAGCTATTACAGCACCTTTTTATACCACCTTAGAAACCAATGTAAGAAACACATTTTCAGAACAAAATCTACCTAGCAAGTAATTTTGTGTTTAGGCATTAAGAGAAAGAAAAGGTCTATTAGATATTAAACCTCCAGGCATGGAGTCATTCAAGAGGAAACATTCAGAGAACCCTGTATTCCACCTCACCATAGATGCTTAATTCTTACTGGTGAACAGTCTCCCTTGGATGCTTTCTCACAGCTTTCTCACTACAATGAAAAACAGACGCTCATGAATTTACAGTGACACCCAAGATGTCTCTATTACTAATCAGTGAGAAATACTTCCAAATACACATTTGGTATAAATTTAATAATACAAATATTGTTAGATTAGAAAAAAAAAGCCTCCTATAAAAATACTGAATTACATTTCTAAGTGAGTCACAGTTTACATCTGAGTATACAGTTTGGGGTGACTCGAGGGTCTCTTCTTTTCACAAATGCTCAGCTTCAATTTTCTGAAAACCAGGCCTGGATGTGCTGTGGGAAAATGAGCATTCACAAATGGAGGCATCCCAAAGCAACAGGAACTTCAGAACGTGCTGGGCACTGCACAGTCCATACAGTGGTAGACTGATCAGACTGATTGCTGGAACATGACTCCCAAAAGTAAAATGAAGAACTAATGCTGCTCTTCAGCCCAGGATCTTCTGGACTGCACAGATCAGTGCACAACTCACACTCAGGTGCAAGCACTGAGAGTTCACAAGCAGAAATTCTGTATGCAAATTAGTCCCTGGCCAAGCCATTTTGCTCCTTTTTCCACACTCTCTGCTCATAGGCATAGAAAGTCTCAGTGGAAGTGGTGGAGAATCCCATCTGGGTATCTCATTCTGATATGAACATCTCTAAAGAAGACAGTGCTTAATAGTCACCCTCTCCTATTCATCCTCTGGGATGACTTTAGGAGCGTCTGAGCAGTCAGGATACAAACAGGTCTCCATCAACACCCTCCAAACCAGTGGTGCTTTAGTGTACAATTCTACCAGGCCTGCCTCTAAATGTGTAACTACAATCAGCTCTTGGATATTATCTAATGCCATTGACCACCATGCTTCAGTTTCTCAGGATGACTATTTCTGGATTCAGCCCTTAGTAAGACTCCAATTCTGATCTCCATTTCCCAACCAAGACTTTTCTATGTCCCAGTACTGGTCTTGTTTTCTTCATTTCTTGCCCGGATCCAGTGTCAGAGACCACCACTGAAACACATCCACCATTGGAAATCTGGTGTTCCATCAGACTGAGTGGAAATTATCCAGCAAATAACAGCAGCCTGTTAACCACAGCAAAAGCGTGGCTTTCTGCACTATTCCTCCTTATTTCTGTTCCTCCTCATGTGGGATTGGTGGCTTATTCAGCCTTTTATGTAATCCAACATTCAGTTTCTGTGTAGACTCAGTTTTGTCTGCATTCAGCACAGCTCATTTTTCATCATTTCCTCACTGGAGATTAGGATGCTGAAGAATACATGTCAATCAAATGACCTACTTTTTTTTAAGATAGAAACTCCTAAGGGTGAAGTGCAAAACTCCAGTTTAATTAGCAGGCTTGCAGAGCTCTGTGATGAGGCTTCAAGGGGATGGGGGGAAAGGGAGCCCTTGTTTCTTGCCTCTGTCTAGACAGTGGCATTGAATCTTTTCCAAAAGCCTGGTCCTCAGCAGCCTCTTCACCGACACTTAGTTGAATGAGAATTTTGCCATGGCCCTGTCAGTGTTTCCCCTGCTATATAAGAATTATAAAAAAAGGTGTTTGCTCAACATGCTGCACAAGGCATATGGCTGAGATGCAGTTAAAGCTACAACAAACACAGAAAGCTGCTCCACAGATCAGAACTCCCTGTTCTACAGCTCTACCTGCACATTTACTGCACCTAGACACACACACAGAGCCCCAAAACATGGAAGTAAACACCGGTCTGCTATTCCAGGTAACTTTAACAAGATGGTCTTTCACCTTTAAATATTCATAAGGCCAGTGGGAAATGTCAATTTCTTTCATATGCTTGTCTGAAAGCACGAGCATTGCCAGTGCTTGTGTGAGATGCAGACAGCCATGGGACATCCAAACACAGTCCCAGTGTGGAGCTAGGCTGAAGAATGCACTGCTGTTCTCTGCCATAATTAGCACAGCTGCAGTTCTTGTCACCCACATAGGTATATTATCAACTAAAAAAACCTTTCTGAATAATAGAAGCAGCCACGGATAGAAGACTCAGAGCTGTTCTTGCTGATAACAGTGAGTTTAGAATCCCAAATTCAAACTACTCAGGTCTATGTTAGGCTTTAATTTGTATAACACAGTCTCTCTTTGATTTGATAATCTCCTCATCTTTAAAGTCTTCACTCTTATAACTCATGCAGGCACAATACTTATCAATACTAGTTGAAGCTTCATTTGCACACAAAGAATGAGCTGGAGTTTGAAACACATGATCTCTCTAGCAGTAGTGGCAGTGAATGGGTTAATTTAATTCAATCACATCAATTTATATGTTTATTAGTTCCTGTTACCTCCTGGCTGTTGCTGGGTAGTGGAGAGGATCAAACAGAGTTGCTGAGCTAGGATTTGAGATTTCTTCATGTTGCATTCATATGAACTTCCCTCACATCAGCTGAGGGTTTTAGCAGACTTCAGAGCCATACTTAAAATATAAAGACTATAAATTAGGTAAAGAAAAATTGTAATGTTATTGCTATCTTTGTATTACAGTGATATCCAGGGCCTCACTTTAGGCACAAAGCCCTAAAATACTTGGGGAGATTTAGTACATGAAATATAATCAAGATGCTACATGAAAGAAAATTGTCAGAGTTTTTCATCAATACAAGCATGCAACATTTAAATTGTGTCATTCAGTGGTTATTGTGTCTCTCAGGGTTGGCACTATGTCTGACACTCTTAGTGACAAAATTAGCCTTTTGTAAGTCCCTACAGGCCTGACCTTTGAGAGAAAACATTTATAAGCCAAATCAGTTATTGCAATGGCATTAGAAAATAGTTTTCCATCTTACTAATTACAAAAAGTATTGTATCCATACCAGAGCAAACAAAAAACTCATCTGAACAGGCTGAGAGTCCTTATGTTGGTGCCTGTTCAGTTGCAGTGCTCTCAGCAGATGTAAAGCAGCTGTGCATTTCTGCTGGTGTGCCAAGAACGTGACTGGAATGGTTTAACCAGAGAAACCCTGCTTCCCTCCTCCATGTTTTCTCTTCCTCTTGGCACCGCCTTCTCATTCTTCTGCTCAATTGTTCCTTTAATCCATGAAAGCAGAGCAATGACGAGGCTCTTTCATGTAGATCTCATTCACATTGGCAATGCCCTTCATCTCCTCACTCCCTTCCTGAGGCACAGCAGAGTTTGTGGCTTTTGCTCTTTCACCATTGATCTTCAGTGTGGTGCAGGCTGTTGGGAAGGGGTTTGTGGCCTGTGGTGTGGTACACACAGACAAGGCAGGCTGAGGACTTTTCCAGGCTTATTGAGACTGAGAGAACCAGAGGGATGTACTCAGACTGTGACTTTCTGTGACCACAGCTGCTGGAGATCTGCTTGGGGGTATTTATTGAGAAGAGCCTGAAGCTGCAAAGAAGACTTTAACATGACCATGAAGATGTGATTGTCATCTCTTATCACTCTGATCCATACCTGGCCTGTTCTTTGTAGAATAATTCACAGAATCATGGGATGGTTTGGGTTGCAAAGGACCTTAAAGCTCATCTCATCCCACCCCCTGCCCTGGGCAGGGACACCTTCCATTATCCCATGTTGCTCCAAGCCCTGTCCAACCTGGCCTTGGACACTTCCAGGGATGGGGCAGCCGCAGCTTCTCTGGGCAACCTGTGCCAGAGCCTCACCACCCTCTGAATAAAGAATTTCATCCTAACATCTAATCTAAATCTCCCTTATTTTAGTTTAAAACTGTCTCCTCCTGTCCTATCATCATCTGCCCACGAAAATTCAAGCTGAACTGCCCAGGAGCAGCGTACTCAAGATCCTCTCAGAGCCTGCTACTGTGCTCCCCATGAATTTCCCTCCATAATTCTGCTCTCTTGAACAGCCTTCCTCTCCAAGTCATCAGGGCAGGGAAAGATGGAAGGAAGCAGGGGAGTTTGGTCTAACCCTCTAAGAGGTAAAAAGATCCTGACCTGCAATATTTAAAGACACACAGAGCTCAGATTTTCATTTTGGTTATTTAGGCATATCTGTGTTCTCCCTAGTTTTTCTGCCCTGAGAGTCCATTTCCTATCATCTCTCTCTGATGTCTCACGTCTTGTACTTCAGTGTCTGCCTAAAACACAGCAAACAGGCCGGGTTCATCCAACAGATCAAAGCCTCCTTCACAGACATTTTATGCACAGTCTGTGTACACTGCTAAGAGAGCTCAAGGGAGCAGTTCCTGTGGTGTGGGGTAGCCAACATCCACTGGTCCTACTGTCCCCTGCTTTCCTGTTCTCATTAATGCCATATCTTGCTTTGATTTTAGCAAATGTAAAATAATTAATTCTTTGAATCAGCACAATCAGCAGGGCTTTTGTACAACACTTTAATGCTCAGCCAGGCCATCAGTTCAGTGTCAGTTCTCTCCCCTTCCCAGATAAAACTACGTGAGGGGTGGACTGGGTCCCCCAGAACAGCAGATGAAGATTTTATGACTGATCCCACTGAAAACAGATATTTAAGATAATGTTCTTGATTCTGTCAGAGTATCTGCACATTTGCCATAATTATCCTGTCATTTATCTCCTCACCAGTTACCATTTTGATTCTATGTGTTTGTTCTTTAGACCACTGTAGGTATTGTACCTTGTGTACTGTTTTCAAAGCACAAAACCCTCAAATGCACTATTTGCATATGCAAATGTTTCCATGTGAAAATGACAACAAATCCAAGAACTAAGAGCATAAATGATAGTGCAAGTAAAGTGATTCTCCTGTTAATCAGAGGCTAGATTTGATTCTTCATTGAAAACAAAGCTCTGTGACGTTTGCCAGAAATTTGCCATTTAATCTCCAGCACCACAGTCAAAGACTTTTGGCAGGTTGAAGAAGAAAGTAACATGAGAATCAGAGGCAAATATAAATACAATTTGAAATGGGGGGAAGGAAAAAAAAAGGATAAAAAAAATTAAAAAAAAGACCAAGCATAATCATTTCTCTGTGCTTTGAAGTTTTCCCCTATGTTATGCTATAAACAGTTGTAAAAAATCCATTATTTTCTTTCTTTTCTTGGTAGGGGCATTAGTAAAGGAACCTCTGAGAAATGAAAAAGATTTTGAAGACAAAGTCAAGATCTCAGCTATAAATCCATGAGATCCTTCTGTGAAAGATTAATTCAATCACAAAGGAGCTTGACAAGCTCTGAACTTCAGAATTGTCGAAATCAAACCCACACTGAGGAAACAACAGTGAATATAGCTCTGTATTGTACTGTATCTGTAGTGAACTGAGGCAACTGTCAAGCCACTGTAAATCTGAAATCAAGAGAAATCTTGATTCTGTTATCAGTCAAATTCAGCTCTGTTACTGTTTGGTTATTATGTGGGAATTGCTGATCAGAAGAGGCCAAACCTTACTAAGTGTCAGTAAGTCAGTTCTGCTGTTGTTCATCAGAGCAATGGCACTTAAGAATCTTGACAACTGTATTTAGAATAAACCTCTCTGCACAGAAACCTCCAAATACCATTTATTCTTCTTAATTAATATTCACATAATTGAAACGAATGCTCTGATGTCACCTCGTTTTTCCAGCTTTAGGTACCATTTCCTAATAGGCCAAAGTAACAATAATCCTGTTATTTGGATGCTGTGAAACACACCTTATAAAAGAAGAGAGGTATCAAAAACAAATCTGTGTAGACTATGAAGTCCCTTTCCCAGGATATTTTGCCCAGTTGTGGTGTAAACCATCTATCTGCAACAAGAAGATGCACTAAGTGTTTTGAATATTGACAATTTCATTTTAAACTCTGCACCTGCAGAAGTCAAGCATGATTAGGCTCTTCATAGTATAAACCAGCACTGGCTTTCCTTAAAAATGAACTTTTGTGCCTGAGTTTGTTTCTATCTGCTTAGAAGTGGCTCCATGGAAACACATAGAACCTCTAAGCTTTAGAGGAAAGTAGGGGGAGTTTAAAAAGTAAAGCTGTTTGAGACTATTGATTTTACAAGTAAGTACTGTGAAAAAGAAGGTGGAAAATGTACTGGGGAAAATGTGGAATTTAAATGAATCCTATAAATAACTTTTACAGCATACACATCTGTACAAAGGCAGAAGGAACAGGGAGAAGTAGATCTTTCAAATTTACTCTAGTTATGGTATCAGTAAGTACAGTCCTCATTCCAGTGCAGTGTAAAGGCTTGGATTCCTTATTTCCAAATTATTATAGATTTTCTACATTACACAGAAGACCAGGGCAACCAAGCCCCTGAAAATTTAAATGAAACCTTTGCAAGTGCATTCTTCTCAGCTCTGGATTTCATGTAGCTCAGAAACCCCAAAGAAACATCATTCAAGATCCTTGCAGCAAAGGTACACATAGCCAAAAAACTTCTTTACAACCAGATGAAAAGGATGACACAAGCTCTGCTGAGTGAAGACCACACATGAGGAAAGCAACTGGAAAAAAACATCCTAGAGAGGAAATAAACTGTAACAGACTAATCCATAACATTAAACCCCAACCCACGGCTCCTGTCCCTGGATCAGATTCCTCCTTTTTTGCATATTTGTTTTGTTGCCATCACTTTTCATCCTCTTCCCTTTTCACTGTGACACAAAGGCAGAGCCCAGCCACCCCTGCACACAAACAGAGCCCGTCTGATGCAGCCACATGGGTGCAGTTGTTTACAAATGGGATGGCAAGCTCCAGACTTCCCAGTGGAATTTCTCACCAGCAAATCTGCCTTTTGCTCCAGGATTTTATTTTTCCACACTCATTTGTTGTCATGTTGATGACAACAGTTTCAGAAGTACAGTATGTTTATCAGAAAGATGCATATTCAATTAATATTGCTTTAGGCAATCTTCACTAAAAATCAAGGCTTACAAATCTCTCCACAATTCTCACAGATCAGCCCCCTCCAGAAGGATGTTTCAGCAGGATTCCCAAGATAATGCTACCCTACCCTGTAAGACCCTGCTTTGCTCATTTGGAACTTGACTAGAACTTTATTTACAGTCAATCTAAACTAGATACACCAGGAATGGAAACCTAAAATGCTGATCCTTTGATCTGTCATCACAGTTTCTCAGACATTCATTATCAAGCAGTTTGGTACCAATAACTGTTTGAGCCACCTTAAAATAGTCTGTCACTGCAAAAGCAGATATATATTTATAATTGATACATACACACAAGAGCACACACACAGCTCCTGCAACAGAAATACAAACCCAAAGCATTTACAAGTTCAGCTCCTCTCCATTATGTCTCTCTACATTTTCAATTAGGAGAAGAGATGAGGGTTTGTTTTTGTTTTGGTTTTTTTTTTATTAAAATCTTCAATTCTCTACATTTTTAATTTTAGTCCTAAAGAGCAACCTGATGGGTCATGCCAGGAAAGCAAATACAAGCAGATGTGTATTCATCTCTTCCCAGATCTTCACTAATATCTCGTTTTTCTTGTCATTATGTAGCAGAATGACTTTGCTGGAACAAAATACCATTGGGTTAATTAAGTGTGAACACAAATGTCTTTATGGGGAGCCCTTTTTTTGGAGGCCTCCTGTCTGTGGCTGATAATGTATCCAGCTCACCACAACAATTACCCTTTCAGAGGGGTGAATATTTCCAAATATTTATGTTGCAGTGAAGAAGAATTTAAATGCGTCAAAATTATTTTCATTGGCATTTCAAAAAAGTGTCAATTTCTACCTAAATAATTTGGAGAAGAATCTCACCACTGACTTACAGTCATCATTAAATACACATAGGGGAAAGTTGAATTTTATCTCATGTTTTCTTTTCAAGGTATTAGACTGGAGTTCTGCCATTTGTTTAATTCAGAATTGATTAATCTCTCTCTTTTGCTTCTGACTTTAAGAGACTGTGCTAGCACTCCCACCTCAGACTGGATCTGTCCAAAACTACACCTTCCCTTACCACAACAGAAATATCTTCAAGTTTCCCTTCACCTGTTTTAAGTCATGTATTGCATTGTAACTCTATTTCTTAATCTTTAAAATGGAGAATATGCAAAAGTTACTATAAAGACTGATCTTGCACTGTAGGTTAAAAGGCAGTTTTGACCTAATGATCCACTGGGTTTGCCAAGGACGGGATTAAAATCCAGGACCCCAAGGTGTCAGGTAGGGAACCAATCCCTCAAGGCAAACAGCAGAACTGGTTTCATCAGTGCAGACATAGCCTGATAAGCATTCTTAATTTAATGGAGCTCCTGCAAATAAACAAGCTTAATGAAGATTACTCGCTTCCTGGAATTCATTGTGCTGCTCCAATTTAATGCTATCACTTCCATAAGAGGCTGTGACAAAGTCTCTGGAAAAAAATAAAATATGCAAATTCAGACACTTCAAAGGCTTTTATTTTAATTGTGCAGAAGGCAGAACAGAACAAGAGCAACTCCACTAAAAATGGAAAAAGCATAAGAGAGGAAACTGATACATTTCCATCATTGCTTTCAGCTCTTTAAGAATCACTCCCAAGCACACAAGTTCTCTGAACTACCAGTTCCCCTGAACCAGTGCAGCTCTCAGGATGGGTTGGCTGAACTGCAAGAAATATCCACAAAAAGAAATTAAGACCTCACAATACTCTCTCAATTCTGGTTTTGTTGCAACCACTGAGTTCTGCCTCAGTTTGCAGAAGTTTCTAAACACTATGATTCAATTTTGGATCACATTCAACAGAATCTGTGACCAGTTTTTAGTCATTTTCAAACAAACCTGGGCTGAACTGTGGCTTGGCACTACAGACAGGGGAGTTTTGTGGTTTTGATAGAATTTTGCCCAGAATTTGGGGGTTCTTTTGAATCAGAAATGAAAAATTCAGATCTGGGCCAGAATTTGTGGGTATTTGGATTCACGGTTGTGGTTCTGGCCCAGTTCTAAACAGTTAAAACCACAACTCAAGTCAAAACTGAAAAAAGTACATGCAAAGCCAGCCAAGTACAACAACCAAATTTTACACAATTCTCTTAGTTTAACAGTTTTACAGTGGATGTTTTAGGCTATTTTGCAGGTACTCATTTCTCTCAGTCTGCCCCAGGACTGTACAATGACTTCGTATCAAATGAAAAATTCCTTCAACGGGTGCAAAATAAGTTTTTAGAACTTCATTATTTTTTCTATACTACACCTGAATTAGCTGGGGATAAGAACACTTTTAAATTTGCTTTATTTAGCAAGCCATTTTGTCTCTGCAAACAAGTTTAGTTTCAGGAACAGGACTAAGAATAAGCTCCTCAACAATGCTGAAATAGCCAGCTGAGGAACTGCAATGTTAGATTTAGGGGAGTCGATAAAAGTTAGTACAAGAGCATTAAAGCCAAATAAATTATTCCTTAGTTTCTAGCCTCAGTTTTCTACGTTATTTTGAACAAATCATCTTGTCCAAAACTGACATTGAAAACATCAGTTTGCTGTGTAATCCACTCCAGTTTCAGCTGGAGGAATAACTTCTTCTGACTCTTTTGAAACTATCCCTCTTTGTCCTGAAATATCTTCCCCTGCACCCAACATAATAAATGCCTGTAAAAGCAGGTACTGAAGACACATTGTTTGGGAAAATGTAGATTGGAATATAGCAGTAATCATTGTTATGAACAATGAATTGGTCTCTTCTAATGGAGTGTCATCATTAAAAATATATAAAACCAAATCAGACACTGATTTCTTCCTGACACAGGCCAGTTTCTAGGACAGCAGAGTTCCCACCTCATCTTCAGATCCATTCCTTGAGTTTTAAAGAGCACTTTAAAATTTAAGGGGGTGTGAGGAGGGTGTGTTTTCCTAAAAGTAAGACTTTTCTGGCAGCCAATTTTTACACAGAATTTTTCTAATATCCTTTTAGCACCAGGGCACCAGAAACTTCTGAGACACCTGAAGGGAGTTCAGGGGTGAAACTTTCCCTGCCTACAACATTTCAGAAATGCAGCTGTTCTGCAGAGAATTTCTCAATGCACACTTTGTTTTTACTTAAGGCTGTAGTTTGCACTGAGTAACATCATGTCTAGGGAAAGGAAACTGATCTCCTTCCAGTATTCAAAAATATTTTCTTTTTAGGTTCTTAACTCCCTCAGTGGTTAATACTTATAAAACATCTCAGGAAAAAAAAATCATCATAGAAAATGAGAGATTCTTTGCTGAAGGGCCTCAGACCCTGGGCTTTCTTGGTTTACAGTGCATGCTTGTATAAATATTTATCTAAAAGAAATGAAGTGCTGCTATTACTGAGCACCAAAAAAAATAATTCTGAAACATATGTTTTCTCCAAACATTATTTTGTAAGATGATGATACTGTTTTGTTTGGTGTGTAAATTCAGCCATTGGATGTAAGATAATGAAAAGCAGCCCAAACTCCTTTGCTTTTAATTTATAGGTGTGTTCATGAGGAAGAGGCCCCAGTTCTTCAAGCTATTCTGCACAGCTTGTCAGACTGAATTAGAAACAAGAAGATGAAAGGTAATATCAGGATTCCCTAATTTTGTATAGTTAGTTTCTATATAGCATTTTTAAAACTCATTTGAAGAGAATCATTACAGAGTGGAAGAAATTTCAAGAAAAAAAATATTAAGAGCAGGTATGAAAAGGATTCAGGAGAATCTATAATTAAAGCCACATGCAGAACTAGAGCACAGTGTTCTTGTGCTTCCTTTCAATAATACTTCATAACCCTAAGGATATTATCTCAGTCAGGGGTCTGCTGAGCAGGACAAAAGAACATCCATATCCCAAATCTCTTTAAAGTTTGTGCTTGGCAGGATAAGACAAGGGAGTGATCTTCAACACTATTTTGTGTTCAGGGTGTGGGCTTATAAAGACACATGGAACTAAGAGCCAAGCCTTGTGCTTTCATGAAAGGAAAATTAAGATCTGAAAAGAAGGACCCTGGAAAAAAAATTAAAACCCAACAGCCTGCATCATAACATGAAGAATTTGGAGCACTTTTTAACCAACACAAAGTTCTAGGAAGCTTGGCTGTATTTATGGTTTGTGGGTTTGCTCGAGCAATACACCTCCAAACCATATAAAATCCAGCTTATAACCATCAGCTATCTCTGTCCCTACCCTTTTTTTTAACATCATGTGAAATATTTTGATAAATTCTGTGGCATTACCTGTGCATCCATTGACATCAGCAAAAACAAAGGGATACCCTCACCAGAGGGGATGGAAACAACATATAGGAAGAAGCATGAGAGAGAAGAAACTTTCTGGATATGAGTTTCTGAGAGCAGATAGGAGTTTCTGAGTGCAAAACAGGCACAAACACTGTGATTCTGCTGAAAGATGTTTGGTAAGTTAAAAGAAATGCAAAAAGGGGAAGAAAACAATCCTACAACCAGCAAATATGAGACAACATAATAAAGAGATAGGGTTGAAAAAACAGATGAGGATTCATGCTTCATGTTATCTGATAAAGCCAGCGTTTACTGACATGTACTCTTCTAAAAATCTGGACATTTATGTGGGTTCCTAAATGGAACACAAGTTCTTTATGTGAATTTTGGCCCTGGAAATCCCATATTTCCATGGTTCAGATATAGTAGGGGCAGCACAGCTACTCACTTCTGCATTCTAATCCTTGCCTACAAGCAGTGTATGACTGATATCTCAGATATGTATTCAAATAGATGGAATGTGACTGTCTTGAATTTCCTTCTGGAAGAGGAACCATGTGTTTGTATAAGCCCAGCCCATCTTCTGTTATCAGCAGAGGGACATGTGAACATGGAGCTGCATTAGCTTTCCATGCCTGCTCTATGTATTATCAAGATATTTACTGGACAAGGACAAAAGATTCTTATTCACTAATCTGGCAAGCTCAAGAGTTTGAACTACAAAGAGAAATACAGAACTGTACAATTGGAAAACTTCCCTGGCTTTCATTCCATTTCTAAAAATTCCTTTTGTTTCCTTATCTCTGCACTTTTAGTGTCAGAAGTTTATGACCTATCAATCAATGAAGTATTAAGAGTAACTATTAAGGACATATTTATGTGAGAACCATGTGTAGCTCTTGGCATCACGTATGGCCTCAGCCTCCCTTTGAGCCCACTCATTTCACTGGGAGCATTTTACTCTTGGAAGAATGGCCTACAGTCAAATTAGTCATTTAACCATTGACAGAATGCCTGCTTCTCCCATTTTCAATTTGTGATCTGTGTAGGAATAACTGTTTGATTCAGGCACTTCTGTGGGCAGACAGCTTTACCAAATGAATCATTAATGGAGAAGGAAATTTAAGCACAAAAATCAGCAGAGACACACCACAATTTGGTTTGGTAGTTCTTCCTAAAATGAGGGATAGACCTTTTGGTTCTACAGCTGGTCCTGCCCATGGGGTGATGGGATTTGCAGCTCATGGGCTTTATTCAGTAACATTTTTCTCCTAACCAAATCCTGAAATTAATGCTCTTGCCATTAAAAAAAAAAAAAAAACAAACAAAAAAAAAAACCAGAGTTGATTCCTGGAGCTAATGAGCTAATGCAAGTTTGGCCATGAATTTCAAGGAGGATAACTTTTCAAGACTGTCATCTGATTATTTGATTCTTTAGCTCAGAGGAGAGCAGTAGAGAAGGTTGACACAAAATCTGAGATGTTAATAGGAGAGAAAAAAGTTACTGAGAAACTAGAATGAGATTCAAAAGATCTAGTTTCAGATTTCCTACCTGATCTAAAGAATTAGTCCTTATTACCTCCAGAATCTCTAATCTCCCCATATTATGTATTTTGTCTGTTTTATTTCTGAAGGTTAATCAAATCCCAAAGGCAAGAACTGTTTTTACTCCACAGGAGCACAGCACACCTATAGGCACTCCTTACTCTAATACTAATGAAATAACAAAGATCATAATAAAGATATAAAAGCAGATCACACTGTCCTCACGTTTGAATATTCTGAACTTTGGCAAGTTTTAATTTTTTTATTTATATTTTGGAATTCCAACACTGATTTTAAGTATTAGAAGTATGGGGACAACTTCAGGGTTGCAAAATTTTCTGAGAAGAGCAAACAAGAAATGCAACAGTGACTAAAACAAATTATGTCAATCACAATGGAAGTAATTAGTATTTACTTTTGCTTTCTTGGTCTTTTCTCTCTGTGTTTTACCTCCTTGACATCCCTCCCACCTCATACTCTGCAATTCACTCAGGCTGGAACAATCTGTTTGAAGGGCATGAGGAGAGACAGGAGAGTGGGATACAGGGAACATGAAAGCAGCCACAAAGCCACATCTCCCCCTTTGATTACAAGAGGCAGAAGATCAAATATGAACTTTAATAGCAGCAAACTCAGGACCAGACTTAATAGTTGCAAATTGTTCCAAGTGCTCAGCACAGCAATGTGCAGCCAGACTCAGAAATTAATCTAAGGAAAAGCTGCTAAAGGTGGGGGGAACCCACCACAGTGATAATGCATCATGGAGAGTTGTCACAAGAAATGAAAGTACAGCAGCAATTAGTAGACACAGTATTAAGCACTGTGCCACTTTCTCCATTTTAATTGTACTTCATCTTAGTCAGAAGCTAAACTCAAACTGAACTCTGTTGGAGATGGCAGAATTGACTCGTTTTGAAGAACACAATGGTCTAACAGTTAACTTCTACTTTTCTAACAAAATAAAGAGTAGGAGTTGGAGAAAAGAAATGCAGGAAGAACTAGGAGCAGCAATGCTCAGAATAATTTGCTCAGAGCAGTTCAGCTCATGTTCTAAAGGAAATCCTTAAAAAGCACTAATATATTTCCCATTGCTCTCTATTAAAGTCTTTCTTTACATTTACACCTTAAACACTGTTCAGAACGCAGCTGGTCCTGAGGTTCTTTTTATTGGGGTCCTTTCTTTGTTGGCTAGAGAGCCTCCACCCTCTTGTCCCTCCTGGAGAGTCAGGCACAGACCCCATGGCAACACCTCTGGGCCAGACTGGTAAGCCCCTAAATGCAAAGGGCACTTTGGGAAGGCAGCAGCACAAATAAATCCATTGGAGCTCGATGGGCAAAGCACTGGAGCCCCATTCCTGCACTACAGCAGGGGTGAGACTCAGCCCTCCCCCATTTCCACCCCCAGTGCACTTAGCCTAACTTCACAACTCACAAAGGCTGTTTTTAGTGGTTAAACACACAGTTCTGTCTTCCCAGCCTCTTTTTCTCCTTGTTGTAGAGGTTGCAAATGTTGGGAGACAGAGCTGCTTCCTGCACAGTACCAACCACTGGGTGTCCCAGCATTTTGTTCTGCCTGTGGGTTTCTTTGGATGAGCGGATGCAAAGTGCAAACTGCACTGGACAGCTCTGAGGAGCAAGATTCAGTTCCACATATTTAGAGGAGCTCCTCTGCAAAGTGTTCTTCCCAACAGATATCATTTTGATGAAGAGATAGCTTTTCCTTTTGCAACGTGACATTGATCTGTTGAAGTTTTTAAATTCAAGATGAACAATTATTCTTCTTGACACGACATTCTACTTTTTTTAGCTTTCAATAAGCTTTAATAACAGAGAAGAAAAGAGAAGAGAAAGGATTTTTGGCACACTCTGATTCCTCACACAAAACAATAACTGTTTTGGCATCCAGAGATGTCGGCTCCATAGTGAAATATAATTTCATTTATTTTTACACATTGCTGGAGGAATTACCATTAGCTCTAATGAGCTCAATACAAAATAGTACCAATATGAGCCCTCCCACTGAATAGAGAGTAGGTGTGTGGATGATGTTCAGTGTTCACATACACATCATTACATTGCTCAGGAATAAATCAAACAAGTGACCAAGAATGACAAGCCAGACCCTGACATGTGACAATAAATCTACATTTTCTGCATATTAAACAGTCCTTGCTAATTTTTTCTTCTTATTTCTTTGTCATTAACAGACCTTAGGGTCTCCACATCTTCTACAGCAGAAGCACTAATAGTATGTAGCTCCTAAACCAAACCTGTTTTAATGTAGTGATGTGCTTCCAGGATTTATACACCTGATTAGTTTGATCAAAGAGCCATCCCTATAAAAAATCCAGTGGTTTTTAAATCTAACAGCTTGCCACTCCTAAAACCACACACAATCTAAGTTAGTGAATTCCTAAATACAAATAGTAAGCACACAACCAACAGGATTCATTATTGATGCCAATGCTTATTTAAAACGACTTGAAATTCGAATAATTTCTTCATAATTATTTCTGCTGTCCAGAGAATGCAGAATAAGACAAACACAGATCAGCCATCCAAAGTTCATCATTCTCTCAGTATTTAATAGCCCAGGACAGCACCACAAATAAGTACTAATTCTTCCTACTAACCTTTCAGAACTAATTTGTCCAACATAATATTTTAACCCTGAATCGTATGATTTTTATCATTATTATTTTCATACAAGAACAAAATACCAGATATCAACAAAGCCAAGAAGGAAAATTTCCAAGAAGCAAATAATGATTCAGAGTGGAGGGGGTTTGAGACTGGCCCTGTTCAGAGCCTTGTGAGCAACCATTTAATGGCAATAATATGAAGAACTAGTAAAGGCCAGACTGACAGTCAAATGTCAGTCACAGTCATTCCACTGGACCAGTTCCCAAGGTTCTTGACTCATTTTTTCATTCAGGCAAGACCAAAGTCCTATGAGGGGGGAAAACCGTGTTTCCACCATAAATATATCAGACTGAGACTGAAGAACTGGTTTCAATTCACTCCTTCTCAAAGAGAATTCCTTTCTTGTTTCAGCAGGATCACGTGAGACCACAACTAGAATCAGGTCCTAATGATTACGAACAATAAAAAAAAAAAAACAAACCACATTTCACTTGTACCTTTCACTGTCCTTAACTGAGGTCCATAAGCAACCTGACTGAAGTGTAAAAAACCCACAGTACTTTCAGCTTTGTAGTTTAATTCTTCAATCAAGACTTAAAACAAGTCTGGTCAGGATAAGAAATGTACACCAAAATCTGAGACACCACTACCTGCAGAAGAAAAGCACCCAATGCACAGTTAAGTAAACCCAAAATAGTCCCATCATTACTAACTGCTAGACAGCCTCCTTCAGTGAAATTATTGCTATTGTGTTTCCCATGGAGAATTCAAAGTAAGAACCAGATGTCTCTTACTTTTCTGTAAATTCAAACCTAAGTGAAGTGACAGCTGAATAACAGTAAAGAGCTATTCTGAGATCTCCCATACAGAGCATGGAAACCACTTCCTCTACCTGCAGGTGCTTGCATTGATTTCTCACATGGACTATGACCAGAAATTATGCCACTGTGAAAGGAAAGAACAAAAGCACACAACCCTCAGCCACCTCAAAGTACTATTTTAAAGCTAAGAGAAACTCTTATTACAGATTTCTCAAATGAAATCCCTGGAATTTTGTCACTATCACACCAATAAATTCAGCACAGAACTACCACCAATCCCCTCCAGGAAAGTAATTTTCTAGCAGGTGTCAACTGTAAGAGGATTAAATATGACCATGGTGTGGTACAGTAGCAAGTCTCCAAATTTCATCTAACTCAGCTTCTTTTATTGGCTTTTTTCTTATATTTGAGCTCTCACCATAAAGTGTAAACATGTTCCATGTCAGGCAGCAGGAACATTGATCATGGATATCAGGGACAAGTTGCTGAGCCCAAAGTGAATTAGTCAGCCAAGGAAAAGATGGGTGGGGTTTTCCACCTTATTAAACTTACTTAAGAAAATTAGCAAGCGAAATAAGAATAAAGGAAGTAAAAAAATTCTATATTGCTTTAGAACTTTCTCCCTCATCAGAGTGGGGCTTTTGAAGAGAAATATGTAACCAGAAGATCAAACACCATGGTAGTTTTGTAGAGATACATGCATCTGATTAAGAGTTTGTTGTCCCCAAAATCCTTGTTTTGCAGCAGATAAAAAGCATCCAGATGTCACCAAAAATAAATGCCCTGTTCCGTACGCTGCACTCCACGTCACTGTCACACGCTGCCGAGTCTGACATGGATTCAACAACCCAGCAACAGATGGTTCAGTTCTCTGCTTCCAGGGTGCGAGTTTAATGCTTTTTTTAGGAGCTATTGGGGCAATTCTTCTCTGCCTTTTATTTAGGCTAGAAATTAAATTAATTCACTGCAGAAATACTTAAAATACAGAGGATATCAGAGATTGGTAATGAGCTAGGTTTTTTTAATTTATTTTTTAGTTCTGAGAATTTATTAGAGTTTTTCTTCTTTTTTATTTAAACCTAGCAGCCAGAATTCATTGTGGCACTACCCTTCCAGGGACTAGAATTTATTTCTGGAGTGTAAAACAACCTGTAAATTTATGGGTGCTATATAAATAAATAATCCAGTATTATTTTTGTAACTCCAAAGCATGTTGGCTTTTTCAAGTTCACATGATGAATCTGGAGTTGGGCCCAGGATTTTTGGAACAACAACTTACATATTGTTACATTAGTGCAAGATAATTCTGTGGGTGCAAAGACATCGAAAACTTTAAAAATCCTTGAGAATGGTGGTGGCTGAGACATTTAGTATGGAAGGAATACCTTTCCCTGAACAATGTGTTCTGGGATTTAGGCTTTAGGTTTTTTCCCTCTCTTTGAGTTTTATTTTATTTAACTGCAATTGGCAAAGGGGTTTAGGACATCATAAGGTCACTGGTTATAGCAAATCATCCCTCTCTCCATAAGAGGTATAACTTAGACACTTGGATTTAATTTTGTTGCTGTTGTTTGGTTTTGGTTGTTTGTTTTTTGGTTTTTTTTTTTTGTTTGTTTTGAGGTGTTTTTTTTTTTTCAGTTGGTTGGTTTCTTAGGGTTATTTTTTTTTGTTTTTTTATGCAGAGTTAAGAATTTAGATTGCCTCCTTCATTAATTTCCACAACAAAATGGCAAACCTTTCTTCACAGATATCACAGGACTACATGAATTGATACCAGTGCCAACTTCCCCTGGCAAATCCTGACAAATTGATTCCTTCATAATTCATAACAGTACAAAACAGATAAAGACAAGAGTTTCAGTGATGTAAAAAGTCATCTTGGTACTTCTACAAAAACTTTTACCTAGGCAATGAGACGTGAAAAAGTAAATCTGATAATTACCAGTACTGTAAGAAACCTTCTGAGCCTGTTTGTTTTAAATACAAAATGCTGAGTTTATTGTATTTATTTGAATATTTCCCTTCCAGAGTGCACAGCTAAGGGACCAAGAGTGCTTTCTGCTGAGCTATGAATATCTCAAATTAATATTCCTCTTAGCAATGTTCACTGACCAAATTAGAAGACTTGCCAAGTTTTCTCTGGCAGGTGATGTTGTTAAGTGCTGGAAGTCATATTTCTGTGCAAGGTTACTATCATAGCATGCTCTTCTAAAATGTTTGTTGTACCTTGCTACAACTGTCCAGTTCCTTTAAGGAAAAAGAAATACCGACATTTTTGTAAGAATTCAGACTTAACAGAAATTTAGGACTTAATCCTAGAGATTTGACTCACATTAATATTCTTACTGGTTTATTGGATTTTCTCTGTGACTGAAATACAGCTACACAAGGTACTGTGGTCTTTTGACAGGGAATAAGGGAATTTCTCTTAACTAGTCCCATCTAAATATCAGCACCCACTGTGCAGATTCCTTCTACAGTCAACAGAAATAAGAACATCTGGAGAAAGTCAGCACAGATAAGGTATCTCTGACAGTAATCCCAGGATACTTTAAAATATCCCTGTACCTGTCCTTGACCTTCAGAAACCACTCTGAAAGTAAGGACACCTCATCCTCCCCTGTTTGGTGTCAGCTTCCATGTTTGAGGTTTCCCATTCACTATGTCAAGATATTATAAGGCACATAAATCAAAGAACAATTCTGAAATGGTTGACATTACAAGAAAAATAATTTTCTATCTCCTTACCACACAAAGTGGATCTAAAACATTTTAAGGAAGTCAACACAACACATCACCTGGAGACCTGCAAGTAAACCACTGTTTCTAAATAATTTCACTTTCTAGACAATGCACTTCACTACCTACAGTAACCCTTGGGCTGCATTCATCTGTTTCAGAAGTTCTTGTACTCACTTTAAGTTTAAAGCTGAAACACCATTTTTTTCTGTAGTCAGTGTTGCCTCTGGCTCCATGTCATACTGTCTTACTCAAAAGACAAATCAGATGTGAAAAACAACTCAGTAATTAACCAGCAATTTGTATAAGAGATAAAATATCTTCATAGTAGGGGTATAATGGAATCATTATTGAAAGCTGTCTAAAAGCACTATGTGAAAATAGAGAGAAAGATGTTTGACCCCAGCTATACCAATTTCACAAATAAAGCCTTAATAATAGGCTGCAATCACACTTGGCTGGGCATTATTTCCCAGACACGCAAGGTCTGCATTACAGGGCCAGAAGCAATGAGTCACTGCCAGCTGCCGTGATGGCACAGGGCAGCTTGCTATTCTGTCATAAGTTGTTTCATGCACATTGTGAAAGCTTCTAGACATCTGATCCCTCAAGAAAACTGTCCCTGCCTATAAGCAACAAGGTAGGGAGCTTTCTCCATTTCTGAGGCATTGTTTAAAGTGAATTTTTGAAGGTGAGAGAATCAAATTATCCTTTACACAAAGATGCCTCAAAAGGTACCTTTATGAGGATACAACTAATAAAGGAGGGTTGAATGCTTTCCACCCAAAGGCCACACAAATGTGTGTGTTTGATGTAACATGGACACTCACATCCCTCAGCCCCACAGGCTGCAATCACTGGGCAGTGTTGGACTGCAAAACAAACCCACAATGCCAAAAGGCTGCACAGCTTATCTGCCCCAGTCCCTGTCTACATCCTCAGCTGTCCAAATTCCCACCAGCTGCAAGGAAGAATTGGAAAGTGAGTCGAGTCTAGCAGTTCTAAGGCAGCTGATGATCTGTGTCAGTAAAAGCCCTCATGATCACTGCCGTGGTTTAGAGACTTTCTTGTGTTTATGCCTCTTTGCCCTCATGGAAATCTGCTATTTCCTCTTGTCTTACAGGCATGACAGTGGTCGCAATTTTAGCAAAAGGCACAGGTTTATGTGACTCTCCAAAAAGTTTGGAAATGAATAATCAGAATTTAGCAACTGACTGAAAGCTTATACACCTCATCTGATCATCTTCATTTTTGCTAGTGTATCTGAGTTTCTCAGAGATTGGCTTACCTCATGAGATTTCTAGGATTCCTCATTTCTAAACTTCCTGGAGATAAGCCTGTCTCTTACCATGCCGACACTGCTGAGTCTGCTCCTGGATAGTGCCCAGACTTTTAGAGGAGCAGCCAATGTTGGACATATTTTGCAATAGGTTCTCAAACACTCAGAGGGAAATCAGCAATATTTCTTGTTGTAAAGTGATGATGGTCTTAGTTTTTCTGACACGTATCATCTGGTTCTTCAGTCTGCTCTTTGCAATAAGCAAGTAAGACAGGAGTCAAGCTTCAAACACACACTGCTGTTTTCAGTAGTTTTTACCATTTCTCATTTCCCACTGACACTCTCTGCAGATCACATACGGTGTTCACACCTCTTCAATACCTTAGAAAAACCGAGGGAGCGAGATCAAGTTGAAAAGCTTGCATGTAAATCTTTCTACAGCAGGAAAAATCACAGATAAAAATTTCCTGCTTGAGGGTATAAGGTAGGCTCCACATGCCTTAGGTTAGGACAGATGAGTCCTTTTGGAATAATAATTCCAGGATTGTCTGCTGTAGGGTTTCCTTGCAATTTTTTCATGTGGGACTGGCCACTGCCAGAGGTATGGATTGGACTAGATGGCCATAGCCATGACAATGTAATGGTACACTTCTTGTCTTAGCATTATAATTAATTGTTAGTTTTATCTGATATGATGTCCCTTCACATTACAACAAACTTCAAATGTTTAGCTGCTACAAGAGAAGTTTTTCTCTTCAGTCAGCAACAGTATTTGTCCAGTAACTAAAGTTGGGCATCATTTACCATCAGTTTCTCTACTACCACAGAAAACAATTACACAATAGCTGAGTCATATCTGAGGTTGGAAGATTGAGTTTCTGCTTAAATTCTTCAGAACTAGGGAACTTGAAGCAATAGTTCTCCAGATTTCTGGAAAAGTATGAGGAATGTTCCAGCCTGAAATTCTAGCTAAATAAAGGAATCCTGCTTTATGTTTAGTGTGTCTTTCATAGTGTTCAGATTGAAGATGCAGAGGAAGCAAGTTGAGGAGGAACAGTTCTCTCAAAAAAGGACAATTGCATCACTGCAAAATTGTATGTGACCCAGTTCAGAGCACAAAGTACCAGGAAAGGCAAAGACAGCTGAGACAGCAAATTCTCAACCTGAACACTCCAGAGATTTTCCTGAAAGTAAAAGAAAGAATAGACACAATGAAGGAGAAAAAGATAATTAATGAAATTACATAAATTGTTTGTGTGAATCCTAATCATGAAAGACTGAGATAGATCTTCACTTAAACGAGGAAGTCATGCTGGACAATCCCATGTTAGCTGTTCACAAAAGCTGAATGCCCCAAACTCTAAGTACAAACAAGTTTAAGCAATAACATTTATCACACATTATTTAGTCAGTCAGATATCCCAGTCTTATTCTGGGATGATACAGAATAGTACAAATCACATTTCATTAAAAATACTGCTAGAATATGGAAATCCAGTAACAATTATGTATGTATAAATAATTATTGAGAATGTAACAAGTAGCAGAGCAAAAATCCCTAAGCTTCTCCACATCAACAATGGAGTAGGCAATTGTTTGTATTTGAACACACAGTGAAAGCATCTCCTTAAAGATCCCCAGATTTTGCAAGTGTCTGCAGTAGTAAATCTATAAACTTTCAGACTGTGATGTTTGCTGTGTTTAAACCTGGTACTGATGCACCTAGAAACAATAATGAGAAAACTGAGGCACAAACTGACTGTTCACCTGCTCCTGACCTCAGGGGGAGTCAGCTGGAGAAGGTAAAGCATTTCAAGGTATGAGCCAGTTTGAGTCTGAAGGTGCCTTCATGTCACATAGGCACTCAGATAAGGTTCTCAAAGACTTACAGAATTTTAATAGGCTTTGTAGAGTGAATCCATTGCCTACCTGAGAGATATGAGGGATGATTGCAGACCATCTTAACATTTACTGTCTTAAAAGTGATGTGCAGAGCCTAAGATAATAAAGTGATCTCCAATAATGCTCCAGAATGAGAACACAAGAGACTGTCAGAGGCTCAGTTCCTCTGCAATGCAGGGAGACACAGTCCAAGAAGCAAACAACAGGAGAACAGGTGAGAAACTATGCCTTGCTCCCTTTGGTTTCTTAATAATCAAATCAGCCTAAGCAGAAGTAAACAGTGTTTGCCTAGAAGCATCAGTAGAAAACATATAGGACTGATGATAATTTTTTGTTAGAGTTGTGCTAATTCTTCAACAAATATCTTTAAAAGAATGATCATTATTTAATCTGCCTTTAAAAAACAAAACTTCAGCCAGCCATTGCAGTTATACAGCTCTCATAGCTGGAAAAACACTGAAATGCAAAACATGTATTGATCAGTAACATCTTAGTTTTCGGAAATATTAGCAGTAGTTTCAGCTTTAGAAGAAAGGGCTGTAGCCCACAGTGAATGTAAAATATTCTAGTGTACATGAACTACCAATGGCAAAGACAGGCCATGCTTACCATTAGATGAATTTTTCTTTTCATCCCTATGTCCCATTAACCTGCTCTTCCATTCCCTATGGAATGCTGTGGCTTACACCACAGAGGATATCTTTCCCTAGAATGCCAGAGCTGTGTTTGTTTCTCCAAACTGTCCAACGAAAAAATGAAATATCTCTTAGGAAAGAGCACAAACTCATCAGAATTTTGTGTTCAGACAGTTGATAGTTCTTGTTTCAGACAGGGGTAGCATCCCACTGCTAGAATTCACATTCTGATTCCTGATAAAACCCTTCTGTGGTTGCTTTGCTACTTCCAGCACTGTCAGCCTTTTTTTTTCTTCTGTTTTGTCTCTCAAATATACTGTCCTTTGCCACAGTCATCATTGTTTTGTAATTTTAAGATTAATTCATGAAACTTTAAGTGATTCATAAGATCTCCTCAAGGTCAGAGCTAAAAGGAAGCATGATTAGAGATGACCCTTCAGGACTGACATGGCAGTGAGTGTCATGTCAGAGGCATGGAGTGATGGGGAATTGTTATACTTCACAACAATGCTGAAAGGTTATTTCACAAGTTCCTAATTCAGATTTTCCAGCAAAAAGACTGCCAAGCATTAAAAAAAAAAAAANAAAAAAAAAAAAAGAAATATTTCTGCTTCAACCTGGTTCCTGGTATGGTAAGTCAGTGTGAATGGCTCATTAGCCCCCGAGAAGTCCAGTGGAACGTGGTGGAACAAATCCCAAAGGCAGAGCACAGATGAGTAATGATGTTACACCAGGAGAGGTGAACATGGGAACTGTATTTCCCAAAGCCTGGAATTTCTCTCTATGATTTTGTCTCTTTTAGCTACAGGACTTTCTCAGTTTCCACTTCTCTTTGGAGAAAATACCTTATTTATTATGCCAGTGACTGGACTGATCACAACCCAGATAACCACATTAAATCAGATTTTACCATGATGAAGATGTATCCAAATTACCTTGTGCATGTTTATCTATTTCAAATAAAGCAAAAGGAAACTAGGTAGTTCAAAACTAGGCAAACAGTATGATGAACTGATTTTCTGAATCCCTTATATACTGAATAAGTAGTAAATATTATTCTCTGCAACTTTGAGAGGAAATGATAGAGGGAAGTAAAGGAGAAAAAAGGAATTTAAAAACTCCAAAATAAAAATAAATTCTAATCCAATACACACTACAGCTAAATCTGATCAAGAGCTGAGGACTTCATAACAGAAGCAGCATCTTTATCCTGAAGATTATCCTCCTCTTCTTACATATAGTTCTCTTCAAGGCACCTTTTTTCCACACAAAAATGCCTTGATTGATAATGAAATTCAGTGACAAACCTGTGGGTTCTCCAAAGACAGATTGCAACTTTTGGAGAGTTATTGTGTCTCTTAAAATGTGAACACAGACTGTTTTGCTCAACAATTCAAAGAGATGTCAGGAACATGGTAGGTTATGCATACTGTTTTCTTTTGCATAACACAGACTTCTGTAACATGCAGGAGATCTCAATCTTAAAATTCATTTTTTAAATTAATTTTTTCACAATTCAGCACCATATTCCTAGTAATATAAAAGATACAAGGCACTGAAATTCCACAAGGAACTCCAATAACATGCTATGATACTTTCTAATTTATGAGATTCATATGACACTGCACTGTGGAAACAATTTTACCAAGCTTGCATGCAAAGTGTGATCCTTCAGTATGACAGTGTTCTAGTGTTCTCTATCAGAAAGCAATGTTTGTTTGGGATTTTTTCCTCAGCATTAAAATAAAATTGACAGAATACAGTGAGGCAAAGAATCAAAAAAAAAAAATCATCCTTTTACCTTCAAAGAATCTTCAATCTAACCCCTCAGTCTACACTTCTGACAAGGAAAGGGAAAATGTAGACCTTATCCTGGTGGTGACAATGAAAGGAAATGGATTGTTAATGTGAAATAAGTCACCTTTATGACCAGGTGTCAGCTGCAAGTGAGTGATGGATGCCTCAGAGAGATGTTTCAACCTACAGATGTATGAGTGACACATGAAAATTTTCAAGCAGAAGCTGCTTGCATAAAAGGCAGAGAACATAATGAAGAAGTGGTATCTGACCTTTAGAGGGGAGAAAAATGGAGAGGGATTGTGCAGCTGACTGATACTTCTACAAAAACAAAAGTTAAAAGTTCAAGCTGTACTACAGCCGTACTCCAGCTTGTTCTTTCTCTTGTACAAATTACTACTCTCCCCATGACCTGCAAGGTAACATTACCTGAAGTAAGAGGTACAAAAAGAGGTACAGTTTTTCCCTAGGACTCTGCAAGTATAAACATTTCATTATTCTTCCTTTTTTAATGAGTGGGTACATCATATGCTGTTTGTATAAGCAATAGACAAAGGTAATTCCAGTTCCTTCTTACACATTGCTTACCTTGCCTAATTATACCCTGTGCCTTTTCTGACATGGATTTCTCCCTAAATTTCCATACACAGGGCATTCACAACAGTTTTATCCCACAGGGTGTTGAAGAGTGGTGGATTGTGTCCATGAAACTAGGAGATGCTTCAGGAGGGAAAGGCAGGGAGAATTAGGGCAACTTCCTCTCAACCAGGCTCTCTATTGCCCTCAGATTTAAGGATGGTCCCTTCTTCCCCAGAACTTAATTTATACAATTTGTCAAGAACAAAGAATGCACAGATCAGTAGCTCAGTATTAATCAGCTGCAATCAGCCCCTGTCATTCTACTCCCACAAAATTGAAAGCCCTTTCAAAGAATCAGTGCCTTGGAGCTCTGGATAATCATCATCTAATATTTGAAACCACCACTCAGGAGGCACCTATCTATCAACATGTCACTTCACATACTAACAAAACAATTCTTCTTCCATTGTACCTGAGCTTAAGAATCTCAAGGTGTTTTGGGAGCAGTAAGCCTGAAAATTCTTATAGGATTCTTGTGATTCCCAGTGAAAAGGTTGAGTTGAGACCTCAGTGGTTGCTTGATATCTAGGAAGAACTCAGTTGGGACCAACAAAAATTAAATCTCTTTAAAAGCATCTTTAGTTTAATGCTTAAAACTTGAAATACCAGAAGTGGTCATTCACCTTTAATTTAAGCTATAGGTCTGTCAGTAGTTACCAAGGCTGCTGGATCCCCTATTTGGATCATAGAAAACAAAACCTATCACATGCAAACAGAATTTGTAAAATGTTTTATGCCACTTGATCATAACCTCAGAAAAGTATTGATTAAATTTAAGATATAAAGAAATGCTAATGACAAATAGCAAGGCTGCTGACACATCAACATTTAAAAGCACTTGGCTGAGTTCTTTCTTTTTATCTATCAAGAATGACTTTTGCATATTTTTATATTCTAAAAATACAGGATTAACTGCATCTGTTAGATCAATAGCATAAAGTATCAATGCTGTCATCCATAAACACCCAGTCAGTTTTATGAACCAGATTATTAGTAGTTAAATATTTAAAGCTGCTTGCCCTTTGGATCTCACTTTGATGCTTGTAGCCAGAGCATTCTATCTTCCAACACCACATCCAGGCTCCACAGTGTGGGAGGAAGATTTTGAACCAGACCAAGAGCAAAATTAATTTTCCATCCTTCCAGACATGAAAAGAAAACCAAGAATGGATTCAAAACAATACTGCACATTTTGGCTCATTAGAGACAGTTTTCAAGGAATTATACAGAATGAACCATATGACAAAAGGCAAAACAAATTTCAGGGGGCAGAGTCAGGAATAAAGGTTTGGTTATTGCTGTGAGTCCTGACACACACAAAGCAATAGCCCAGCAAAGAGTGAATCATCAGACACGCTTGCTTTGTCTCCCTTTGTTTCATGACTTTCTCTTTCCTCTGCAGTGTTTGTCACCCTCAGTCCTTCTCTGTTCAAGTCCATGTAATTCCACAAGATTTGCTCCCTCATCCCCTCCCCTGTTTGGTTTGAAAGCTTAAAAAAAAAAATGGATATGTGCCAGAGATCATCTATTACAAGATGAAACAATATTTCAATTAAATCAAAATGACTGGATGTCCAAAACCTGGGAGGGCACAGGGAGCAGCAGAATTGGAGCTGTTTATATCAAGAGTATTCCAGGAGCTGATTCAACAGTCCCTGGCATGTCTTTGGGAGGAAGACAGTGAGGGGTGGACAGGGAAATGGTAATGCTGTGACATGGTCCTTTCATCCAAAATAGGGTCAAGGCAGCAGCAACCACAGAGCAACACATTTAACCTGGGAACAGGATTGTCTCCCTGGAAGCGTGCCCATTTCCCCAGGGTACTCGTCAGGCTGTGCACTGAAATATAACAGTTGGTTTCAAACAAACCCACAGTTATAAGACACTGAAATCCTGCCTGGTTTCCTTTCACGGTAACCAAGGAATAAACTTAGAGTTACAGGAATCCAAAAATCAGAGGAATCCAACACAAAAATATATTACTTTGTTAATTCTCAGTGTCCAGTTGTAACCAAAATGATTCCTGTTTTGTCTTTTTCGGTTCCTCCAGTTGCTTATTCTCTTTGTGAGCTGACCAAGATGCTCTGAGCTTTCTTTGGCAGGTGGGACAAGACTGACATTCTGTGGACACAAACAGGGTTAAATTTTAAAGGAGCACTCCAGCATCCAAGGCAAGGGGAGCAGGCACTGAGGTGTGGAAAGGATGCTCACAGAAATACATTTACAGTGAAATTTGGGACATCTCTGCTAGACAACATCTGTGTACAAGCAACAAGAAAGTGTAATGTGTGATTAGCCTAGATGTCCTGAATGGTCTCTTGACTCTGTAGGAGATGCTCTGCTGGGACCTGACAGGAGATGGGGCTGATGGAATTCAGAGAGTGAGAAAAAGCACAAACATTAATTACAACCAGACCTAGGCTGACCCCCAGAGTTGCCAAGCACAGATCTGATTTCCAAAAATAAGGGATATATTTATCTAGCATGCTGTCCCTGTGATTTCTACTTAGCCTGCATCACATGGGAAGCAATCCAATGTGTTCATACATTTATATGAACTGTACTGGTAAATTAAATAATAAATGTTTTCCCAATAGATTCCCATTGATTTAGAAAATGCACTGAATTATTTTAAATAAAAGACTGGATGTTTACAGATTTCACAGTCAAAAAGGTAGTGGCACAACCATTTTGCTGGCTACTGCTAATAAGCTTGTCATCATAACAAATTAGCATATCTGTGTAAAAATATACTTGTATTTGCATATATTCATCTGCAGACATTTCTGTTCCTGCTTTACAAGTATTTCATATAATGCCATTCAAACTCTGTAGTAAGTATTAGTATATATATAAAGTCAGTTAAAGTTAAGAGGCCAAAATAATGCTTTTGTTTCCCTGAGACCTCTCTGTCAATTTATTTCAATTTATATATAGCATATTAGTTTTCTGTAAAAAAGAGGAAAGAAACAGAACTGAGCTTTTTGTCACTTGGAATCACGTTATCTCCTAAGTATAATTCACATAAAACAAATTATGAGGCTGATCAAATGCTCTGTTAACATAATTCTTTAATAATAATATCACTTAGATCTTAAACTGCTTAATTAGATTTCAGTCATTGCAATCAACAGCCTCATTGAAACTGTTCATCTATAATTTATACTCTTTGCATTTTACTGTTCATTTTAAAAACAGCATTAACAATAAGAATCAATAGTAAGTAGAATAAATAGTAAAAATTAAAACCTTTTAGGTTTTGGGGTGAACTTAATTCCTGGTTCACTGAACATCAGTGAAGATATTTAAATTGGTTTGAAAGGATTCATGATTTCCCTTTAGGAAAAATACACTTGGACTTCAACCACACATCTCGATCCAGCTTTTGGATCTGACCACAAATCTCAATTGAACAAAATAAGTTGTGCTTTCATTGCAAAGTTGATAAATTAAATAGATCTTTCAGAGACTTGAGGTCTAAACACGTTCGATTTAATGAATTCCACTCAATAATTAGATTTTTCTAGATAATGAAGGTGTAAAGAACAGGCCTAGACAATGCAACATTTTCTGAAGTCATGTTCTTTACTTTAAAGAAGACATGTTTACTGAGAACAATGCAGAAGTTCTGTAAGGCAGAATTCGTGCATTTTGCACATTAGAAAACAGCCATGTCCAAAATAACTTTTTTTTTTTTTTTTTTTTTGAGTACAGATGGAAATAGGTCATTCAGGGGCAGACAACTCACTGTCTTGGAATAAATTACAATTATATCTCCAATGTCAAAGTACAGCCTTGGGTCTGGCCTGCAGGAAACAGAGCTCCCCATCAGATACCAGTCCCCTACACAGCACAACAGGGATATTAGAGCTCCAGGACTTCAGATAAGACTTGAGGATTGTGATTCTCTTTGAACAGAGAATATCTTCATGTTAACAAGTCAGGAGTTTTACTTTTATTCCTATTATTTTAATAGCCAGATGTTTAGCTGTTGTTATTGCAAGATGGTATATTTATATACTTCCAAATTTATAAATATACTTCCTTTAAACACACAGTGATTGGTTAACACCTTGGTGTTTCTTCAATAACTATTTTAGCTGCTTAAACTGAACACATTGCAGTAGCTCCTTCCTAGCAGTGCCCACAACAGACCCCAGCAGGATTTTAACACCCATCCCTCTAGAGCATTCTGCTGATATGCTCAAAATATAAGTGTAAACTAGCAGGCATCTGCTAAGCTACTAGGGAAGTATCCAGTAAGTAAATAAATGCATCTGGGTTGCAGCCACTGAGATTTATAGCACTTTTCCCTGATTTCCTTTTTCACACTACAGTAAATACACTAATGGTGCTGGCTAATAAACAGCCATAAATCTGCCTTCCTGTGTTTATGATGTTTGCTGATTGAAAAGTAATGCTGTGAAACTGATGAAGTCAGGGACTATGAATGCAGGAAGGCTTTGGGTGCTGGGGGACACACGTTTTTAGTACATTTGAAACAGTCCATTTTGCAAGAGATCTCCACTCCCACATCAATAAGTTGGGGTTTTCTCATAACCTTCACCCCCTCTATTTTCCACATGTTGTAAACTAGATTTTTATTCCTAATAAATTCAACAGATCCAATGCAGATGTAGAATAGAAGAGGAGGTCTGGAGTTTTGTGAACATGGCTTCTCACCAACAACTTAATTCAGTTCCCATGAAGTTGTTGGAAAAATTCCTGTAGACTTCCATGAGAGTTGAATTGAGCTTCTGTTACTTCCTTCCTTCCACACTGTTTCTTTTATCCCCCATTTCCATCCTTGAGGGCAGTTTGGGAGCAGTGGCATAGAACACACAGCTGTTCTTACAACTCAGTTAACAGAGCCCTGCACCAAACTTCTCAAAGTGCAGCAGATGCTGGCTGCAGGATCTGTGCAGGCACAGAACATCCTCCCAGCAATATTCACACAGATTCTGTCAGCATCTCAGATTCTGCTGACCCTGATGGGGCTGTCCATGAAACTCAGACATTTCTTTTCAGGTAATGACACTGATGAGAAAAGTGATAGTGGTTTTTTTTTTTTTTAAAGACATTTGTAGATGTTAGTTTGAGAACTAAATCAGAAGCAAGCAGGAAAGGTGACTTAATTAGACAATTTTATCTTTAGAAACTCTGGAAACAACTTATTTTATCAACTAAAGGCTTGGCACTTCTATGTTGGAAGTGCTATACACTTGTGAAAGGTAGCCCAAATATTAATTAAATCAGTTTGCAGATGTCAAATCTGTGAGATGTCAAGTGATAGCTACAGGGAATTAGCTGTTTCTATATTTAAAAAGAGAGGAAATATTTTCCTTCCCTTTCAATGAGAAGATAGACACTACGTTGACATCAGGCAACAGAAGTGGTAACTTCTTTGCAATTCATCTCCTCTTGCCTATGTATTCCCTCCCTCCTGACAGACATGCTAATTTCAGCAAAGTTTAAAGTGAATTCCTTCAAAGAAAACAGTTAAGACAGGCCTAGCTATGCTGACCTGTAAAAGGTCTCTCAAGAGGAAGAATAATTTCATTTTGACAACCTTTATCCCCTCCAGCAGTTACAGTTAGCAATGCTGCAGACTGATATAAAATCCCCAGGGCTACAGGAACCTCAATACAAAGGAAGAGGTGAGACTTTATGACTGACTGAACAAGAAATCCCATTATTTTCCTTCCACAAGAGCCCATGCAAGAGTCTTCCTCGTCTCCTCACAGTGAAACATGCCCTAATGCTAAAGGGGGAAAATCTCAAATCCAGCAGGTTGCTACACAGGGAGAATTCTCTCAGGAATTGCAATGGACACTCTCCCTTCCCAGCTATTGTTGACACCTCAGAACTGCACAGGCCAGGACAGGTGAACTATCAGGAACTCAAAATTCACAGAATGGGGGCAACATCCATTTTTATTCCTTTTTTTTGATACACACAGAAAATGTGCAGAGCAAGCAGTTTTAAGACTGATGCAAGTGGGAAAAAACATTTTTTGAGTGGGAAAATATTTTCTTTTCTGTAACCAATTCTATATTTTGCTCCATAATATTTGAAATGGGAGTTAAACTGTACACCAGGACTAGTACCATTTTAATAGATATTTTGCTGCAGATGAAGCTAAAACTCTAAGTGCAAAAGAAAAAACCATCCCTGTACAGCTCTAATACTGAAAGGTCACTGCTTATCTTGCTTTATCCCTGCTATGCCCAGTTTATAATTTTTCTGCTGTATATGAATCTCCAGACCCATTTTTATTAGTGCTAAAATAGACTGTTCTCCCACTGTCACACCATCTGTCTTTTCCTCCTGCCTGCCAGTATACAGAACATCTAGGAGTTGTTCTGAAAGGAGTAAAATGGGAAAGAAGGAAAACTGTATTGTTTTGGTCACACACTCTGCTGGTGACAGCCTGTTTCCAGCAGCGACTGTCTCCACAGAGGGACACATTCAGCCTTCGCCAGCCCGTGACACACATTGAGTTAAAAAAAAAAAAAACAAACAAACAAAACAAAAACACAAAACAAAACACTCACTGGTCTGAAATGAGGAGAAATAAGATTTGCTTTCTGCTCTCCCACCGTGGGATTCCAGAGAATGGCGACTCCTCCCAATATCAGCACTGCCTTGTTGACATTTCAGGTTCTGTCTTGGAAACTTCTCCTGACAAATTTTTGATTCAGACTGAGCCTGAATCAGCAGCAACAAGACCTGTTCACAGCACACACCAGGAATGGGATTTTCAGAAAGTGACAGCAAACACAATATGGGCTGCTGCTGCTGCCTTTTTAGAATTTACTTTAAATGTAAAAACTTTTGGGGGGACTTTTTAATACAGGTATTGAATTCCTTTCCCCCCCATCACCATAACAGCTCTCTGTATGAGTGACAATCCAGGAGACTGCAAACCCCACTTATAATCAAGACAAGCCAGAAATGAAAAAGTACTGAGTGGCACAAGTGGGGCAACAGGCTGTTATTACAAGGAATGTCCTCACAGATCATTTTATACCTGCCCGACACAGCAGTCACATTGCATGAAACAAGCTGGATCACTCATGTTTTGTTGTGTGTTAGAAATGGCTGCAGATACTTTTCTAAGTGGAGCACATGGAATCAATGGTCTGTCAGCAGGAAAAGAAAGAGGTAGAGTGAGAATGCATCATTCAGAACAGATTATCAGGCTGACCATCACTCGAGTCCTGTGAGGTTGTACCAGGAGAGTGAGAAGGACTGAGCAGCACAAGATTCCTGTCAGTGTTCAGTGTCTGTCTACTGCATTTAATATATAAAATACATTGTACCTCAAGAGAACAGTCAGACTTGTTTAGTTCCTGGGTTGGGGAATGAACACTCACCTCCCCTGTCTTGACCATAGGATATTTCAAAAGCAGTGAAAGAGTGGGTCATGACAAAGAATAGATTCAGAAATACAAAAACTCAGAAAGCTCTGGAAGCCATATTTTTAGCTTGTTTGCATGCATGAGCACTTAATAACAAAACTCAGTTCCACAGAAATAAATCCCAGCACTGTATGAACCTATTCCAGTATGTGACAGCACTTCAGAGCTCAGATTGAGAGACTGGTTGGACAAGATAGAGAGGGACAGCTTTGGAACTGGGGAGCTTCCATTTGTTTTCCATCCACTACCAGAGCAACACAGCTTCATAGTCTAACAGTACTTGCAACATCCTGGCTTTTTCCTTTGGGCTAAAACTGAATTGGCATTGAAGCCATTTGATTCTTCAAACTTTTCAGATTTTTCATGGGAAAATAGCACCATCTGTAGGAAAAAAAATGGACCAAATTTAATTAAAATATGTGTCTATTTTCAAGTCACTAAGCAAGAAGTAGGACTTCCTAAGAATAAATGCATTATTTTACAAAGTGGGCCCATGTTTTATCCTCAGAGGAAGCCAAATGGGCTTTTGTTGCTCTTGTGAAGGCAGGACAATACCATTCCCATCCCATGATAAGAAAGAAGGTGCTGTGATAAATTTTTTTTTACTTTAATCTAACACTGCTCAGAAGGACAGTCATCAATAGCCTACTAACCCTAAGTTCTTCCCCAAATACCACCATAACAGCAAAGTTATATCAGGATATTGTTAAAACTATTTTGTAGTTATTGATAGGGAAAAAGAATCAGCCTTTTCAGTAAAGTTCCCTGACTGTTGGCCAAATCTCTAACATATGCATCTTTTATCCTAAAGCACACATATGTACTAAAGAGTTTGGCTGCCTGGTGTGAATGAGTAAAACATTCAACAAGGGAAGGAGCTCCTTAAAGATATAACAGACTTCTAGTTGCATGTTCTTATTTAATGAGAAGATGAACATTATCTCAATTGACAAGACACTAATAATGGTAGCAGCTATTCTTTGAGCCATTTGTTCTCTAAAGAGAACCAAAGAACTCCCATTGCTAAATATTCCCTAGGAAAAATATCATTTCTCTGGGACTGAGTCCTACTTCTACCCTCACCTTTCTGGGAAACACTGTAAAATCATTTAAAAATTTAGTTTAAAAAACAAGGAAAGTCTACTGGCTTTGGAAACATTTATAGTTTATCTCACAGTGCTTGAAATGTTTATATAGACTGTACCTTATTTCCTAGTATGAATGTCATTTGATTCTTTGAAAGCCTTTAAGATGTATCATGACATTTGTTGCTTTTAAAGGTAGCATTTCAATTAGCCTAATGATGGTTTCCTAGGAGAACTGAAGATCCACTTAAAAACACTGCAGAGATCAGACAAACAAATGTGTGCATGCAGGCATGCTTATGTCTGTCTTCATCAGATGGTCAGAATAGTGTTGTTAGTTGCCTGTGGACCTTTCTCTTCTTAATTTAGTCTTCACATTTCACTCCAGTTTCTATACTGACCTTTATTTCCTAGTGGCAGTTGGACTATGCCTGAATGCAAAATTTAAGAGCCATCCTTGTCCATGCTGCCTACAGAAAATCCTTAGGGATCTTTCATAATAGCTGCACCACAGCTGCACAAACTGATAATTCAAGAGATATTCCACTTGGCATGGAACTGTTAGTTGCATCAGATAACATTAGTAATGCCATTTTATTTGTCCAGCCTTGAGGTGAGATGTGGAAGGGCACAGTGTTAACAAAACCCCAGCAGCAGCTTATTCCAGCAGCACAGCTGTTCCACAGGATAAAGGAAAAACGTGGCCCTGCTGAACCCAGCAGCCCAGCCCAGCTAAGGAAGCAGCCACACAGGAAAAGGGTTCACAGGAACAAAGCACAGTTCTTCCCAGAACTGCATCAGCTTCTCCCTGGGAAGTCTGAGGGGCATTTAAAATCAATCTCTCGCCAGTGCTGGTTTTGAAGCTGGAGAACAAGATGTGAGGAGTCAAAGAGAAACCTCTAAGTTCAGCTCCTTCCAAGAGCCAACTGAGGGCTCATCACACATGAAATGCCATCCTATTCCTTCTGGGAGCATTGTTTTCTGCAGTTCATAAGGAAAGTTTACAAACTCAATTGAGGAGGGTGCACTCAAAAACAGTCAGCAGCTGCAAAATCAATCTTGAATGAACAGAAAAAAAAGCTTGAAGACAGCACTGATGCCAGGTGGCATTAGCTTGCAGAGAGATCTGGGCATAAAAATAAGATACATGCTGTTCTCATCAATGAAGCACACCAAGCTTGTATTTAGTAAAAATTGCAAATTTGTTTGAACAGCCCAGGAGAGATTAATCAAAGACTGATTTGTTGCAATCTGCCATTCCCTCACTTGTCTTACATATCTGGCTTTGAAGTTGGAGAGTGACTTTTAGTCTCTGAAGTTATTTTCCATTTTCTGACATAACACCACCAGCTGTTGCTGCCTTCTGGGATGAGACAGCCCAGGTAAAATTCACCCATGTGGAGAGAGCTGGCTAAAGGGAGCCTCCACTGCAGGTACACACTCATTTCAAGTGCACACAGACACATTCTGCAGGGTATTCTACTCCAGGCTAAATGTCATTTAAGCTCTTTCTGAATCTGAAAACCTTAAAACATTGACATTCTCTTAAGGTCTTCCATGTATGTAGAAGTCATGATGCTTAGGATGCTCAAGTTTTATAAATATGTTTCAATAAAGCAACATTCGTTTATTTTACTCAATATGGTTTTAGGACCTGATTTGAATTTGCAAATTGAATTTGCTTCACTCCATCACCACAAAGCACATTTCATAAAAGTGAGAAGTTTGTTCTTACTGTTTTCAATTCTTCTCATGCTTATTATTTGTAGCACCCCGAGATTTGAGCAAATTGTGCTTCATCAGAAAATTTCCACTTTGCAGAGCAGCTTTTCTGCCCCCCTCAGTGAAAATTAATGCAAAACCTGTTTTCCTCCAACTTTTTCCTGTGCACAAAAGTTAGATGTGAGCCTCCACACCAAAATGTGATGAGTAGGAATGGAATAAATGGGTCAGGTTTCAAGAGATGTCTAGCTTGCAGTGATATTTGAAGCTCAGGAATGTAACCTGGCAGACAAGCTGTCATGGGAAAAACATAGAAGATCTCAGCATATTAAGTAAAAGTCTTACCAACAACTCTTTCTGCAGCCTTTCCTTGCCTCACCTGCAGCTAAGGAAACATAGTGAATTATAGTAACCTCAGCAGTTTCATGAGTGTAATTAAACCTCCAAATTACGTGACAAACTCAGTAAAAAGACTTCACTAAATTCTGCAGAGCTTTGTGCAGATATGTGACTTAAGCAAATTTCAAGGCCTTACAGTTTTGTGCTGAGTCTAAAATTCATGCACGCAAGCCTTTCGTGCAGAATCAGATAAACTTCATTTCTCCACTTGCACTTTACTCTAAGCCTGGGTCCACCAGAAGCTACAAATAATAGCAAAATTGGGGGGAAGTGATACAAAGGAATGAATTTACATAACACAGAAACTGAAGGCAACACTTGCATGAGCCCCTGCAAAGCCCAAAACCCAAATGTCACAGAGCAACAGTCACCATGTGCTGAGAAACACAAAATATTAATGACACTATGACAAAGCTCATACATTTCAGCTCAGGAACAGGACTCCTACTGCTTATGTTTATATTTGATTTTAAAAAAGCAAGAGCATGCCCCACAGATGTTGGGATTTCTGCAGCTCTGACTTTACTTGGAAAGCCATGATACAAACTGATAAGTGAATTCCCTGAGAGTGACTGTCCCACAGAGACTTTTTCATCTTTCAAGACCTATCACACTTCATGGGATCACACTGTGTAATGTAACAACGTGATGTGTCTGAATACAAATCACTGTCTTCCTGCTGAACATGTAAAGAAATAAAAACCAGATATTGCCTTCCTTTCTCTTTGGTACATATTCTGAGAGAAAATTATGAGACAGTGTCTGAAGTCAAAGGACTGACAAACAAAACTTCTCTGCCAGCATCCAAATCTCCAAGGATACAAATGTTTCATTTGTCTCTCTGTTCAAACAAGGAGGGCTGTTTTCATTTATTAACACCAGCATAGATTCTTTCCCTGCAACACTCTCACATGGCTCATCAGATGCATGCTCTACTTCAAAAACTCTCTTCTGATGTTTAATATTGATGCCTCTGCAGACAGCTCTCATTGCACCAATTAGGAAAGGAACAACAAAGCACCTCTCAAATTACAGTATGAGTCTTAATGTATATTAAAGGTAGTCTTGTGTAATGAGCCAGTGTAAATGCAAACTGAGTCCCTGGAATAGCAGAAAACAGCAGACAAAAGGAGAGTGCATAGAACTGGAGACAATTACAGGAATTACAGCATGGTCCCATGCCAGTGTGCCCAGGGGAAGCAGGGCTGGAAGGCTGTGCAATCAACATGCTCCCAGCACTGCAACCTCCAGTACTTCCAGCTGCACAAGAAAAGAGCTCAGCCACCTCTGAACACAATGTCATCTTGCCGCAGATCTGTTACACTTGAATACTTAACGCTTGATTTATACCTTGCTCTTATCTTCTTGATAGCAGTGGATAACTCCCTGCTCTTCTATAAAAAAAAAAAACCAGAACTGAAAACCAACCATGTTTCAGCTGAATAAACTTTCTTCCAACTTCTATAGTTACAAATGAGAGGACAAGCTTCTTTGAGTCCAGATAATCTTCAAAACTAAAAATATTAACAAAATTTCAATATATCATATTCTTCCTTCAGTCCACAATACCCTTGCAAGCAATCACTTACTCCCTATAAGATTACACCAAGTAAGTTTATGTGGATATGAAGCCAAACCTCTAAACTCTGCTCTCCTTCCAAGGCTCTCTTGGAAAGGTCATCAGCCTAAAATTTATTATATGGCTTCATCCCAGCCTCTTCTGAAAGCTTAATCTCTTAACTGAGCTGCTTGGCTTCCCCCCCCTCCCCACTCAGTCTTTCCTGTTTCAAACAAGGACAAGAAAATCACTTGATTCATGCCCACAAAAAGTCACCCAAGAGGTTTCTTATTGTCATTATAGGATAAGCAACCAGCATGTAGGGCCTAGATGTAACTGGACTGCAGTTCCTGACTACTTCACAAGAAAATACAACAAAGACTACATTTTCAAAAAGCAATGTACAGTCGAACTGACTTTATTTTCTCTGGCCCAGTTTCTAAAGGCCACAACCAGCCTTTAGGAACACCAGTAATTATGCCAGTGATTTATTTTACACAGTGGGAACAGGATTAAAGGCATTCAAGCAAAATTACAAAAACAACTGACATAGAGAAAGTCTTCAAATTCTGACTTTTTTACACCAACCACTGCTTTAAAAAACCACCACTCTTCACCATCTGATACCACACAGAACATTAAGATTCTGTTACTATTACTGTGCTGAAGTATTTTCTTCCAAGGAACAAGATACTGGCTGCAGATACAATTTCTGGAAAAAAACCAAATCAGGAGGAGCAGACATGTCACTTCCACGATCATCTATGATATTATTTCCAGTCCTATGACCTTCATTAAAAAATTTCCTACCCAGTCAAGTGATTTAAGTGATGAAAGGTCATTTAGCACTTTCTAGTCCTTAAAGGCATTCAGTCACACTTTGTGCTACAGGGAGTGTTTGTCTTCTCTCAGTCTTTACCACCACAGAGATGGCAACCAGCAGTGTCATGATGGAAGAATTGTTCATTTCTCTCACATCAGCTACACTTTAGTACTAAAAGCTTCTATTGGCTGACTCTCTTCTTGTGCTACATGATCACAGTGAAAGACAAATATTAATCAAATTACTCAGGAAAGACTTCACAGATTGGGTCAGTCTGACACTCATCGTCCACTTGGCACCTTGTCTAAGCTGCCTTAGGGCACTTCCAGTCACAGTACCTATGTTTTGAAATATTTTTTACAAATATTGATGAAAAACTAAGTTTATCTTGCATTGGTGTTAATTGTCAAAGTTATTCCCAACAATAGTTTTCTACTATAACTACCATGCTCTTTAAAAGAAAGCCTCATCTCTTATAACAGAAAAATCACAGGTGTTTTCCAAATCAAACTGGGCAACAAAACTAAAAATAATGTTTTTCAATCTTATTTGAACCAGAGGAAGCTGCTGAGCTTACCTGGCTGCTGGAATAGGGAACTCTCAATGTTGTGAGGGCTGGGAAACTGAAGGCCTGGTTTATTTGTTATTTATTATTATACAGCAACACCCAATGTCCTCTCTGTCCCCTAACAACTCCTCGTGTCTTAGATTTTATAAAACAGATCAACACAGAGTTCCTCTCCTGAATACCTAAGAAAGTATCATGTAAATGACAGAAGTAAGCAAATATTCTACAACCTCTCTCTAGAACAGAAATTAAACCTTAAGTAATTTAACCAGAATAACACAGTAATCATTCTAAGCTCCAAGGAGATCTCAGGTTCTCTGAGGTTGATCCATGGGATCCAGACCCATAATCTAGGTGCAAGATAACTCTTCCACTCAAAACACAAATTAGTCATTATTTCTAAGTAAACTTAGATGGCAAACAGAGCACTCTTCTCTCTGAACATGTCCTTCCCAGAGAAGAACTACAGTTTTAGACACTAAATGAAGCCTAAATCTATCATGAACTTGAAACTAGAGAGAGGAAGAAAATTCATCTAGAAAACTTTTTTCTTGATCTCTCCTCTTTTAAGAATTTTACTACTTTTTATATTTTAATTGTTGAATCACAGATTACTTTAAAGCTGATGTAACTATTTTTTTAAAAAATCCTGTCACTGTATACTATATGTGGGGCATAAACTTACTCACTTTAAAATTTGCTTGGCCAAGCCCTTATTCTAATTGGTTTGAGAAAAAAATCAGATTTATAAGATCATGGGAGCTGGTAGTTACACTTGCATACTGACTAACCTTTTCCTTTTCCACACAAATTGTTCTATTCCTTGGAAAAAATTAATCAAAAGATTACTGGGGGAAAAAAAAAAAAAACACTTAAATCCATGCATGAGTACAAACAGTTTCCTAACAACAACCACCACCGACATATGCACACATACACTGAATACAAAATTGTGATCTCCCAAAAGTTTCTTAAAATTGGCAACACAGCCTCTCCTTATCCAGGACACACTTATAAATTCCAAAGCAGACAACTAAGGGTTAGGAGGCAGCACCTGTGTTCTAAGCAGTTTTTAATTTCATCTTTCTTAGACTAGGCACTAAATTTATATTATCTATACTCAGCTTTCATGGTGTGTTTAATATTTTTACATAAGAACATCCTTCAGTAATAGAAAAATTCTTTTCTCTGAAAGATGGAAGTCATCTCAGTTACACAGCAGAAAGCTACAGTTATAAATTAATAAAGTACCCTACCTATCAGTGTCCAAAATAAAATAATAAAGAATTAAAAGCTAATAAAAACTTCTGAACTGGCAACAGTCTTGCAATTTGTTGGAGAGGCAAAATGTACATGACATTTCAAAGACTCCTAAAATAATCACCCATAATTAACAGTGCTGTGACAAGCACACGAAGAAGAAACAATCAGTAGGATACAAACAGCACCATGTTCATTCATAGCAGGGTTCAACATGTTGAGAGAAGGTTTGGGGTTGAAATGAAGGCTCATAGTGGATGTATTCTCACATACAGCAAATCATGTAGAAAAACTCTGGAATCATCCAGTTTAACTGGCCTGAATCCTAGATAACACAAGTAATTTCCATTGCTGCATTTCAAGGCAATTTCCTTTAACACAGACTTCACCTTTACATTTTATAAGATTATCATAAAATGAAACACAGAATTTTAAAAAGAAAAATAGCTACCAGAAAATTTGAAAGGAAGGAAATAACAAATGCAAAGTGAAGCATTTTCATGTTTCCAGATATTTCCATCCTTTTCTATTTGTTGGCTGATTTGAGGTTGCAACATTAAACACTTTGGCAGAAGAGAACACAGAAAACATCACCTCGCTCATTATGGTGGCCACACTATGGACCTCATCTCACAAGCATGAAGAATCTCACCCACATGAAGTTCTGTCACCACAGCCAATGATAAAGAAGCCACATCACTCTCACAAATTAAATTTGGCTGGAAGAGTAGCAAAGAAGAACAGAGTGCCAAGCATATTTTTGTTTTGCTAAATGAAAGGACGTTCTATCATTTCAGCTAGAACCCATATGTCACTCATACCAAGGGATATCAGTAACACATTTCCTTCTGAGGAAAGAACACAATGAACCAATTAATCAAACCTTAAAATGAGGATGAAATTATTACAGCCATTTGTTAAAATACAAAAGGGCATTAAGAAAACAAACAGCAATATCTGCTATGGTTAATGCAATGATATTTTCAATATCCCAGGCTTGCAGAAAATTGGTACCTCCTTCCTGGGACTTGAGCACTTCTGAATGCAGAAGTTTCTTAGCACTCTTCTCTGATTCACTAAAAATGAAGAGATTGATTCTGTCTCTACCTCACATGAATCAGAGACAGGACTATTGAAATAAATGTGTCTGATTCTGCACTGACTCAGGTCTTTTTCTAGACCTTTGTGAGGGCATTTTGAAACTCTCCTATTTACATACTTACATGGCAGACAGCAAAAGTGGTGTTGAGCCCACCTAACTACAACCTGAAGCTATGAATTCATTTGAAGCTGGCAGCCTAAACTGCCATCAGATGAAAGAGGCACCTCCAAAGGGTTCTGAATCCTCTGAGGGTTGATAGCCCAGAGCAAGTGTCTCATTATTAGACACACATAAAAAAGGCAATATAAGCTATACAAAATGCCAGGAAATGGAGAAGCCACAGTTAATAAGTTTACCAAATGTGTTTCAATTATTTAAGAGTCTCAAAGAGGTCCGTGATATCAAGACTGAGGCACTACAGAGATGAAAGAAGACAACACAGCTGTAGAACCACAAGCTCCACCTCCTTCCCCATTTTACCAGGAAGTGCAGGTGGTACATCTGCATGGACTTTGAACAGATTTTTCTAAAACCTCAATCTAGTAACATTGGCCAGGCAAATTTCATAGATAGAAGTATCATCCCTCATTAGAGTAGTGAGTAAATCCTAGTGTGTTATGTGTGGAATCAAAGATAGATACACAGATAAGTGAAGCACATCACTGCAGTCACTTCTGATGTACAGCTCTACCACTAGACCTTTTCCTCCAGCAAAAAATAAAACCAAAACTCTGGAGCATTTGCTAAACTTTTTCTGCCCTTTCCACTGTAATTTTAATTTTTTTTTCAATGTCAGACAGAAAAGTTGTGCTAATTTCATTAACAATGAAACATGTTCTTCTTGAAATCTTTTTTCTCAGCAGTAGTAAAGTAAATCTGAAGTGAACCACAAAGTATGGTGCTGTTCAAGCAAGTCCTGGACAGTTCACAGCCCAGAGCAGATAATTTCATTTTATCACAACACTTTTGTTGACAAACAGAATGAGAAACCCTTCCACAAGCAAGAGCACTTATCCTTATTGTTAGTGCAAGCAGCTGGGCAGCTCACATGAGTGCTGGCCTGGCCCTTGGACAAGACTTCCCTCAGGAGGGGGAACTTTCTTACACACCTGCAGAAGTACCAAGAGCCTGGAATTTAGTTCACTCTTGTGACTCCAGACTCGCAGCATGGGCCAGGTGGGAAGGACCACACTGGGTCATCTGGTCCTGCTTTCACAGTGCCATCCCTGAGCTCAGTGCAAATAACCAGGAGACTTCAGGATTTTAGCACAAGAAAGTATTCCATTGGTTTCAGCAGAAAATTCAGGTGAGTGCTAAGGATTCCAGTCCAGAAGAAATTCAAATTAAAGCCTTCATTCCAAACAGTTAAGCATCTCCATTGTCTACTTGAATGAACAGTAGAAATTGCTAAATGAGATCGCTAAATCCAAAGTTATACATGAGCAGAACTTTTGCAAGAACTAATCCCCAAAAAACTAAAATTATCAAACTGGAAAAGCAACACTCAATTTCAACTACAAAGGACAAAGCACTGGTGGCTATTGGTCTCCTTATTTAAATGGTGTTTATTTGAAGCCACTAATTAACAGAACTCTGAGATCACACATAATGTTGCCTGGGTAGAATTTCTGTTTCCACACCATATACACACGAAATTCAAAGTGAAAGGCTTAAATGCTTAATGCAGTGAAGACAGAAAATATTAAACTTTTCAAATCCCCATTTCTCTGGCCTTTTGCTCACCCCAGTCTCCTATCACTTTTTTTTCCTTAAAAGACATTATGTGTTAGGAGAGCAAAGCAGCCCGGGGAGGTGATATTTTACCATTGTCTGTGCCATTAATGCAGTTAAAAAATCCTCAGACTGGAAAAATCAGACAGATGCATCTTCCAGGTTCACATGTGCCAACTCCATCTGTTAAATCATTAAAACACAGGCTTGGCAGATTCTGGAGAAAAACACATTTGTTTTCACTATAAAGAGGAAGAGTAAANCCCCCCCCCCCCCCCCCCCCGATAATTACTTTAATGTGAAAGCCTGCATTAGTGGGTACTATTTAAGATGATACTGAAAGAGGTTTTGATTGAATTGGGATGTGTATGTGTCAAATTATATGTCATAATCCAGGTTAGTCAAAGCACTATTAAACCAAGGTCTATAGATACATTAAGGTGCTTAATCATTTACCTTTTTATTGCATATATCATGTTATACCACCTATTTAAACACTGATTTTCCTTACAGCAATGAACTGTTCAGGTTAATTTTAAAGGTGCTGTTTACATAAGGAGCAGCAAATCTGATCAAAGAAAGCTATCAAACCTTGAATGAAGAAATTAATAACAAACCTTTTTTTCCAAATCTGCAATGAAAAATAATATTTTCTACCTTCAGGATAAAGAAAAGCAACATGATCCTAACCTAAATTTAATACTAATATCTTATATTTTCTCAATAGCAATAATACTGATATTGGGAAAATAGATTTATGCTTTTTTCTACTACAGCACTGCACAATCATTTTTACTATGGCAACATTACCTGTAGTGCATACATCTAAAAACTGAGCATTTTGAGTGCAACTAAGTATAAAATAGGATGAACCCAGACACAAGTATGACAGTGTGAATAATTTAAATCCCAAGATCTCCCATAGCTGCTATTAAAACAACAGATTGCTGCTGAATGCATTTCTTTCTCTTTATATTCTACAACAGAATGGAATTTCATTCTCCAGGCTTGTTACTTCAAGTAAAATGTATCCTATTTAAAGCAAATATTTGGAAATTTTGTCTGGTTTGTGTTTGCTTACAGTTTTGAAGCTATTTTCTCTCATCATCTAAACAAAGATTTTCTCTGTACTGTTCTTAATGGCACAGTCGAGGAATTAAAAGCTATTGGAGATCAAGATATCTACTTTTGCAAAATAAATACATTTTCATAAAGGATATTCCATTGCAGTATCCTGAAGTTTCACCAAGTAACCATTCCTGCCATTCTGTGCATCAGGGCTCATAAAATAGACTTGAAACCAAGATCCCACTTTGTGTGTTACATAACTGCAACCTTTCCTTCTGTCAAAATACCCACTAAGTGGCTGCAAGAGCTGCTTCTTTCCCAAGAAGAGGTTGAAACATTTCTTTGACTGCAATTGGCAATTCTCCTGCTTTTGGTCATGGGTGAACTGCACCTTCATGTTTCACCCTCCTCCTCTTCCAAATAACTTCTGAAAAACCTGATGGAACTTATTCCAATCAGCTCTTTCTGCACAGAATTGATGGTGCACTCTATTCCACTCCCAACTATGATTCTTTTACTTATGCAGTCCTAGAAGTGTTCTTAGAACCTGGGAAAATTGCAGAACCATTTGCTTTGAGTCATCCAACACTTTCCCAAATGTCCTCTTTCACATTACCTACGCACCACTCCCATATGGCTGGGGTCTATCCAGGGAACTGCTGGAGCTTCTCCACTGGAGATCAACCTTAGCTAAGGTTAAGTGGAACAGAAAATTTTACCTCCAATATTGAGCAACATAATATTTACAATCTTATAATTTCTATAGTACCAGCATAATTTCAGAGCTGTTCTCAGGCAAGAGTAAGCAAGCAGAGTACAACATGAATGTACCAAAGAGGAAAAATAAAACACAGGCATATCACAGAACATAAAACAGAAAGGGCACTTAGAGCATTTTTCAGCAAAAACTGCTATTCCAAGTATGTACTTTCTCTCTAGCAAGTAGTTTAATTTATATTCTCAGAGAATGCAGAGGAAAATGTATCCAAAAGAGACAATAACTTCATCATGTGATGGCTGCAAATACAGAAATCTGAACTTATAACAAATAGTCTCCTAAATTAGAATACAATTAGATGCTGATATCCCATCACTGCCTGCAATCACCCTCAAGGGAAGTAAAATTGCATGAGACTAACAGAATATTCACTTGTTTTAAAATTTACAGGAGGCTTAAGAAAGTTTCACATGAATTTTACCTCAGAAACAATGTGCTACTTATTCTTCCTAGCAGTGATTTTTTACATAGCATTCTGGGATCAAAATGCAATTTTCAACAATAACATATTTTCTGACATTCTCTAAGGAAAAATTACTGGTTTCTTCTGTCTAAAAGGATTTCGATGGAATAACATCTGTGTTGAGATTATTGTGAATATGTTAAACTGACAGCAAGTCTCTAAGGGGCACTGCTCATTAATGTTCTGTGCATAAAATTAAAACTTGAAATATATTTTTCAATCCTTTTTGAATCATTTAAGCAATTCTCATGCAAAGAAACTATTGTGCAGCAATAATATATTTGCAGAGTAGGCTATGAAAGCTATTAAAATGTCCCAGACCTCCTGCCTTTCAGGCAAAAGGAAAAAAGGAGACATTTTCTGATATGAAACATGAGCTGTATTGAAACAAAAAAAATACTTTCAAAGACCATGAAGAGTTTGATTTCAGTTTATACAGTGCAACAAAATTTAAAATTGTGTCCTTCTCCTTCATCTTTAATTCATATGGTGCATAGGTAGCTCTCATAGCAGCAGGAGAGGTCTGTTAAGTGTTGCACATTGGAATTTACAGGAAGTTTTTCCAGTGGCTACAAGTGGTGGCCGTATTCTGTGAAACTGCACCAGGGCGGGATTCTGCAAGCTCTCTGCAACCAGAACTGGGGAGCTGTGCTCTGAGACAATGCCTAGGACTCAGGGATTTTAATGCAAACACCTTCTCCAGTTTGAAAGTGACAAAGGTCTCCATGTCCATAGAACAAATAATTTCGTTTGGAGGGCACATATACTTCTTCTACCAAGTAGAACAGAAATAAAGTGCATCCATCAAGTTTACTATAAAGTAGTCTCTCATGTAAATCTTTAGTTTGCATAAAAAGGAATCAATCTGCTCAAAACCAAATAAAAATCCAGGAATAATTGAATTTTTCAAGCACAGAAATCTGCATAAAGCTGTAACTGTAAGTGCCATTTTATGGGTAAAAAAGGAACATATTATCATTGGGAAAACAAACATGCCCTCACTGTTTCAAAAGCCACTGGATAATTACAGCCACAATAAGATGAGAGTTCTAAATTTTGCCACAACATATAATGATTCTAACCAGGCAGTTGGATTACGTTCATAAATGGAAATACAGGAACTCCAATTAACATGTTCTTGATGTGATAGACTTTAGCAGGGCTTTTTTAAATGAAACCAGTCTGTGTCAATGGGACTTCATTACTTAAATCACAGTAATCATAACAAGGCAGTCTCAGGCTGCCTACATCTGAAATATTATGCAAAAATATTACAAAAAGACAATGAAGTTATGCTCAAATACTCCTCTTTTAGACTTCCACACCTCACATTGCAAATTGTGGAGCAGCAAACACAAAACCACCAGTACTAACTAATATTTTTTGGCAAACATTTTCAATGCAAAAGCCTAAGCACAGATACACATGGATATATAAATGGATATATAAACACCTCAGCAGAGAGCTTCTTTTAGAGGTTCTGACATTGCTGATGTGGAGGGGAAGACACCAGATTAACGCTGCTGAAAGAAAATAACGAAGCTGCTCTTCAAATTTTAGATTTGAATATGGCACTTTGGGTGTGGGGTGCTGGTGCACCCCACTGCAGGATTCTTTAGGGACATCTTCATTCCCCTTGCTCCCTGCTGTTATCTGCCACCAGTGGAGGGCATTTGTTCCACTTTTCCAGCCCAGTTAGAGCACTGCCAGTTGCCTCTACAGAGCTGCCATACATCAACCAAAAGCCATAGCACCACAGAAATGTTTGAGACTTCCTAGTCACATACTGGTTTAGCAACAGAGCTCTGGGGTAATTGCACAAATTGAGAGCATGTGCTGCTCACAGCACATGTGTGACGCTGCCCTGAATTTCCACTCAGAAAACAGCATTTACAAACATTTCTCCAGCAGGACCCTGTGCTAGGGAAGCTGCACAGGGCTCTGTGCTGGAGCTACCCCCAGGAAGAAACAATTCCTCTGTGTAACCATCATCTCGACAAGAAAACCAGTTTCTGTTATACCAGACCGTTGCTAGTTTGAATCATAAGCGTTCAGAAAACAGATACACAATACAAAGGCTGATTTAGCAACAATTCTTTAGCACTTGAATCCGAGTATCACGTAGGCTCAAATCTCAGCACATTCCATGGGAGTAGAGATGCTCGTAAACAACACTCAAATCCTTACATAGAACTCAAAAGAGAACAGGCTTGTTTTCTTTAAGCAATTTCAGACTGTGACAAAGAAAGCTTCTGTGTACTCTTCTGGATACTTTTCTCCATAAACAAGCAATATACAAAGCCTTAACATTCTTGTATCAGGGTAGACAAGTAAGATTTCCAGAAAACCAAAACTTAACTCAGATTTTCAAGAATGCAAACATTAACAAAGCCAAAATTGCATTATACAGTTTTCTGCATCAGTAGAGGTTTAAGATAACCACCTACCCTGGGTTGCTCATTTCAGCCCACATCACCTTTCCCTGTCTCCATTCTGTCTGCTGCCTCCATGCAGAAGCACAACTGCTGGTAGGAGCTGTTCTGTGAAAGTGATTAAAACAGTGAGCTGACTTTCTGCAGAGCCTATTAAAGCCTATTTGTTTCCCTGGCTTATTTCACAGAGCAGTAACACCTGTGTTTGTGTCAACACACCATCCTAAAACATTAGAGAAACCTGGACCTAGCACCCAGCACTGCCCTCCTCCAAGCCCTTGTGCATTGCCCCATCATGTGCTCATGGAAGCATTTGTACACCTACACAGAAAACTGTATTTAGGTTAAAGCATTTCATTTTCCCCTGAGTTAGTTTTAATCCCTATCAGTCAGTACACAGAACACAGCACCTCAAGCACTTCTTTTGTCTGAGAAAAGGGAGTACAGGGGCTGTAAAAAACCCAAACTGCTTCCCCAAGGGTGGAGCAGTATCTGACACAGGTGAAAGGTTTCTCCAACTCCAGATACTAATCTGCAACTCTCAAATTATGGACAAGTTGTAAATTCATGAAGTTGTGAGTTCTTGTTCAACAGCAGCACTACTGGACAGCTGAATAACTGGGTAATTCCTAATCAGAAGACAACAGGAAGAATTGTAATTTCAGCATTTATGGCTACATCCAGATAGAATTTACCCCTCTTAAAAGCGCCAGGTATTGAAACCTGATTCTATTTAAAGGTGATACACTGAATGATGTAGGACCTACTTCAGCATTTGTCACATGATGACAAATTCTGTTGTAAACAGCTACAAGATCCAGACTTTCTGCAGAAGACTCTGGAATCTCAACAGACCCATGATTCTGTCATTCAGTATCATTATTAGCTCATTAAAATCCTATTTCACTTTTTACTCATAGTGCAATTCTAATATTGCCCTGTGCTCATAAGAGCCTATTAAGACCTACGACTAGCTACTCATTTACTACATTCCCTCATCTGAGAAATAAGTGCAAAAGACTCGAACATTATAAAGTTTTATTTCCACAGTGTTAGCGTAAGAAGTTTCATCTCTCTTGACAAATGCTGGTGGAGTTTAAGCCCTGACAGTAAACTACGGATTTGATTGTTTCATTAACAAATTATCTTTTTCACAGAAAGCATCAAAGCAATAAGAAGACTCCTGAGATAAATGTGACAAAACAGCAGGAGTTAATTAAGTAGGACAATGAGTAAGCATTTATGGGTGTGATAGGAGACCCAGCTGATTTAATTGTGAGCCTAATTATCAATTAGAGAATCAAGAAATGGCATGTAAGTGAAATATTCCATTTGTTGATACTTTAATGATTTTCAGAGACCCAGAAGAGCAGTATTAATTGCTATTTTAGAACTACAGAAGGCGTTTTTATTCTCCTCTTACTCAAACAGAGGTTCTTAGTACTTCTAAAATGACTAATAAATGTATATAGTCTTCTCATACTCAAATATTTAAGAGCTTTTGGATTTTTTTTAAAAAAAGTCTAATAATTAAACATTCAAACACACTGCCTATAAACCACTCGGCTGAAGCCAGAACCTTTCTACATTTATTTTCTAATAAGGATAATAAGTGCCCAGTGGTGTGAGAGTCCCATTAACTATTGCCAGGGTGTTTACACAAGTCAATTTCCAGACTACACCAAAGAGGTCAGGGAACCATTTAAACCCACGAGGGCAAAGAGCCAGCTGGCTCCACTCATTGTTGAAATATTTTATCCAGCAACTGCAAGAAAATAAAATTACCAAAAAAATCACGTAGAGCCAAAAATATTACTATATTGGAACACAATGGACCCTTTACAACCTGTAAATATATTCTGGGTTCTCACAAAGAAGCCATAAAGTATGTTGAGGTCTTTCTCAGAACTTCTGTCATAGGCATGTAGCTTATAAAGGACTTTTATCGGGAAAAGACATTAGATACTGTATCACAGGAGTGGTGGGGTTTCCCAATGAAATTATCAAAAAACAATTTTGGTGTGTAGCAAGAGGAACCCAGAACAGGACAGCTGGTCGAAAAGAAACTTTCCACCACTTTAATCCAAAGGTGTTTTCCTCCACTTAAAGACACAAAAAAAAATTCCCCAGGCCTCCTGAGGGGCCTCAAGAAAGCAGGGAGTGGGAATTTTTTGCTTTTTTTTTTTTTCCCCCCC